>JAWWNI010000210.1:600000-982500 GCA_034642065.1 Darevskia nairensis | reverse complement strand
TCCACAACGAGACGCCTGACTTCTGGGTGCTTTTTCTCAGTGAGGTATATCATGAGTGATGGAACTGTCACCAGGCAGTGATGAGCTTGATCAGAGGGCATCCCCCTGTCACGGAAAGCCACCAAAGAGATATAACCTGACAGCCACCTTCTCAGGGAGCTCCTTGAACTTCTCTCGCTGTCCCTAAACTTTCCCATTCCTTAGGAAATGGAGTTACAGCATCTTCAGTAAATAGCATTATCAGTCCCCTAGACCCCACCTCCTCGGTGGACTCAGAGCAAAACACAAGACATTTGGGTAAGTTGCGGGAGCCAGATCAACGCTGTGATTTGGTATATTTTAATTGACAACTTCTAAATCCCACGCGGGTGGCGCTGTGGTCTAAACCACAGAGCCTAGGGCTTGCTGATCAGAAGGTCGGTGGTTCGAATCCCCGCGACGGGGTGAGCTCCAGTTGCTCGGTCCCAGCTCCTGCCCACCTAGCAGTTTGAAAGCACATCAAAAAGTGCAAGTAGATAAATAGGTACCGCTCCGGCGGGAAGGTAAACGGTGTTTCCGTGTGCTGCTCTGGTTTGCCAGAAGCGGCTTAGTCATGCTGGCCACATGACCCGGAAGCTGTACACCGGCTCCCTCGGCCTATAGAGCGAGATGAGTGCCTCAACCCCAGAGTCGTCTGCACTGGACCTAACGGTCAGGGGTACCTTTACCTTTAAATCCCATCAGAGCAAAGAATACACCCAGACCCCTCGGCTGCATTCACATCCTGCATTCAAAGCTCTCTGCTGCCATGCTAAATTGCCACGGTACCCACCCTGCCCAAAAAATGGGAGCTGCACTATGCTATTTTTTATTCTGTTATTTATTTATTTTAATTTGTATACCACCCTTTATCCAAAGATCACTCTCTGGTAAGGCTGCTGAGAGTTGTTAAGAGACCCTTGTTCCCCTCCTTTTTAAAAATCAGTTTTTATTGAAGTCTTCTGTGTGTGTTACAAAACAGATGAAGAGGGAAAGGGACGTCTATTGTCTCCACTCTCAGTTCATACTCATTTTCATGGTTCGTTTGTGTTTAGTGAGCGACACTTTTGCCCTAGACATCTTGTATTTGGGGGGAAAGTGGGGGAGAGAGAGATGGGGTATTGTTCTCTCATTCTATTGCCTATTATTAGTGTGGGGGGTGTCAGCATCAGGTGGGCAGGTCCTTTGTTCAAGTATTTATTTCTTTTCACGGATAATGTGAGAGGTTAGGGGTCCTGAGATTGGTTGGCTGTGCTCAGTTCATTGCAGTATTGCTTGTTTGTGTGAAGGGGGGAAAGGTTGTTGGGTCAGGTGAGTCATATTGATTCGTCCCTGTTCCCCCACCCCTTTGAGCCACGCTTCCCAAAGCAGTTTAACCAGTTTTTTTTCCTCCCCTGGGGGTACACAGGGGTACGCTTACCCCTAAACATTTTGTGAATCTTTGTACGTTTGTCCATTTACTGTATTTATTTCCCCCGATTTGAACTATAAAATTGTGGTTTTCTGGAGTAAAAATGAGAGTACTTCTAAACCAGGGGCCAGCAAACTTTTTCAGCAGGGGGCCGGTCCACTGTCCCTCAGACCTTCTGGGGGGCCAGACTATATTTTGAAGGAAAAAAATGAATGAATTCCTATGCCCCACAAATAAACCGGAGATGCATTTTAAATAAAAGCACACATTCTACTCATGTAAAAACACACTGATTCCCAGACTGTCCGCAGGCCGGATTGAGAAGGCAATTGGGCCAGATCCCTAGTTTGCCTACTGATGCTCTAAACATTTATTTTATTTTATTTTATTTATTTTAGAAAAAAAGCGCTGAGTTTAACAATCCTAGAATCCCAACCAAAGTTCCGCAGTTCAACTCTGGGCTGTGCAAAGAAGCCCTTCATTTGGACGAGGGGTGGCTCCGCCTGCAGCCACAAAGCTTATGTCCAGTTATCCGGCTGTATTTCCAAGTGGATGTTAAACAGAATGCGAATGATGCCTCATCAATAAGGCCGGGCCGTTTGTTTATTGGCCTGTTCCTGCTTATCAAAACGGGATCGTTAATATTCCTGAGCTGTAACCGAGAGCGGCTGCCAAGCTCACGTTCCCTGCCTTGCACCCGGCCACACATTCATCTTCTGGACTCCCCATTGATTTTCTTAAATGGTGGGGGCCTGTGGAAAATTACTGAGCTCTTTAAACAGCTGGCTGACTTGAAAAGCGCATCCTTTGGGGGACTCATCTTTCCCCCCCCCCTTCTCCTTGAACCTTTGAAACCTGCTGATATACAGTAGAACCTCTACTTACGTCCCACTCTACTTAGGCCCGTTCCAAGTCGCGGCCGCGGCAATCCCGGAAGTAAACACCGGGTTTGCCACGATTCGCGCACATGCAGAAGCGGCTGCTGCCATCTGCACATGCGCAGAAGCGGGCTGCCGCCGAATGCGCCTGCGCACAATGGCGCTTGTACCAGCGACCCGTTTCGGCATAAGGATGAGCCTCCGGAACGGATTGTGGTCATGAGTAGAGGTTCCACTGTACCTGGCAAAGCGACCTGAGTGCATCCTTCTTTCCTCCCCCCAGTTGGTGCACTCGCACTCGGCTCCTGCTTGTGGGCGTCTTCCATTGGGGCATCTGGTTGGCCCCTGAAAGAAAAGTGTGCTGGGTTAGATCGACTTCCTGTTGGCCCAATCCCTTGTGGGCTTATATCTGCCATATCTCGGTTAACTGCACAATCATTTGGTTGATGCAAATTATGGTAATGCTTAAAAATATATATATTTCTAGACTAATGAAGTTCAGAGGCTATTTTAAATGCTGAACCTACTTATCTTTCACTTCTGACATTTTGCGTGTTTTGGAGGAGGAAATAATCACACGGCAAGACTTAGAGTGCTGCCAAAGCAATTAATACATTTTTGCTGTCTTTCTCGACTAAACTCTATCATTAGCCTATTCCAAGAGGGGTCATCAATTGAAGAAACAAGAAATGAGGAGAAGAAAACATATTTAAGCATCTTTTATCAACTTTGCCTCCCCTGCAAACTGGGGAATAAAACAATTTCTGTTCATTTCAAAACAGATTAGTGGAATGAAAGCTCACCAAGTTAATAGTCTGGAGAGGGGGAAAATTTTTCCTTTGCCTTATTCCTATTTTTAATTATTTTGCTTTTATTGTCTAAATTGGATTGCAATCCTGTTTGGTTAGGGCCTGTTTTGCTTTGTGTTCTGTACACAGTTCTATTAGCTTCTAACTAATAAAAAAAATTATATATAAAAAAATTGCTAGATACCGTATGTAGAAACATGCAAAAACCATGCGCAGAGTACAAGTCTTAAGTACTGGGACCACCCATGCTCTCCGTGGCTGCGGCTTTCACTCTAGGTGGAGAATTGAGGGTGGTCCAGGAGTTGAAATGAGGTGGGGTCACTGGGGTCGATTTCCCCCCAAAAAGCCCATCAACTTCAGACGATCTCTCTGCCCCAGTTGCCAGTGGGGGTTGCTGCTCCCCCAAATCAAGTAAGTAAATAAAAATACTTAACTAAAGCTCAGTTCTGCCATTGTTATAAGAATTCAAGGTCTCAAATATATAAATTAAATGTTCATAAATTTGCAAGGCAAACACATACATAAGTATGCAAACCACGTGTCTGAAGTAGTACAGGAGAGCAATCCTGAAACCATTTTGACTCTCCCCAATTGACTTCAAATGTTTATCTGCAAGGAGGAAGGAAATGGGAAAGCCTCTCCATTGTCTTTTGCTTACCTGGCTTTGTGCATGAATACGGTCAGCCTGTGACCTGGATTCAGGAACTGAGTATTTACCATCACAAAAGAATGGCCAGGATGCCCAGGTAAATGCAATCAGTGACCATTATCAGGTATCCTGGCAGACAGAATTTTCTGTTGTACACCTGCCTCCTTCTGTGATGTATGTATGATGTTTTGGGGGTGGTCTTGAGCTACAGGGTGGGCAATTTCAAAAGTCTATATAAGAGCTTGCACACCAATGTTCTGGGTTCCTCCTCCCTCCTGCGTGTGGGGAGTGAGGATCCTGTTGCAACAGTTTAATAAAGATCAGGCTTACTAGCTGCTTTGCTTCAAGAAGGATACTGACAAGCTGGAACGTGTCCAGAGGAGGGCAACCAAAATGGTCAAAGGCCTGGAAACAATGTTCAAATATATAAAAAGATGTCATATAGAGGAGGGAGAAAGGTTGTTTTCTGCTGCTCCAGAGAAGCGGACACGGAGCAATGGATTCAAACTACAAGAAAGAAGATTCCACCTAAACATTAGGAAGAACTTCCTGACAGTAAGAGCTGTTTGACAGTGGAATTTGCTGCCAAGGAGTGTGGTGGAGTCTCCTTCTTTGGAGGTCTTTAAGCAGAGGCTTGACAGCCACCTGTCAGGAATGCTTTGATGGTGTTTCCTGCTTGGCAGGGGGTTGGACTGGATGGCCCTTGTGGTCTCTTCCAACTCTATGATTCTATGATTCAGTAGTCTCTGGTTGGCCTCTGTAATTTTCTCCTACTGATAAGGAACCCACGTAAGGACTTTATACGGGCTCTTGGATACCCCACAAGGGAAAAGGAGCAGATTTTATTTACATCACCCCTAACTCAGGGGTTTGGCTTCACCCCCAGAGACGCACTCCAATATCTCTAGACGGATGCCAGGAACTACGGGGAAAAAACAGGGTCACAAGGAAGAAGGAGCAAACTTTTTTTCTGCTGCTCCGGAAGGAAGGACCCTAACCAATCGATTCAAATTCCAAGAAAGGGGATTCTGATATGACTGCAGAGCATCTAGCTGAGAAGAAGACTCTGTCTAAAGTAGAGCAGCCTTGAAGAGCCAGCTTGTCTGATGTAAAACATGGAGGATGTAGGCCACTTCTGCAAATTACAAAACAGATGGAGTGGTCAAGCAAAGCTTTTTTTTAAAAAAAAAAAATCCCTTGCTTTGCACTGAGCAAATGGACTTCATCTTCCGAAGCCTTTTAATATTTCCCAGAGGCTCATTCCATGCGAACAGGCACAAAGGTTTCTGACCAGCTCATCACACGGCCCAGAAATGTGCCTCTGTTTCAGCTGACACAATTGCAGCCCCTATGATGAACGGCGTACGCTGTTCTGAAAATTCAGAGGCAGCTCCGGAAGTCCTGATATTAAAAAGTTGACGGCTCCCCCCCACCCCCCACCCCCAGGCCCTCTGTGAAATCTTCCCACCTTCTATTCCGCAAATGTCTTCATTTGCATAAAATTGCCTAGAAACAATTAAAGTTAATTAAGATCATTTATCACTCAAAAGTAAAGCTGCCTTATCAGCAGGTATCAGTCTGCTAAGCAAACAAAGGATTAGTTGTAAGGAAATAGCCAGATCCCTGGTCCCATGTTAGACACAAGAGTCGCACGGAATCATTTCTTTATGAAGCCTTCTCTTTGGGCTGGGTGTTGTGTTTTGCAGAGTAATTAATGGCAATTAGCGAACCGTGTTTCTATAGCGGCTTAATCGGTGACACCCCACTATAGGTGCGGTGCGGTTTACACTTGGGCAGCCTTCCCGCATATAAATCGCGAGCGGAAACTTTGTGGGTCCTATCAGAACAACAACTTCAGAAACTATTCTTGCACGTTTGCAAATATATGTAGACCTGGCGCCCTCCAAAAGATTCGAACTACAACTCCCAATTCAAATGGCCATTGCTGGCTTGGTCTGATGATAGGAGCTGCAGAGTTCAAATCCTCTGGAGGGCACCAGGTTGGGGAAGATGGAGGGACAGTTTATGGCAAGTGTCCTGCTGGTGCAGGAATTTGCTTGTTTGCTTGCTTGTGTTATAGGAATTTTAAGGTCTTAGATATATAATAAATGTTCATAGGTGTACCAGGCAAACACGTACATGAATGTGTGGGCCACATGTCTGAGGCAGCGCGGGAGGACAGTCCTGAAACCATTTTGACTCCCAAGCTGGCCAAGTGTTTCTCTGCAAGGAGGGAGGGGGTGAAAGAAACATTCCCATTGTCTCAGGAGCTAAGTAATTACCATCTCAAAGTCAAAACAAAATAAAAAATAAATAAAATTCCTTCCAGTAGCACCTTAGAGACCAACTAAGTTTGTTCTTGGTATGAGCTTTCGTGTGCATGCACACTTCTTCAGATACACTGAAACAGAAGTCACCAGACCCTTATATATAGTGAGAGGGTGGGGAGGGGTATTACTCAGAGGGGTGGTGGGAATGGGTGATAGGCTGATAGCTGTGGTAAACCTGTTGACGACTGTTAACGACTGCAATTGGTCTTACAGGAAAAAGCAAGGGGTGAGAAGGTTAAAAATAGCTTTGTCATGTATAATGAGATAAGAATCCAATGTCTCTATTCAGACCAGTTCTCTCCATGGTTTTAAGTTTGGTAATGAGTTGCAATTCAGCAACTTCTCTTTCCAGTCTATTTCTGAAATTCCTTTGCAATAAGACAGCTACTTTGAGATCTTGTATAGAGTGTCCTGGGAGATTGAAGTGTTCTCCTACTGGTTGTTGGGGTCAGTAATGGTGTTGTCCGGGTGTATGCCAACTTTGCTGCCACATAACCCCCGGACAACACCATTACTGGCCCCAACAACATCAAACATACCATCTCAGGACTATTTAATTGCTCATCGTCTGACATTGTGTATGCCATCAAATGCCAACAGTGCCCTTCAGCTCTCTATATTGGACAAACAGGCCAAACCCTACGCCAAAGGATAAATGGACATAAATCTGACATCAGGAAACACAAGACAGAGAAACCAGTAGGAGAACACTTCAATCTCCCAATCTTCAAGCTCATACCAAGAACAAACTTAGTTGGTCTCTAAGGTGCTACTGGAAGGAATTTTTTTATTTTGTTTTCACTATTCTTGCTGTGTTTTGCCAGAAGATTAGAAGCTGGTATATGTCGCTGAGCGCACTGGAGAAGAGGGGAAATGCCTTTTCCAGGGCTGCACATACCAGAGGACGCTCGGAGATTCGGGGGCTTGCAGGCACCCCCAAGCCGTTTTCCCAACACTACCAAGAGAGGCTCCTCTGCTCAGCACCTGAAAGGTTCTGTGGGGAAGGATGAGGCCTTTCAGTCATTTGGCACCTAAGTCATTTAAGGCTTTAAGCACTGCCACCTTCATAGAATAATTGTGAAGTTGGAGGGGCCCCGAGGGTCATCTAGTCCAACCCCCTGCAACGCAGGAATTTCAATAAAGCATCCATGGCTGATGGCTAGCCAAGCTCTGCTTAGAAACCTCCAAGGAAGGAGAGCCCACCACTTTCCACAAATGCCTCTTACCATCAGGAAGTTATTTCTGGTGTGAGCAATCTTCTCTGACATTGCGTGGGTCTGCTTGGCCTAAGGCCCCTGTTCATTTCGGGAATGGTGCCAAATTGGGATTTTCCTTGCAGATTTGCAGTTCCACCCATGGTGGAATCGAACCAGGTTTAAGCTCTTTGATGTGCTAATCACGAGTTCTTAGCAAGCAGCAACATCTGGGCTTTGAAGTTGAAAGTTAGACTCCTGCTAAATCAGGCTCCTGCTGCCCAAGCTAAGCTGGTAAATAGATTAACTCTTTGTGGCACAGTAGCTAAGGGAGGCTTTGTATATTTTAGAAACCATAGAGGATTTCATGAAGAGGAAGCCGTCTCTTATAAGGTCTGGAAACAAAGCCTTATGATGGAGGATATGGGGCATTTGTGTAGACACCACCCTATTGCACAAAGGTAGCAGCTGCATTTTGGGCTCCACCTGACCTCGCCTCTGGATCCACCCACCGCTGGCAAGTGGCCCCTGGAAGGTTACCCAGATGAGAATGTGGCCCTCAGGCAGGAAATGTCATGCCTTGCCATAAAAAGAAGGCTCTGGATCAAACATCTCCTGAGGGTGGGTTAGAAAGGCTTAACAACATGACATACCCATGCAGATCCAATGAATGAGCAGTTCACACATAGCTATTGCGTACACACACGCGAAACCCTGTCTGTGGTGCCCACCCCTTTCACCAAGAATGAGACATGAGACCAGAGTATGGGATTAAATTGGCCACAACTTTATTGAACTTCAGAAGTGGGAAACTTGGCACAGGCCTTGGCAGGCAACCCTCTCAGCCCGTGGCTGAGGATATGCAGGATGAAGAGGTGCAGTGGGAGGGGACTGCAAAGCACACACTTACACAGCATGCCCACCCACTAACCTCGGTCCGGGAGTTCGACCTACATGCCGCCGCTCTATGGCCAGAAACTCCCGGTTTACCCTTTAACGAGCCCTGCAAGTGCCGCCGCATGGGCTGGGAGCATGCCAGCATCCCACCCAACCAGATGATAGACTAAAGACTACCTTACCAAGGCCTAAAACCGCCAAAGTTGTGACGAAATGCTGTGGGGAGGGCGAAACCTGCCAATGCCATCCCTGTTCCGAATACGGCAACCATCATAAGACCACAGCAGCGCCCGCAGACCTGTAACGCAAAGTGTTATGCTGTAAGGAAAGCATTGTTAGCTTGGTGACCACTGCCTTCGGAGGGAACTGTATGGAGAGAAGAATTATTATTATTATTTTGAGGGAGGGAGGGCGGGTGAACCTGGAAGGAACCTGGAAGGAAAAGAACCAAAAGTGGGCTGGCTGAAGACCTCAGCCCCTTTTCAAGCACCTTGACCCCACCCCCGGCCGACTGTCCATTGTCCACCTGGCTGAGGGCGGGTCAAAGGTGGCAGCCTATGCAGGTGGGCAGCTCCCGCCCAGGGGACCCCCGCTCGGTGCCGCAAACCCCGCCCACCTGAGAAGGGAGGGCGGAAATTATGCAAAAAGTCCATCTCCCAAGCTACCTTCACCAACAGGTATGCTGGCCAAGAAACAACTGATCCACGAAGGGAAGCACTCCTTTGTTCTGGACAGATAAAAGAGAGTCCTTCTTCATGGAGCACATCGTTAACCTGTGGAACTCCCTCCCACAGGAGGCAGTGATGGCCACCAACTTGGGTGGCTTTAAAACAGGATTAGACTAGTTAATGGAGGAGGAGGAGGAGAGGGCTATGGTTGGCTCCTAGCCAGGATGATTCTGTAATAAGATGGCTCTGTTCTGCCTCCACGGTTGGAGGCAGCAATGCTTCTGAATACCAGAGGGGAGAGTGCCGCTCTTGTGCCCGAATCCTGCTTGCAGCTTTGCCTGCCTCTTCTCACATCCTTAAGGGTTTCTCATAGGCATCTGGTTGGCCACTATGAGAACAGGATTCTGGGCTAGGTGAGTCACTGGTTGAATCCAGCAGACTTTCCTTCTGTTCTTATTTGCTGGTATTTCCAGGATTGTTCAAATGGCAGCGCTGATGATCCTCAAGGAAAGCAAAGGAAAGGGGGGGAGGGGGAGGGAGAGGAGTTTAATTTTGCATTTGTGTGATTAGTTACATATTAACATTCATAAAGGCATTAGCCCATCAGGGTAAACTGACTTAATGCTGTGCGAGGACCGCTAAAAGGCAGGGAGGAACAGTAATTTTAAAAATTAATTTAAAACAATTTCAGAGAGTGCCCTGGGAAAACAAAAAATCATTAAGTGGGCGAGATTAATATTCACAGCAGCTGCTAGACAATCACACATTGCCATGCCCCCCCCTCCGCGCTTTGAGAGAGCCCGCCTGGCGTGTGGCTGCCCAGAGACGCAGGGGCGAGGGAGCAGCCGGCTCTGAGTTCATCGGGCTCCTGCCAGCCATGACCACACGGCCCTTTAGCATCGCTGTGTTCCCCTCGGCCTTCTTCCAGTTTTCAGACATGGCCAGGGAAAATTCAAGAAGCTTTGCATCATGTGCAGGAAAGAGGAGCCATCCATGAAATCATCTCCTTTGCACCCGTAGGAGGGTTGTGGGGGAGAGTGTCACTCTTCTTCCGGATTCCTTTCATCCATCAAAGATAATTGTGGCAAGAGCAAATGGAGCGAGCTGCTCAGATGCCCCGTGGTTTCTTCTTCCCACGGAAAGGGGAAGAATTGCATTTGCTCCATTAACAGAAGTATGGCAAGAAGGGAAGTCATAGTAATGGTTTGTTCCAGGCATCTCCAACAGGTAGATCGTGATCTACCGGTAGATCACTGGACATCTTGGTAGTCTTGGTAGACCACAAACTTGACATGAGTCAACAGTGTGATGCAGCAGCTAAAAAAGCCAATGCAATTCTGGGCTGCATCAATAGGAGTATAGCATCTAGATCAAGGGAAGTAATAGTACCACTGTATTCCGCTCTGGTCAGACCTCACCTGGAATACTGTGTCCAGTTCTGGGCACCACAGTTCAAGAAGGATACTGACAAGCTGGAATGTGTCCAGAGGAGGGCAACCCAAATGGTCAAAGGCCTGGAAACGATGCCTTATGAGGAACGGCTTAGGGAGCTGGGTATGTTTAGCCTGGAGAAGAGAAGGTTAAGGGGTGATATGATAGCCATGTTCAAATATATAAAAGGATGTCATATAGAGGAGGGGGAAAGGTTGTTTTCTGCTGCTACAGAGAAGCGGACACGTGGTTTATATACTTTATGTATGTGTTTGCCTTGTAAATTTATGAGCATATGATTTTCATATATGAGACCTTAAAATTCCTATAACAGCCCCAATCCAGATTTGCGGCTCTCGTGTCAATGAATGTCAGTTGCTGGGAATCACAGCTGAGGAGAGCACAGCTGGGCCACTCAGATCCTGCCTGTGGGCCTCACATGAATGCAGCTGGTTGCCCACTGTGAGAACAGGGTGCTAGACAAGATGGACCTCCAATAACCTGATCCGGCAGCTGTTCTTATGTTCTTATGGATTGTTTTGCAGGAAGGAAAGTGATGGGGAGATGCACTGGAGAGTGTCGGATATCCGTTGCTTGAGACTATGTTATATTATCTCCCCACAAACAAATAAGAATGAACGGCCAGTAAAACGACTAATGTCCTTTAACCCTCTCCCCAGCAACTACCACCATCACCCTCTCAAAAATTGTCTGCAAACAAATCAAGATCAATAAACACAACCCAGAAGTGATCAAGGACTAAACTAGCCATCGGCAATAAGGAAACATCACCAACTCTAATGCTTTGCCATCTCCTCCCCACTCCAGAAAAACAAAAAAAAGAGAGAGAAAAAAAATATGCCTCCTCTTTCAGATTGTAGTGAAATGCAAATACAAATTAAGATGGTGGCTCCTTCCTTTCTATTTATGGGAAATCATCACAGTTTTGTTTGTTTGTTTGTTTTTCCAAAAAGAAGGGGTTGCCCCCTCCTTTGCTGTTGTTTCAAGGTTGACAATGATTTAGACTTGGTGGTTTTTTTTTACAACCGGCGCCTAATCCAGGGTATAAATCATTTTGAAGGACGCTTATTCCTGCCTGTCATTTTGCAGGAGGATGCTATTAAAATGACACTCAGTACAATGTGCAATCCAAAAACAAATTTGTGGCTGACGATTTTGACATGCGTTGCTTTTTCATCAGCTGCCGATAGAGTCAGAGACTGGGGCGGGGGGGGGGGGGGAGAGAGAAGGAAGGAAGGAACAGCAGCGAGTTTGTCTGGCGAAATGATAATTGCTTTCTCCTTCATTTAACGGCACATCAGTGGGGCGGGGGGTGGGTGGGTTCTTGCTTTAATAACCGCACTTGTTTCCCATTCCTTTCAGTGCCATGTTCTGGAGATGGAGATCTCGGTAGCCACCCCATAGAGTGTCCAAGAGATGGGTTTTTCATCCTGCCCCTGGACATCTAGACATGACGTGTTTCATCAGGACTGGCCTCTCTAATAGCCAATTGCCAGCATCCCATCTCACACCCCGGAGCATCCTTCTCTCAGCCTGGTGCCTGTTCCCTGTCTTGGGACTCCAACTCCCATCAGCCCCAGCCAGCATGGTCACCAGTCAAGGAATGATGGGAGTTGTAGTCCAGCAACACCTGGAGACCACTTGTTCCCCAGCCCTGTTCTAGGCGGGCATAGAATATGAACTCTCCAATCTAATCCAGCTACAAAACTATAACGCTTTAATTTTTTATGAAAAAAAAATCTCAACCCACATTAAAACATCAAATGAAACAATCCAAAATAAAACATTACATACCGTACACACACACACACACACACACCTCAAATATAAAGTATACATTCAAAGCAGCATAATTAACAGGAAACTAAAGGACGCAGGTGGTGCTGTGGGTTAAACCACAGAGCCTAGGGCTTGCCGATCAGAAGGTCGGCGGTTCGAATCCCCTCGACAGGGTGAGCTCCCATTGCTCGGTCCCTGCTCCTGCCAACCTAGCAGTTCGAAAGCACGTCAAAAGTGCAAGTAGATAAATAGGTACTGCTCCGGCGGGAAGGTAAATGGCGTTTCCGTGCGCTGCTCTGGTTCGCCAGAAGCAGCTTTGTCATGCTGGCCACATGACCTGGAAGCTGTACGCCGGCTCCCTTGACCAATAATGAGAGATGAGCACCACAACCCCAGAGTCGGTCACGACTGGACCTAATGGTCAGGGGTCCCTTTACCTTTACTAAAGGATTATCTTAATGATTTCAAAATAAGACATAGCAAAGGAGGTAAAGTGTAGAATATGCATTTAAAACATCAAAGTTAGCAAAAAGAATACTTTAAATGTTTTAAAATAAAACATTACTAAAGGAAATCCACTATAAAACACACATACAGCATAATTAGCGAAATAATAAAATATTACCTTAAACATAGAAGATCCCTGGCTGTCAACATCAACATCATGGCATATCTCTAACAGAAAGAGAAATTGATTATTGTATTTTAATAATTTGTTGGAAGCCACCCAGAGTGGCTTGGGAAGCCCAGCCAGATGGGCGGGATATAAATAATAAATAAATTATTATTATTATTATTATTATTATTATTATTATTTATTATTTATGCCTCCCAATGTCCCATCAGCCTCAGCCAGTGGTCAATGGTCAAGGATGCTGGGACTTGGAATCTCCTGACCACTGGAGGGTGTGAGGGGGACCTTACCCAGATAAGAAGAAGAAGAAGAGTTTGGATTTGATATCCCGGTTTATCACTTCCCTAAGGAGTCTCACATTCCCTAAGCGGCTCACATTCTCCTTTCCCTTCCTCCCCCACAACAAACACTCTGTGAGGTGAGTGGGGCTGAGAGACTTCAGAGAAGTGGGACTAGCCCAAGGTCACCCAGCATGTGCATTGGGAGGAGCGGGGAAGCGAACCCGGTTCACCAGATTACGAGTCTACCACTCTTTAACCACTACACCACACTGGCTCTCAATACACATTTTAAAATTTTTTAAAAAATTTCCAGATCATGTGGCCAGCAGGACTAAACCACTTCTGGCGCACGGAGGACCGTAACAAGTGCCAGAGCGCATGGAAATGCCGTTTACCTTCCCGCTGCAGAGGCACCTGGTTATCTACTTGCACTGGCATGCTTTCGAACTGCTAGGTTGGCAGGAGCTGGGACAGAGCAACGGGAGATCACTCTGTCGCAGGGAGTCGAACCGCCAACCTTCCGATCGGCAAGCCCAAGAGGCTCAGTGGTTTAGACCACAGTGCCACCCACGTCCCTATATATATATTTTTCCCAGCTATAAGGAGAAGCAGGGAGCTCTGCTAGGCTTTGGAGTGCGCACACAGGAAATAATAATAATAATATGATGCTATTTAAGGCTGTACTGTAAGAGCATTTCTGCTTGCCTGCCTCCATCGCGGCACTGCTGATGAGTTCTTTATGCATTCCATTTACCAAACATAATTATTTCAAGAGCTGATAGCGAGGTTATCCATCAAGCCATTAATGTTGCACTGTTCCCTAATGAATACTCAGAACTGGCAAGCTTCACTCCTGACGTGGCACGGAGTAACAATTCCCCCCGTTCCAAATGCTGATTTCCACTTCCGAAAGGCCTAATGATGGCAATGGCAAGCACGTAGGGTCCCTGAGAGTTTTGGCCCCTTGTGCCTTGTCACGCTCTTTCCAGAGTGGTGGCCCCAGGCAGGCTTATTGCATTGCGTTTTGAGTCGGAGCAGAAACGCTGAACTTTCAGAACTTCAGTCGGAGCATGCAGAGGAATCTATCAGCTTCCAAACCTTTCTAGAAGCATTATATATGACGTGCACAGTGTGTTGTAGTTGTTGTTTAGTCATTTAGTCATACCCGACTCTTCGTGACCCCATGGACCAGAGCACGCCAGGCACTCCTGTCTTCCACTGCCTCCCTCATGTCGGTAGCTTCAAGAACACTGTCCCACCATCTCATCCTCTGTCGTCCCCTTCTCCTAGTGCTCTCAATCTTTCCCAACATCAGGGTCTTTTCCAGGGAGTCTTCTCTTCTCATGAGGTGGCCAAAGGATTGGAGCCTCAGCTTCAGGATCTGTCCTTCCAGAGCACTCAGTGCTGATTTCCTTCAGAATGGAGAGGTTTGATCTTCTTGCAGTCCATGGGACTCTCAAGAGTCTCTTCCAGCACCATAATTCAAAAGCATCAATCCTTCGGCGATCAGCTGGTCCAGCTCTCACTTCCATACATCACTACTGGGAAAACTATAGCTTTAACTATACAGACTTTTGTTGGCAAGGTGATGTCTCTGCTTTTTAAGATGCTGTCTAGGTTTGTCATTGCTTTTCTCCCAAGAAGCAGGCATCTTCTAATTTCATGACTGATGTCACCATCTGAAGTGATCATGGAACCCAAGAAAGTGAAATCTCTCACTGCCTCCATTTCATCCCCTTCTATTTGCCAGGAGGTGATGGGACCAGTGGCCATGATCTTAGTTTTTTTGATGTTGAGCTTCAGACCATATTTTGCGCTCTCCTCTTTCACCCTCATTAATGGTGACAATGGCAAGCACGTAGGGTTCCCTGAGAGTTTGGGCCCCTTGTGCCTTGTCACGCTCTTTTCAGAGTGGTGGCCCCAGGCAGGCTTATTGCATTGCGTTTTGAGGGGGGGGCAGAAACGCTGAACTTTCAGAACTTCAGTCGGAGCATGCAGAGCAACCTATCAGCTTCCAAACCTTTCCAGAAGCATTATATATGACGTGCACAGGCAGGTTGTCACTATGGATAAAAATACATCTGTTTTGAAAAAATATGTATCAATATGTGGCACAGTGCATCAACTCTGAAGAAAAATGCTGCCCAGGCAAATCACAGCAGCAGCCTATTTTATTTAGCAAAATGCGAGTGTAAATGTTAAGCCCAGATCTTCCCTGCTAGAGGAGGGAAATGGCTTGGAGGTACAAATGCAAGGAAAGGCTTGTATTCAGTGTCAATATTTTCAGGGAGGAGGAAATGGCTGGGTTTGCCAAAAGCATGGAGAGATGTTGCTGCATTTGGTAACAGTCAGCAGCTTCCTCCTGAAAGCCCCCCGCGGACCTTGCACACACACACAAACCCATGATTGTGACACAGTCTGTTTCCACACCGGCGCAGGCGGGGGACTGATTGGAGAGCCAGCCGTCATCAGAGCGACAAAGGAGGGCTGCTCTGTCTTGGTGCCCTCCCCTTCGCAGGCTCCCACCCTCCCCTGGCTGAGGCAGGCGGCAGGGGTTCATCTGCCATCGCCTGAAAACACCAGATGGCATCAATTTGATCACTTAAGTCTTTTGTTTGCACGAAAGCATTGCTCGAGTCTCCTGCGAGTCGATGGTCAGGAGCGCTGCGTTGAATCCATTGACGGCAGCCAAGTTACTTTTTGCATTTTTCACACACCCCAAATGGGCTACTGGGAGAAGCTCCCGCATGAGGCAAGAGCTGTCACTATAGAGCACCAGGTGCCTCGGCTGAGAGACCGACCTGGGGAGGAGATGCCCATTGTTTGGCAAACAATTTTACCAGTTTGGGAAAATTTGTAGGATCGTAGAATTGTAGAGCTGGAAGGTGTGCCCTAAAGTTCATCATTCTAGTCCAAGCTTGTGGTTTGGGAATCACAGCTAAAAAACCACACTCATCACAGAATGGTGGAACTGGAAGGGACCCCAAGGGTCATCTAGTCCAACCCCCTGAGATGCAGGAATCACAGCTGAAAAATCCCTGAGGGATGACCACCTGATCTGTTTAGAAACCTCCCATGAAGGAGAGTCCACTACTTGGCCCAGAAATGAACTGGCAAACCATGCAGCTGTTTTAAAACTGGGTTATCTGTTATGGGAGATCTAATGAGAGCCCTGGCCAGGAATCCAGCTGCTGCATTTTGGGCCAGGTGATGTTCTGAGTCATGTGCTCATCTCCTGAGCTCTGGCCCCTTCACACCCATGGGGATGTGGGTGAAAATAACATCCCAAAATTAGAACTGTCTTCAGCTGAAGACTTGCAAATATTTGAAAAACAAATTGGAACTCAGATGCATTTCAGAGAGGTCTCCTTATCTGCCCCAGTCTCACCACCTTGCTCTCTCTCTTTGTAACTTAATGGGGGAATGTTTCAAATTTTCCAAATTTGCCACAGGGCAGAAATCAATCGCCACCAGCCTCCCAATTTTTGTTAAGCTGTGGAATTTGCAAGGGGGCGGCAGTCCTCCCCTTCCTTAAGACATTAAAAGGTTGATAAATATTTTTGCCATAATTGGTCTTATTCCTATCTGTGCTACTTTTATGAATAATATTAATTTTCCGGCACTTGCAAGCAGATGGTAGCAAGGAAATTAAGATTAAGGGGGTGGGGGAGAGACCAACTTGAGAAAATGAGCATCTACAATTCTCCAGGTGCTGCTGCAATATAAAATATATGTTTCAAGTTACACAGGGTGTGTTTTTTTTAAAAGAAGAAAATACCTTTAAATAAAAACAAATAGGAATTGGAAGGGGAGATGCGTGGAGGTTTCGCTGGGCTGGCAGAGAAATAATTATGGCATTGTAGTACAAAATTCAATCAAGGAGGGGAGCGTATTTGCATTATTAACTTCAGACGAAATCCAAGGTAATTCAATTTATTTTTAACTCCTTCAATTAAGTTGTATGAACACCATTCTTTCTGCAAACAAGAGCACGGCACTGATGCTTATGAGGCACGAGCAATGATGATGATCTGTCATCCATCCCTGATTCAAAATTGAAATCTGCCATAAATGCGCACATTAGGGATTTTGCCGTTTCCGTGCTTCTTCGGAGCAAACCCGAAAGTGTGTGTGTGTAGGTGTAGCTATCATAAATTGTATGTTGGAAGATTCAGGAGGGATAAATGGATGTCCTGCTTCATGTCCTTCGATAAATGAGGATTGGACAAATTTGTGGAGGAGGAGAGGGGCATCGATGGCTCCTAGCCAGGATTTCTCTGCTCTGCCTTCACAGTTAGAGGCAGCAATACTTGTGAATAACAGTTGCGAGAAACCACAGGAAGGGAGAGTGTTCAGATCCTGCTTGTGGGCTTTATTTCCAGTCTCCTAAAACAATCTCTATGTGGGACAAGAAGCTACAGTTAGAACTGGACATGGAATAACTGATTGGTTCAAAACTGGGAAAGGAGTACGACAAGGCTGTATATTGTCTCCCTGCTTATTTAACTTATACGCAGAATTCATCATGTGAAAGGCTGGACTGGATGAATCCCAAGCCAGAATTAAGGTTGCCGGAAGAAATATCAACAACCTCAGATATGCTGATGACACAACCTTGATGGCAGAAAGTGAGGAGGAATTAAAGAACCTTTTAATGAGGGTCTGAAGCTCAACATCAAAAAAACTAAGATCATGGCCACTGGTCCCATCACCTCCTAGCAAATAGAAGGGGAAGAAATGGAGGCAGTGAGAGATTTTACTTTCTTGGGTTCCATGATCACTGCAGATGGTGACAGTAGTCATGAAATTAAAAGACGCCTGCTTCTTGGGAGAAAAGCAATGACAAACCTAGACAGCATCTTAAAAGCAGAGACATCACCTTGCCGACAAAGGTCCATATAGTTAAAGCTGTGGTTTTCCCAGTAGTGATGTAAGGAAGTGAGAGCTGGACCATCAAGAAGGCTGATCGCCGAAGAATTGATGCTTTTGAATTATGGTGCTGGAGGAGACTCTGGAGAGTCCCATGGACTGCAAGAAGATCAAACCTATCCATTCTGAAGGAAATCAGCCCTGAGTGCTCACAGGAAGGACAGATCCTGAAGTTGAGGCTCCAATACTTTGGCCACCTCATGAGAAGAGAAGACTCCCTAGAAAAGACCCTGATGTTGGGAAAGATGGAGGGCACAAGGAGAAGGGGACGACAGAGGATGAGATGGTTGGACAGTGTTCTCGAAGCGACCAACATGAGTCTGACCAAACTGCAGGAGGCAGTGGAAGACAGGAGTGCCTGGCGTGCTCTGGTCCATGGGGTCACGAAGAGGTGGACACAACTAAACGACTAAACAACAACAACAACAAACAAAACAAAAGGGTTTAACAGAAGGTGCCTTAGTTTTCATTAGCCCATAATAATAGAAGAGGCCTATGCTAGATGATGGCCAGGGTCAGGGCCCATTTGGTCCACCATCCTGTTCTGACAGTGACCAATTTTAAAACCTCCCAGGAGGGAAAGCCCACCACCTTCCAAGGTCATCCGTCCGGCAGTTACTCTCAGAAAGTTCTTCCTAACCTTTAGTCGGAATCTTCTTTCTTGTCATGTGAATCCACTGAACATAAAGAAGAACCTACTGGATCGGACCAATGGCCCATCGAGTCCAGCATTTTCTTCCCAAAGTGGCCAACCCGATGCATCTTTGGGGAAACCAAAAAGCAGGATTTGAACCCAAGAGCAACTCTATCCTTCCTTGGTTTCCAGCAACTGGTGTTCAGAAGCATGGTTGCCCCCGATTGTGGAAGCAGAGCATAGCCATCATATCTAGAAGCCATTGATAGCCCTCTCCTACATAAATTAAATCAAAATAAAAAATAAAGAGACCAACTCAGTTTGTTCTTGGTATGAGCTTTCGTGTGCATGCACACTTCTTCAGATACACTGAAACAGAAGTCACCAGACCCTTATATATAGTGGGAGGGTGGGGAGGGGTATTACTCAGAGGGGTGGTGGGAATGGGTGAAAGGCTGATAGGTGTGGTAAACCTGTTGACGAAAGCTCATACCAATAACAAACTTAAAGGTAAAGGTAAAGGGACCCCTGACCATTAGGTCCAGTCGTGTCCGACTCTGGGGTTGCAGCACTCATCTCGCTTTATTGGCCGAGGGAGCCGGCATACAGCTTCCAGGTCATGTGGCCAGCATGACAAAGCCACTTCTGGTGAACCAGAGCAGCGCACGGAAACGCCGTTTACCTTCCCGCCAGAGCGGTTCCTATTTATCTACTTGCACTTTGACATGCTTTTGAACTGCTAGGTTGGCAGGAGCTGGGACCAAGCAACGGGAGCTCACCCCGTCGCAGGGATTCGAACTGCCGACCTTCTGATCAGCAAGCCGTAGGCTCAGTAGTTTAACCCACAGCGCCACCTTACTTGGTCTCTAAGGTGCTACTGGAAGGAATTTTTTATTTTTTTATTTTGTTTCAACTACGGCAGACCAACACGGCTACCTACTTGTATATAAATTTACTCAGTTCTCTTTTAAATCCATCTGGGTTTGTGGCCATCGCTGCCTCCTGTAGGAGGGAGTTCCTTAGCTTAACTATGCTCTGTGTGAAGAAGGACTTTCTTTTACCTGTCCTGAATCTCTCAACAGAATCTTCCATAGCTAGTTTTCTGGCATGTTTTGCTGCCAAAGTTATCTTTTCCCCTGCTGTTTTACTGGGCCTGCTCTCTGGCTTTGCGCTTTCCTTCTAATTGCCATGCCCCGTTCTTTGTTCTGCCTCTCCCGGTTTTATGTTATCCTTTAGGTTTTCAAAACGTTGCAAGTCTCCTAGAGACACTTTGTGCAGCAAGCGTCTAATAAACCGAATCAATCACCACCGCCATCTTTGCAGACGCAGAGTGTACAAAACGGCAGGCTGTGTGCACAGAGCGTGGGGCCTGGGCGTTCATGTGCCTCCATTCACACATGCACATGTGTGAGAGGGGAGCTGCATCTGTTCTCCACTCAGGGACCCAAGTAATTTCTGGAGGCTGGGGGGTGGGGAGTGGAACCCTGAAGCTTGGCAAGGTTTAGCAACTTGCCTCCATGACACTCAACCTCCAGATGCAAAAATGGGCCATGGTAAGAACTGCGCAGATCTTGATGCTTTCAACGCCAAGGCTGCCATGTGATGTGACCAAGTATAATAATAATTCAAACAGATTGCACATGAAAAACGCCTATGTCCCTGTGGAGATGGCAGCAGGGGCGTAGCAAGGGGGGTGGGGGCAGTGCGCTCCCGGTGCCACGTCTCCGGGGGTGACAAAGCATGCGGTTTGCCATCGCAGCAGCTCCAGCGCCTTACGGATAGTGCCGGGATCCTTTGCTCGCGGCTGTAGATGCATGCAGAGGATCCTCCGTTCGCAGCTGCAGACGTGAGCAGAGGATCCTGGCACCGTCTAGCTATGTACAGTGCATGTGCGGCATCGCTACGTACGACGGATGCGTCATATGTAGCGACGCTGCACATGCGCGCTATGTAGCGACGCCCCGCCCCCGGGTGCACGTCATGTTTGCCGCTCCGGGTGCCCGAGCAGCTTCCTACGCCTCTGGATGGCAGTATCAAATCAGTGGTGCATGCCCTTCTGGCTCGGCCTCTTTATAAAGACTTGAGGAATGAGATTATCACCCCTCTTTTATTGTCCGTTCCGGGTCGCCCAACCACTGCCACAGGGTGCTTTCTCTTGGCAGATCAAGATGAGCAGGTGACAGCAAAGGTGGCAAGGTCTTTAGCTGGGGCAATCAGGATAAGGTCCACTATTTGACTGCTGATTCAGGACCCTAAAGTGTATTTTATATAATCAACTTTTTATTTCTGTTGGCTGACGCAAATAAAGTTTCATTCATTCATTCATGGTCAAGGTAAGAATTGCGCAGATCTTGATGCTTTCAGTGCCAAGGTTGCCATGTGATGCGACTAAGTATAATAATGATAATAATAATAATAATAATAATAATAATAATAATAATAATAATAATTTATTTATACCCTGCCCACCTAGCTGAGTTTCACGATAAAGCATCAAACATTAAAAATTTCCCTAAACAGGGCTGCCTTCAGATGTCTTCTAAAAGTCAGATAGTTGCTTATTTCCTTGACATCTGTTGGGAGGGCGTTCCACAGGGCAGGCGCCACCACCGAGAAGGCCCTCTGCCTGGTTCCCTGTAACCTCACTTCTCGCAGTGAGGGAACCGCCAGAAGACCCTCGGCGCTGGACCTCAGTGTCCAGGCTGAACGATGGGGGTGGAGACGCTCCTTCAGGTACACTGGGCTGAGGCTGCTTAGAGCTTTCAAGGTCAGCACCTACACTTTGAATTGTGCTCGGAAACGTGCCCCTCTCAGAAAACCAAATCCCCAAATAATTGAAAGGTCTCACTTGTTCAATTGTTTGTCCATTTAGGAACCATTTATGCTTCATGAGCCGTAAATGCGTCAAAGTTAGAACCTTGAAAGATGCCTTATACAGAGTCAGACCGTTGCTCCATCTAGGTCAGTATTGAACCTGGGACCTTTGGCATGCAAGGAAGGCGCTCTGCCGCTGAATTATGCCCCTTACCCTGGGGCATCTTGCCATCCTCTCTCATGTGTGCATCTTTTACACTACTTGTCACACAGCAGCAGGAGAAAGCATCGCTCCAAGACCTATTTTAAGCCGGCATCTGCGGAGGGAAGGAGCCGGGCTCTTGATGCGCAATAACCGTTTGTTAGGCCGTTTGCTGCTCTCTGTGTGGGCTTGGGGAAAATCTCCTCTGCTCATTGCCATCTACAGCCTCCCACTAATTGCCCACAGAAGAGCCTTTTTGGAAAATCAAACTGGGCACGTCTGGAGAACTCAATTCTCTCTGCTTTCCCTTTAGCTGCATTAAGGAAGACTGATGTGGGCCTAACGGGTCTCCAGCAGCCCGATTAAACCATTACCGCTCTCCGTAACGCTGCAATATTGGCTCGGCGAGCGCAGAGGAGGTTGCTTAACTGGGACAAAATGGGAATTCTTACATCGTTGCCAACGCTGGGTAGTTAGCAGGGAGATGTATTGTTGGCTTACTTCTCTCTCTCTCTCTCTCTCTCTCTCTCTCTCTCTCTCTCTCACACACACACACACACACACACACACACACTTGCCATTTTATTAATTTATATGTATTTTTAATACTACTGAATTCACCATACCTTGTCATCTCGTCTGCTCCTGCAGTTGAGCTATGAATTAACAGAAAGTAAGCACTGGAGGCACCTAGTGAGGATCCCAATCTTCATTTTAAAATTACAGTCTGCATTTCGATATAAATATATATATTTTTCAAAACTAAGAGAAATATTATTTTTAAAAACTTAAGGATCAGAAGCGGCACTTTTTCATATTGTTTTCAAGTGTACAAAATGCTTCACACGCAGAGTGTGTAGGAATCGTTACAACAACCCTGTAAGGTAGATCTCTATGATTATCGCCATATGACACGTGGGGCTGAGGCTGAGCCAAGCATGGCTTACTGTACGGCTACCGAGTGAGTTGATGGCAAGTCATAAAATCACAGAAATGTACAGTTGGAGGGGGACCTGAGGGTCATCTAGTCCAACCCCCAGCAATACAGGAAATGCAGCTCAGAAATCCCTAGCAGGTGGTCCACCTGACCTCTGTTTAAAGACCTCAGATTATATCTTCCTGATCCACACCTCTGTCTCTTAGCAGGGGTGGACTTGGGCAATGTAGCACCTTGAGCAAGGACAAAATTTCATACCACCCCCCCTATTTATTTTCACAATAATTCCTTTTGGTACAGTTGCTTTTTTATGGATCTTCTCAGTAGGTACTCATATAAATATAGATGTTGTTATGCACCCCCTTAGCTCAGCACCCTGTGTGGGGGAACTCCCACCACCACCTTAAATCTGGCACTGCTCTTAGCCCTGAATCTATACCAACCCCCAAAACAAACAACGGAGTTTATTAAAACATAGTGGTAATAATTGCGTGTGTAGGGCACCCAGTCACTCCCACCAATAAACTCACACTGGAGACATAATTTTGGTTTGGGTTTTTGGGCATATTTTGGCCACAACTTTATTGAATACAAATCACGTGAGTGGTTGCGTAGGCATTGGTTCACGCTGTACGACGGGACAGAGCTGACCCTAGTCAGCAGCAAGACTAGCTGTCGCAGCGGGACAGAGCTGACCACTTGTCAGCGAAGGGAAACCATTAGCTGGGAAGAGTTAACGGGGCCGGATCACATCGTGCCTCCCCCTCCCCAGGGGTCCCAGGGACTCCTGCATGGCCCTGCACCCACCGGGTTTGGACAGCAATGTTGAGTCCCTGGATTCCTTTGCGGAATTCCCATTACCAACATCACTTCTTGGGGGGCACCGCCCACCCATACCACAGAACCAATGCCTAACCGCCAACCTTACAAGTTGTGACTATTTGCTATGTAGTACGTAAAAACCAAATGGCTCGGCCAATCTGCCAGATGGACAAAATTCCTACCAGGCCCCTCCTAAGCAGAGGCGACCCCTAACCGGCACAGCAAGGTCAACGCCAACCTATACCAGGGAAGGGGGGGTGGGAGATCCGAAGCTCCAAAAAGAGTGACCCAAGATCCACGTGGGGATCTATATAAGGACGCTGGGCCGTCCTACCAAATTGCAACATGCAATTCTGCCTCACAACAAGCAGGTCCTGGAAGCTGTGGCCACAAACCCTACCCCCCAAACCAGGAAGAGTGACTTCTTGCCCACCCCGCAATGGCAGCTCTCTGCGAGAACTCACTTAATGGTGATGACTCCAATAATCTATTTCATCAAGGAGGCAAAGGCCTTCTTAAAGACCCAAAGCTTGCTTTAAAGGCCACCCAGAGTGGCTGAGGTAACCTGGTCGGATGGGTGGGGCATAAGTAATAAATCATCATCATTAAAGAGGGACCCCTTCATCTGGCCCTTAGGACTTTCCTCAGGATCCAGCCCTTAGCCAGACCACAAACACCCTCAAATGTTTCTGCCTGGGGGTTTGACTAGATGGCCCTTGAGGTCCCTTCCTACGCTACAATCATAGCTGTCAACCCTCCCTTTTTTGGCTGGAAACTCCCTTATTCCAATGCCATTTCCCGCTGCTATCCCAGATTGTTGATATCCCTTAAATTTCCCGGATTTCCAAGGAAGCAGCTCCTCTCCCTCCCTGCCGGCCAGGGAGGCTCCTCAGCTGCGTTGCTCGGCTGCCAATAAGGAGTCTGAGACCAACTGGGGGCGGAGCTTGCATGCCTTGTGCAGCCAGTCCCTCACGCCCAACCAGACAGACAGCCTGCCTGCCGTCTATGCGCTCACCCGTTCGCACGCAGCCTCTGGAGCGCAGGGTGGTGAGACTACTTGGTGCCATTGCACCGCCCTCGCGGCATCCCTTATTTTCAAATCCGAAAGTTGACAGCTATGCCTACAATTCTACGAGTCTAAGATTCTCTCCTGGACGTCTGCATTCCCAGGAGCTGTCCCTGGTCCTGGTTCTATCTGGCTCTCAGAGGCTCAACGCCTGATCCAGGCCGTACTCTGCTCCTTAATAACAGATCCTTTCCTCGCACAAATTCTGCACATCCAGGCATTGCATGTCCCTGAGGCTGCTTATATTCCAATATTCTACATGCTTAGAATTGGAAGTCCAGTTTATTATGTGGTGCACATTAAATTCAGATCAGGCTGAGGTGAATGTACAGCAAAGTGGGACTCAGGCAAACAAAGAGATCCGTTCCACTCTTAAATCACTTACTCCAGGGCTTCGTGCCCTCTTGCCGAGAGGCATTTTGTGAATTAAACATTTCTGAGCCAGGCAGCCCAAAATCCACTCACCTGGCTGCTTCCAAAAGGGTATCACTGCCACAAATTGCTCCCTCCTTTGTGACAGGTGAGAATCCAGATGGTTCAGTCAGCCCCAGAGAAATGCAACTGCCACCCCACACAGGAGGACCCTGGGCCCCATCCCCACGCCACAGATCCAGCCAGCATCAAGGATTTAGGGGTCTTTGTGTACCACAAAAATCAGAGAGCTGGGAGGGATCCCAAGGGTCATTTAGCCCAACTCCCTGCAATGCAGGAATCTCAGTTAAAGGATTCCCAACGGATGGCTATCCCATTTCTGCTTTAAAATCTCCAAGGAAGGCGAGTCCACCACCTTCCGTGAGAGTCCATTCCACTGTTGAACAGCTCTTCCGGTCAGAAAGTTTTTTCCGTATGTTTAGTTGGAATCTCCTTTATTGGAACTTGAAACCATTTAGTTGATTCAACATAAGTCAGAAGTCTAGTGTCCAGACCAGGAGAAGGAATAGTTCCACTCTCTTCTGCTTTGGTCAGACCACACCTGAATGACTGTGTCCAATCCTGACACCACAATTTAAGAAGGATGTTGACAAGCTGGAAGGTGGGCAGAGAAGGGTGACCAAGATGATCGAGGGTCTGGAAACTAAGCTTTATGAGGAATGGTTGGGTGGGGAGCTGGAAAAGAGGAGATTGAGTGGCGATAGGAGAGCCGTCTTCAAATATCTCAAGGGCTGTCAAATGGAAGAGGGAACAATTTTGTGTGGTGTAGTGGTTAAGAGCGGTAGACTCATAATCTGGTGAACCGGGTTCACGTCTCCTCTCCTCCACATGCAGCTGCTGGGTGACCTTGGGCTAGTCACACTTCTCTGAAGTCTCTCAGCCCCACTCACCTCACAGAGTGTTGGTTGTGGGGGAGGAAGGGAAAGGAGAATGTGAGCCGCTTTGAGACTCCTTCGGGTAGTGATAAAGCGGGATATCAAATCCAAACTCTTCTTCTTCTCCTTCTCTGGAGGATAGGACTCAAACCAATGGCTTCAAATAGCAAGGAAGGAGATTCCAATTAAACCTTGGAAAGAGCTTTCGGGCAACAAGAGCTGTTTGACAGTGGAACGGCCTCCCTTGGAAGGTGGCAGACTCTCCTTCATTGGAGGCTGGATGGCCATCTGTCAGGGATTCTTTAGCTGTGATTCTTACATTGAAGGGGGTTGAACTAGATGACTCATAGAATCATAGAATCGTAGAGTTGGAAGAGACCACAAGGGCCATCCAGTCCAACCCCCTGCCTAGCAGGAAACACCCTCAAAGCATTCCTGACAGGTGGCTGTCAAGCCTCTGCCTAAAGACCTCCAAAGAAGGAGACTCCACCACACTCCTTGGCAGCAAATTCCACTCTTGAGATACCTCCCAACTCTACTGTTCTATGCTCCTGTGAGATGCTTTGTTAGTCATCCTTATACACAGAAACATGAGGCCAATAAATATTCCTAGCCTTACTCGTGAAAGCACATTTTGCCCAGGATGGCACTGTGGGTTAAACCATAGAGCCTAGGACTTGCCGATCAGAAGATCGGTGGTTCGAATCCCCATGATGGGGTGAGCTCCTGTGGCTTGGTCCCTTCTCCTGCCCACCTAGCAGTTCGAAAGCACGTCAAAGTGCAAGTAGATAAATAGGTACCGCTGCAGCGAGAAGGTAAACAATGTTTCCGTGCGCTGCTCTGGTTCGCCAGAAACGGCTTAGTCATGCTGGCCACATGACCCGGAAGCTGTCTTTGGACAAACGCCGTCTCCCTCGGCCAATAATGCAAGATGAGCACTGCAACCCCAGAGTCGGTCACGACTGGACCTAATGGTCAGGGGTTCCTTTACCTTTAATGTGCGCTAAAGAAGGTGGCTCTGGGTGTTCACCTCTTGGAATATGTTACTCATCGCACCGCATTTTCAACCGTTTTCTCCCTCAATTAAACAGCACATTTCAAAAAGTTGTTTTTCCAGGCAATTAAGGCACTGGACTGGCAAAACAGAAACGCCATTCATGGGAGCCTCGTGGCGAGAAGGGAGTCTCCGCTGAATTGTCATGACACCGTTCTCTCTTCAAGGGAGATTTATGTTCACACTTTGGCTCCCAAATGTTTCCTGAACACCTGGCAATTTGCATCCCCATCTGGGGACAGGAGGTGAGAGAGGGAGAGCCGGGCTCCATAGGTTCGTTCTCACTTATCACAAATGACACTTAGAAGCTTTTGTAAATGCAGTTTGATATCCCAATGCAAATCATTTCATGGTGTCCCCCCCTTTCTTTCTCCCCCCCCTTTTTAATTACACCTACAAGTAGCTATGCTTCAATAAGCCAAAGCATAAACAGCAACTGCAGGGTTTGGGATTTTTATATATATTAGAAAGCAAATTAATTTAAACCCGTGTTCATCCATGTTTATCTCGCTGACCCAAGGGGTAACTCCTGTTACAAAATGCTCAAGGTGGTGCGAGGAAGAGGAACAGTAGCTTTCTCTCTCAGCCTCAGTTCTCCCAATTGTGCAATAGGAATTGTGGCAGCAACCTAATCCGCAGGGTGGCTGTGAGGATTCCCGTGTTGCAGGGGGTTGGACTAGATGACACTTTGGGTCCCTTCCAACCATACAACCCTACCATCCTATGAGGAACAGTCCAAGAAAGATAGCAGAGCATTTTGCAAAGTAAAAGGGCATCAAATAATGTGGATTTCCTTCCCTCCCGCAGCCGGGGGCAGATTTAGGGGAGTGCAACTAGTTTGCCCGCACTGCGTGCCGAGCGGAGAGGATGCTGCAGGGAGGGCCACAACAAGGATGATCAATGGAAGGCAAGAGGCAGGGGCACCAAATGTTGGCATTGCACTCAGGACCGGTGCTAGGGATTTTGGCGCCCTAGGCGAGGGGGCGGGCCACGTGACGTCATTGCGCATGACATACGTTGCCCCGCCCCCTGCCCGGCCGGGCACCCCGCGCCGCCGCGGTTTTTGCCGCTGGTTGGGGCGGCACCGGGTGGCGGCAGGGGGCGAGGGGCAGGCTGGCCAGCGCCCCCTCCATTTTGGCGCCCCCTCCGCCGCAGTTTTCGCCCCAAGCTGCTTGCTCCGCCGCTGGTTGGGGTGGCACCGGGGAGCGGGGAGCAGGCTGGCCAGCGCCCCCTCCATTTTGGCGCCCTAGGCAACTGCCTAGTTCGCCTTAATGGATGCACCGGCCCTGATTGCACTTCTTCTTTGGCGATCACTCGTAGCCGTGTAAGATTGTCTTCCATGAACAAGGTCTTAACAGTGAGTCCATAATAATAATAAAATAATAATAATAACAACAACAACAATAAATTTTATTTATACCCCGCCCTCCCCGGCTGAAACTGGGCTCAGGGCTGCTAACACCAAATATATAATATACATTAAAAACACAAAGTTAAACAATTAGTTTAAAATACAATTCGAATCACATTTAAAATCAAAATAAAATTAAGTGGGAACCCACAAATCATAACCATGTTGTTGTTTAGTCATTTAGTCTTGTCCGACTCTTCGTGACCCTATGGACCAGAGCACACCAGGCACTCCTGTCTTCCCTCCTGCAGTTTGGTCAGGGTTTTGAATACATCATCAAAACCAATCATTACTGTCTCTTGGGCAATTCCAAGCTGAATGGGAGACTCCCCTCCCACTCTGCATCCATTATTTTTCTCACCAAGACGTACCTACATGCACATAGATCCGGACACCCACTTTGCTGCACGCAGAGCCCAGGGAGTGGATTGGGCCCCGAGAACATGAAGAGCACTCCAGAAGAACCAGATCAAAGCCCAGGACAAAGCACACAATGTCCAGCCTGTGATGATAAACATGCAATAACTGAAAATCTCTCAGGGATTACTGTGTTTCAGGGGCTGGGCTGGAGGACCATCCAACTCAACAATTCCAGGATTCTGTGAGATAACTCTGCATTGCAAAATTCAGAGAACCATGGATTTTGCAGGATAGCTGTGATCTGTGTGTTACTTAGGAAAGCGTGAGTCACGCAGGTTGGCTTGCATTGAATTTCTACCCCATCCCTAAGTGGGGCTTATTCCCAGGGAAGTGGATTTAGTATTGCACCCTTCGTGCCGGAACTGAGGCTACGGCAGAACTGAAGTGACTGCTTCAAGGCTGCCTAATCTCACATGCCTGGCAAGGAAAGTAGCTTGCAAAGGACCAGGGGCTTAACTTGTGCTTGCCCACCCCCACCCCCCACCTCCTTACTAGCAAACGTTGCTTATTTATACGGAATGATCTCACCTTAAATCATCCCTCGCTCGAAACAGAAGCTGGTGTTGTGTTACACACTGATAAAATAGTAGAGCTTTATCTGAAAATGCAGCCGACACAAATACCTTGATAAGAGCAAAGAACTTGTTTACTTCCAGTGGATTTCTTCTACTGGAAACAGGAATAAAGGCCCTTTCAGTACTATTCTCTCTCTCTCTCTCTCTCTCTCTCTCTCTCTCTCTCTCCTATGATTCTATATTTATCACCTCAAGAGAAAATTGTCCAAATAAGATGGCATGGACTTTATTTAAACCATTCACTATATACACAAGGATGCAAAATTACAGCAAACTGGATACAAAGGCTTTTTCCTTTGGATTTTGAAAATAAATGTTCAATGTTTATTGACCTGGGTGAGGGATGTTGTTGTCGTTCAGTCGTTCAGTCGTGTCCGACTCTTCGTGACCCCATGGACCAGAGCACGCCAGGCACGCCTATCCTTCACTGCCTCTCGCAGTTTGGCCAAACTCATGTTAGTAGCTTCGAGAACACTGTCCAACCATCTCGTCCTCTGTCGTCCCCTTCTCCTTGTGCCCTCCATCTTTCCCAACATCAGGGTCTTTTCTAGGGAGTCTTCTCTTCTCATGAGGTGGCGAAAGTACTGGAGCCTCAACTTCAGGATCTGTCCTTCTAGTGAGCACTCAGGGCTGCTTTCTTTAAGAATGGATAGGTTTGATCTTCTTGCAGTCCATGGGACTCTCCAGAGTCTCCTCCAGCACCAGAATTCAAAAGCATCAATTCTTGTGTGCTTTGTCCTGGGTGAGGGATAAGCCCTCTCTTTCATGCCTTCCCACTACAGCCACTGTAGCTGCATGCAGAAGTTCAGTTTAAAATATTCACGGACAAACTTCAGATTACAGCTGAAGCAAGCAAAAATTCAAATGAAGCATGGATGGAACTCCAGATTCAAAATCAAGTCTGTTGCTCTGTGGCAGAGTACCTGGTTTGCATGTAAAAGGGCCCAGTTCCTTTCCGGACATTTCTAGGCAGAGCTGGGAGAGATGCCTGTCTGAAATCCTGGACAGCTGCTACCAGTCAGTGTAGACAATACTAAGCTAGATGGACCATTCATCCAGCTCAGTATATGAGAGCTTCCTGTCTTCCATGTCAGATTTTGAGGGGAGGGATTAAATGTTGAGTTTTACCAATTCAGAAGCACCAAACAACTTAACAGAACTAAATTTCTCAATTGCAAAAATTCATCAGCTGTGGGTTTCTTAGGAAGGAAGAAATGCCCAGCTCCATGGTTCAGCAAGGACAGATTAAGAAGGTGTATCCATGCCTAAGAAAAGCCACCTGAATCAGAAGGAGATTCCACCCATTGCTCATTATTCTTTTATTCTGTATTAAATTTTTGTCCCACCCTTCCTCCAAAGAAGCCCAGGATGGCAAACACCAAAGTGGTAAGACAACAAAAATCTCATCCAGCATCCTGATTCCCATTGGTGGTTTCAATATGTCCTCAGCAGGCCAGGAGGACAATGGCCACCGACAGTTTCCTCAACCTGTGGTAGCAGCTGAAGAAAGCACTGCTGTTGCACTCAGGTCTGTTACTGACTCACATTTGAGTGCATGAAAGGGTTAACCAGAGACCTGAGTTCAAGTTGCAAGTGGGTGTGGCTTAGCAGGTTCCCAGCAGTCTTTGCTTCCCACTTCTTTCTTTCTCTCTCTCTCTCTCTTTCTCTCCTGCATGTGGACAAGGCTCCCAGCTGCAAGAAAAACCAAGTGAACTAAATCTATGCAAAATGAGATTTCACAGTCTTCACCCAAAGACTGCATGATTATTTTGTAAGGAAACCAAGTTATTCCTTTTTAAGTCGTTTGGAACCTTTTTCTTCTTCCTCATTTTACAGCCAACAGATGGAAACTTATTTGCTGTAACCTATGGAAACTTTATAAAAACTTTACTTATTTGCAAACCTAAGTGTCTGTGATTTTTTCTAGCCTAGGTATTTGTGTGTGTGTCTCCCTGTCCAGTTTCTTCATGCCATGCATAAATTTATGCACCACTATCAATTATCTGCCCATCTCACTATTTTTACTGAACTACAAGTCCCAAAATGTTGTAACCCTTCCTCATAGAGGAGTTGCTCCAGCCCCTTGATAATATTGATTGCCCTTTCCTGCACCTTTTTTTAAGCTCTACATTTTGTTAAGGTGAAGGGCGACCAGAACTGTACACAATATTCCATGTGAGCTTGCCCCCAAATTTATATAAAGCAATTCATCAAGCTGGCAATTTTTATTCTAATTCCTGTCCTACTGATCCATTTTTTGTTACTGTACATGCAAAACCCACCTTGTGCCTTTTATGGGGTTGTTTTTTTCCACTTTGTCAGCCATTAATTTCCCCTTTAAATGGTTCTTGACCGGTTTGTGGTCAGTTCGCACTCTTGCATACGTGACACTGGCCTCATTGATAACGGACCTGACAAAATTTTCACCTCACATAGGAAAGGGGGTTTACTGAGAACTGATAGGCCTTTGGGGGCCCAGCAGAAAGGGGCTAAAGGCTGGAGGATGAACAAATGTACTGACTCGGCTTCATTTTACACTTGCCCTAGTTTTTAAAATGCCGTTCTTGACAAATCTCTTCATCACTTAGGAACTGTGTAGCGAAGAAAATGTCCTGGTTTTCTCCAACTTTATTTTGCTTGCCGTTCATATACCTAAATCCTTGCCAGCTTCAACAGAGTTATGGAAGGCTAATTGAAGCTTTGAGAATGTGAATGTTTTCCACCTGATTAGACAGAAGGAGCAATTAGGGAAGTGCTTGAATGTGCTGTTTTCTCCGGGTTCCCTCCTTGTAAAGATGCAGAGATGAAACTCTGGGGAACAGAGTCAGGCATTCCAAGGAACTTCCATCTCTTAACAGCCTATTTGAATTTCTGCTTCATGGGCTATTTTCCTCCAAAAGTGATTACAGAGGGAGAAAAAAATTAAAGGGCAAAGTTCCCCTCTGATTTCAAATGACAAAAGAACAGCATGGTGATGGGAGGTCGGCTATTTTAGAAACAGAAAGGAGGAGGGGACAGAGACGCGGGAGGGGAGGGGAGCAGAATCGCTCCTTAAAACTGCACCGTTCACCATAAACCCAAAAGAAAGGTGTGGTTCACCCCTCCCCCCCCCACCAATTCCACAGGAAATGGGACAAGAAAAGGAGTGCCAAGAAAAGCATCTTCTGGATTAGGCCTGTGACCCATTTTGTCCAGCATCCTGTTCTCACTGTCGCCAACCAGATGCCCTAAGGATCTTCTCCCCTCCTATGGTTTCTGTATAGTTAAAGCTCTGGTTTTCCCAGTATCCCGGCAGTATCTGCATACTTGCTCTCAAACTTTTACGTGAATGCCAACCTCTCCCTGCTTCCGGTTGCTCTCCCCCGGAATGCCCCCTTCAATGCCCCCTGCTTTTGGTTCTCCAGCTGAGCAGAAATAGCTCCTAAGGCAGACCGAGCGGCCGGTGCCACAACGATTCTCCTTTGAGGAAATGCGAGTGGAGAAAGAGGCCCTGCGAGGTGTATTGGCAGCCTCACGGAAGCAAAATCAAATCGAGAAAAATTATCTCACTCTCACTCCTGACACCCATTCAATTAAATTCCACTTTTTTTAATGTGGAAAGATTCAGTCACTTCAACAAATTAGCATTTTTAATTTTTCAGTAATGAATAATGTTCTAAACAAATCCTGAATTAAGAACCCCACCCCGGAATTGGGCTTTGGAATCAAGTTATTGCAGAAGCATATTTTGTTATCAATATTTATGTATGTTCTCCCCTTCCCCAGCACCACTCTTGGTTGATCAGCGCTGCGCATGCAAGAGTAATAAAGCGGTCACATTGTGAGCAGAGAGATTCGGGTCTCTGACTGCCTTCAGTAGTCACCTCTTGCCTTTGAACCCCATCTAATCCAGCATCCTATTCTCACAATGGCCAACCAGATGCCCCCATGGAAAGGTCACAAGCAGGCCATGTGCACCCTCCCCTCCTGTGGTTTCCAGCAGCTGGTATTCATAACAGTGGCGTAACAAGGTCAGGTGGTACCCGGTGCAGAAATTTTCTTCTCGTCCCCTCCCCCCCCCACACACACACACATTGATTTTTTATTTTTTTTATTTTTTGCCTGCAAAAATGGTTTGACTTTATTTCAGATTTTTGGGGGGAGCCAGAGTTGTTGAGCTTTTTTGGCGGAGATCAGGTGCCTTGCGATGAGTCTGCCTGCCGCCTGCGCGTGCCAAAGCCACATTGTCTCACACAGATGTTCAGTGTCGCACAGCATTTTGTCACACACACACCCGGGGCGGACCACGCCCACCGCACCCACCTTGCTCCGCCCCTGATTCAGAAGCATTACTGGAGAGAGAATGTAAGCATCATGCTTAGTAACCTTTCATGAATTGGTTTAATCCTCTTTTAACGCCATCCAAATTAGAATCATAGTATTGTAGAGCTGGAAGGGACCCTGAGGGTCATCTAGTCCAACCCCCCGCAGCGCAGGGAGATGCAGCTATCCCATATGGGGATCGAACACGCAACCCTGACATTATCATCACCATGGAGGCTTTGGTCCTCATGGAAAGGAGATCCCAGCGAAGTAGGTCGGATGCCTTTTCGCAGCCCTTTGTCACACAACTGGAGCAGAGCTTTCAGGAAAGGAAATTTCCTGGGCAAGAATGACAACCCCAAAAGGGAAAATGCAGGGGGGCTTTTGAAGCAATCGCCTGAACAAGCTGAAAGCAAGGTGGTAAGACAGCTCTCGAGGGCTCTTGTCGCTGGCAAACTCTGCCTGGGTCTTTTGGATTAAGCCTTAACTTCATCAAGGTGCGTCTTCCCTGTCAGCTATTGAGGATTTTCAAGTGCTCTCCAAGAAGATGGAGAGAGCGAATGTGACTAATAGTTAATCACAAAACCACAAGGTGCAGAGACGTTAATTAGTGATAGGGATGAATGGATCTATATTTCCATTGATCCCTACCTCGTTAGTCTGACCCTTGTCATATATATGTGTGTGAGTGAGTATAGTCCCACCCTGTTATTCTAATTTTAAATTGATTTTAATATTACATTTTAGATTGTTTCAATCTGCTCTGGTGCCTTATAGTGAATCCTCAGCCAATAAAAATTCAGCCGGGGCCTTCTGTTTTAAACTTTAAAATGAAAACTTTTCTATTCTACCAGGCCTATGCAGGCTATTAAGAATACATATTTCCACAATGGTTAATTTATGTCTGGTTGGCAGGAGCAGGGACAGAGCAATGGGAGCTCACCCCGTCGCAGGGATTCGAACCGCCGACCTTCTGATCGGCAAGCCCAAGAGGCTTAATGGTTTAGACCACAGCACCACATTTAGTCCTACTGGCCACATGACCCAGAAAGCTGTCTATGGACAAACGCCGGCTCCCTCGGCTTGAAAGTGAGATGAGCGCCCAGGGGTCCTTTACTTTTACCTTTACCTTTTTAATTTATGTCTGCTTTTAACTTTCCTATATGTTTTTACTGTATACTTGTAGGAAACTACTTTGGCATTTTTTATGGAATAGCAGTCTATAAATATTTATATGAGTAAAACAGATAAATAAAAGCCATCTGAGTCACATGTCCATTCATCAGTCCGTTCCATCCCATTTCCATATTAAACTGCATTTTTCAAAAAAACAAAAAAACAACTCTATGAAAATCTGTATTAAAACAAGAATTTGAATGTGCATTTTGTCCAGAATAAATGTTGATAGAATTATTGGCTCAAAAAAAAGGGGGGTATCACAATATTCAGACAAATGTATAGATAAGAATGCAATTAAATCACAGCAGTAATGACATTCCGATATATACATCAGCCTGCAAGCAGGGGCGGAGGAAGCCTCCTTGCTACCCGGGGCAGCGACATGAGGCACCCCTGGGGGCAGGGCATTGTGATGTCGCATTGTGACATCACGACGCAATGTCACTGCGGCTCCGCCCCGGCAGCGGGAAAAAAAGCCCTTTAAAAAAAAGCAAAGCAAAGGCAAGCAACCTGCTTGCCTTGGCTTTTCTTTTTTTAAAAGGGCTTTTCCCCCCGCTGCCAGGCAGAGCCACCCGCAGGCCCGCAGAGGCGGGCCAGCGAGGATGGGGTGTCACCCTTGTGACAAACGTGACACCCCTGCTCTTCGCTGGCTGCCCCGGCAGCTCCGCCCCGGCAGCGGGGAGAAAAGCCCTTTAATAATAATAATAATAATAATAATAATAATAATAATAATAAAGAAAGCAGGCGCCGGCGGCTGGCTAAGCAAGCAAGCAAGCCAGCCGCCGCGCGCCGAGCAATGCTTTCCACCCCAAGTGTCACCCCCACCCCAGGGCGCTGCCCAGGGCGCCCCCCCCCCGCTACGCCCCTGCCTGGGAGATGCAGAACTTTGCATCAGAATTCACAGAATTGAATCTCTCCAGGACCCCTAATCAGGGAGCTCTGATTGGCTCCCAAAGTTGGCCTGAGTAAACGTGTGCAACTAAGAGCGCATAAATTAAACAGCAGCAGCTGAAGCACATAAAACACATGTCACTTTGATGGGAGACGGGGCTTTGAGCAGTGATGAGGTTATTCCAATTGGACTTAAATCTTCATTACAAATCTCTCATAAAGGGAGAGGGGAAGGAAAGGAGGTGAGTGGTTTGTGCTCTTTCTTTCTTTCTTTCTTTCTTTCTTTCTTTCTTTCTTTCTTTCTTTCTTTCTTTCTTTCTTTCCCTCTCTCCCTCCTCCCCCTCCCCACCAGTAAATCTCAGGTGCTTCATCTCAGCTCCTGATTAAACGGTGCCTCCAACTCTCTCGCAGAACTTCCCAGTAGATCTTGAACTTTGGGTGCTTAGCAGAGCACATCACACGTTATTAACGTGGCAAATTGAAATTACCCTTTCCCCCTTTGCCCTTTCATTAAGCAGCTGTCCGGACGAAAACCTTCAGAGTCTGATCAGGAGCAAGATGGGCGAAAGCATCTGATGTGGCTCTCCCTCCCCTCTCCCACATCCTTTCTTAATATTCAGATGTGAAGTAAGTGAGAACGAGATGGGGTGATGGTCCCAGGAGACACCTTCTGAACCTCCAGGCTGAAGGAACATCAGAAGAGCCTGCTGGATCAGGCCAATGGCCCATCTAGTTCAGCATCCTCTTCTCAAAGTGGCCACCCAGATGCCTGGCTGAAACCCACAAGCAGGATCTGAGCACAGCTTTCCCCTCCTGTGGTTTCCAGCAACCGACATTCAGAAGCATGGCTGCCTCCATTGTGGAAGCAGAGCAGAGCCATTGTGGATAGAAGCCATTGACAGAAGCCATTGAGAGCCAGTGTGGTGTAGTGGTTAAGAGCGGTGGACTCGTAATCTGGGGAACCGGGTTCGCTTCCCCGCTCCTCCACATGCAGCTGCTGGGTGACCTTGGGCTAGTCACACTTCTCTGAAGTCTCTCAGCCCCACTCACCTCACAGAGTGTTTGTTGTGGGGGAGGAAGGGAAAGGAGAATGTGAGCCTCTTTGAGACTCCTTCGGGTAGTGATAAAGCGGGATATCAAATCCAAACTCCTCCTCCTCCTCCTTCTTTACCAGCTTTTCAAATCATATAATAAGAAATGCCTTATATATGGTATGGGATAAATATAAAAGATATTTGGAGCCAAAAATACCAAGATGGATTTCCCCATTAGAGGCAATTGCTGTAAAAAAGAAGAAGAAGAAGAATATGAAAGAGAAGTGAATAACCTATAACACATTATTAACAGAAGAAAAGGTAAACAAGCTATAATAATAATAATAATAATAATAATAATAATAATAATAATTTATTATTTGTACCCCGCCCATCTGGCTGGGTCTCCCCAGCCACTCTGGGCGGCTTCCAGCAAATATTAAAAAACAATACAGCTTAGGGCCCCACTCTCTTGGGGCACCCCCCAAAAAATTAACTATTAATGTACTTCTTAATTGTATTTCAGTTCAACAATTACTTTGATAAAATACATATTTTGTTATGTGCTTGAGATACCTATTAGGTCCATCAATTACCATCTAGCATATATTCAACACAAAAAACAGCGACCATTTGTTGTTGACAACGGACAGCTGCACATATAAAGGGCCCCATTACCTTCAGAAGCTGAGGGCCACATCAAGCCTAAATGCGGCCCTGCCAAGCACACAATTGCAAATGGTCCGTACATGTTTAAGGAGAGGCAGAGTGACCAGCTGGGGGCATGTTAGTCTACAAGAGCAACAAAATGTGTTGGTTAATAAATTAAAAACATTTAATAACAAAGTGCTTGGTGGCCACAAACCTCTTTGTTCTAGCAGAATGGTCAGTCTTAAATGTAGAGCTAAGAGATATGCAGAAGTCTTCTTGTGCAAACATCTGTGAAATGACTCCTCCCCACACGCAACCTCTTTGAAGTCAAAGGGGAAATGGTCAGGAATTGACTATCAATAATATTTTTCGGCCCAATGTTTTGGTTGTTTTGTTTACAGTTCCATCAGCAATTCACCTGTGAAAGATGTCTCTTCTGACAGCTCTTGCTCAGAAGAGGATGGATTCCACGAATTATCATCAAGTGGTTTCGTCGGCTGCTGATGTGAGACACGGCCTTTCCACAACCTCCGAGCATCATGTCAGAGAGGAACAGCCGGTGTGCTGGGATTGCGGTTGTGGATGCCGGGAACAGCAGATCTGTTTCCCCATCAGAGGCAAGGTAGAAAAAGCCCTGCTGCTGCCTCACAGCTTCCATCTGTTGTCCTGGAGGCAGTGTCCAATTTGACCTTTTCAAACTTCTGCACTGCCTGAGCCAAAACTTTGCTGGAGGTCATCTTGGAAACATACTGGGCTTTCTGCGCACTGAACATCTGCCTTGCGGTGCGGGGAAAGAGGAGTTGTCAGAACTGAAGGAAGCTGTTCCAAATGTCATTTTTCATGCAAGTTGTGGGTGTAATTAATCACATTCCCATTTTAAACTGTTTGAGCTATAAAATCCTGAGAGCAGGACCTGGGCTACTGTGCATTTCTGGCAGACACAGAAACCTCCTGTTTCTAGGAATTAATTTTACGAAGATTATCAGATCCAAAGGTCCAGCTCAAGGGAACAGCTGCTTGCTATATCAATTGCACTTTTAAGTGTGAAGTACTTTAATGGGCTGTGAGGTGGGCACTGAGATCGGGACCTGTACACCAACGCCAGGAAGGGGTTACCAGGGAGCACAGAGCATAAGTTGTGTTCTGCAACTACGTCTGAAGAGCCAAAGGTGTGATGCAGCAGCAAAAAGAGGCTAGTGCTATTCTAAGCTGCATGAACAGAAGTCTAGTGCCCAGATCAAAAGTCCCACTCTATTCTGACCACACCAGGAATACTGTGTCCAGTTCTGGGCACCACAGTTTAAAAGCAATAGTGACAAGCTGTAATGGGTGCAGAGGAAGGTGACCAGGATGATAAAATCTTTGAAAGCCAAGCCTTAAGAGGAATGGCTGAGAGAGTTGTTTAGCCTGGAGAAATGAAGACTGAGAGATGATATGAGAACCGTCATTAAATATTAATAATAATAATAATAATAATAATAATAATAATAATAATAAATTTTTATTTATACCCCGCCCTTCCCAGCCAAGACCGGGCTCAGAGCAACTAACAACCATAAAAACCACAACAAAACATACAAAACAATAAATTAAAATGCAAGTTAAAATACAATTTAAAATTTAAAATGCAGTCTCATTTTTAAGTAGCCCACCAATCAAACCATAAAGGAATAAAACATCAGGGTTAAACTAAAACCAACCCAAAGGCCAGGGGGAACAGCTCTGTCTTGCAGGCCCTGCAGAAAGATGCCAAATTCCGCAGGGCCCTGGTCTCTTGCGACAGACCGTTCCACCAAGTCAGGGCCAGTACTGAGAAGGCCCTGGCCCTAGTTGCTGCCAGCCTAGCATCCTTGTGGCTCACGACCTCCAAAATGTTATTATTTGAGGACCTTAAGGTCCTACACGGGGCATACCAGGAGAGGCGGTCCCTTAGGTACGAGGGTCCTAGGCCGCATATTTGAAGGTCTGTCCCATGGAAGATGGAGCAAGCTTGCTTTCTCCTGTTTCTGAGGGTAGGACCCAAACCAATGGCTTCAAGTTACAAGAAAGGAGATCATGACTAAACATCAGGGATAACTTTCTAGCAGTAAGAGTCATTAGGCAACAGTGGAACGGACTCCTTTGGGAGGCAGTAGAATCTCCTTCATCAGAGGCTAATAACAAAGGTTGCATGGCCATCTGTCAGGAATTGTCTACCGGTACCTGAGATGCCTGCATTGCAGGGGGTTGGACTAGATGACCCGTAGGGTCCCTTCCAACTCTATGATTCTATGAGCCATGGACCCAAAGAAACCTCAATGGCCAATACTGAACCTGGACCACTAAAGGTGCAGCCTCTCTCCTGCTAATTGTGAAGAAACTTCGCTCCATAAAGACACCAACAAATTTCTCAGAAAATGACTGACGCAAAACCAGAAGTCCCAGTCCCCAGGCTGTACAACAAACAGATCCAAAGCAGTGAGACAGATACATTTCCTTTCATAAAATCCTAAGATGTTCTTCCTCATGCAAAGAATTTTTTTTTCACATGTACTATTTGCAATTAAGCTTATCTTTTTGTTTTGGAGCAAGAACTTTTTTATATTCCAGAAATAGGTACCCCCCCCCCCTTTAAATAGACAAGATTTATTTTTCTCCTGATATCTCTTTGGTTTTCTTTCTGCACCTCTGGTGGGGGCTACTATGGAATCATGGGGGTCAATCTTCTCATTTCTTAGATTTATGGGACTGCAAATATTTTCTGCCGTAATTGTGCAAACCTTTTTGGATCCAGACTGGAAGCGGAGTTATTTCACGGGGAGCTTTTCTTGAAACATTGCACATACACAACCCATAAAGCATTATGTGGAAACCAATGTTAAATGAGGAGAATTAATCACCAGGGAAATAAATCGGGAGCAGTAACCATTTTTCCCCTTCTTCTTCTTTTTGGGAGGGGGTGAAAGTGGGAGAAGGATCTTAGAAAACGTGCCAAAGCACACAGAGAAATACGAAGACTCCCCCCCCCTAAACGCAACCCATTATCTCATAAGCACAGCTCACATTCCTCTGTGGGGGACAAAAGGATTTGATTTATACGAGGCAAACACCGTCCAATATAGCAGTTTCTGCTCAAACCCCAGCAAGAAGATGCTGTAGAACAAAGATTGGAAATGGACACAGAAAACATGGCAGCAAGAGATGAATATTTCATGGCTGCATTTTTTTAAAAAAAGAAACAGACACACGACAGATTCAGCATCACCGTAGGGCTGACAAGATTAATGGGGTGCAGGATTAGGGGGTTTGAAGGTGGTCCATGTGAGAAGGGACAGGCTCATTTTTATGTATCCCAAAAGAGAGACCCTCTGCCATCTTTCTCCAGCCTGGTGCCACGCAAAGCTTTTGGGCAGCAAGTCCCACCAGCCAGCAAGGCCATATGGTGCTGAGGCTGATGGGAAATCCACCATGCTGCCTGGTTGCGGTCCAAAAGATCTGGAGGGCGCCAGGTTGAGGATGCTTGCCCCAGGAAGGCTGTCCGTCATTCTTGCATGCCACCCCAATCTCTGAGCAAGACTGAGAGAATCCAGGGGTACCAGCATTAAACCAGGTTTGGTTTCCTTGGAATTATATGCCTACCGCAGGGAAGCCAGCAACTCTAGACACTGAAAATGGATTCCTCCAGCCCTAACTGTGGCCAAGAGATGGGTATTGATGAATTGGAAGAATTAAGATAAGATCCCCTTTAATCGATGGATTGACATGACAACACACTCAGCATATGAACCGATTGCCTAAAGACGTAAACTTGGTTTGAATAAACATATTGACATTTGGAATGAGTTTTTACAGAATATAGTAGGTTTCTAATAATCATATATGTATTAGGACATTGATGTTGTTGTTTAGTCGTTTAGTCGTGTCCAACTCTTTGTGACCCCATGGACCAGAGCACGCCAGGCACTCCTGTCTTCCACTGCCTCCCACAGTTTGGTCAGACTCATGTTGGTAGCTTCGAGAACACTGTCCAACCATCTCATCCTCTGTCGTCCCCTTCTCCTTGTGCCCTCCATCTTTCCCAACATCAGGGTCTTTTCTAGGGAGTCTTCTCTTCTCATGAGGTGGCCAAAGTATTGGAGCCTCAGCTTCAGGATCTGTCCTTCCAGTGAGCACTCAGGGCTGATTTCCTTCAGAATGGATAGATTTGATCTTCTTGCAGTCCATGGGACTCTCCAGAGTCTCCTCCAGCAACATGATTCAAAAGCATCAATTCTTTGGCGATCAGCCTTCTTTATGGTCCAGCTCTCACTTCCATACATCACTCGGACATATGTATGTTTATACTCATTGCACTCATTGTTTTATATTATACCATCCTTTCTTATTGTCTTTTTGTGCTTTTTTCTCTTTCTTTTTTATTTCATCATTTTCTTTTCTGTAACTGAAATCCTTTTAATAAAAAGGGGTTTGATTTCCTCGGAATGAAAGTCAGTGGAGACTGTGGTGCTTTCAGATATATGGTTTTATTAAGGTCCCCATCCCTAATTTACGGGTTGCCATCTGATTGGATTTCACTTTGATTCTGATTTGATTTTAGGATGTATTTTAATTGATTGCTTGATTTTATGGTAATATGTTATATAATTGATGTTAGCCGCTCTGAGCCTGGTTTTGGCCGGGGAGGGAGGGGTATAAATAAATATTATTATTATTATTATTATTATTATTATTATTATTATTATTATTATTATTATTATATCAATGCAACCTGAGCATAAGATGGAGGTGCTGGCAGCATTATGAGCCCAGAGTGGTTTGGCACCCCTGAAATGGGCACCTGCCTCCCCGGGGACTTCAGAGGGTGCCCTCGGCTGTGGCACCTGGACTTCGAAAGCCTTTGCCACGTGACTCTTGGCTGGCTTCCTCCTTCCCCATGTTTAGGGGGCTGATCAAGAACCTCCTATTTAGGAAGGCTTTTAGCAGCCAACTGGAGCAAGCTATTTGCATGTTTTGTGCAATTATTTATTCCCGTTGGGTTATTAGGCTTGGCTAGTTTGCATTTATCTTACCCTGTTTCATTGCAAACCACTTCAGCCTCCATCCTCTTTGAGGGGCTGGGAAGTGAGGTCAAAAGGGAAGGAATGAATTAATGCAGACGTGCCTTTGGGAGGCAGGCAGGGCCGTTTGGACCCTGTCCTGTTGTCCTTCAGTGCTTCACACACATCCAGAGACCCCTTGCAGTTATGCTGACGCCAACACTCTTCTAAATTAAAATGGTCTTTCCCTTCCAATCCATATCCTCCAAACCTCTTTGTCCTGCAATAGTTTCCAATTGCCCTTCGGATGGGAAGAACCCAAACGGAACCTGCAGGTGTTCTTATTTTTTTAAAAAGGTGGCAGTGCAGATTCCCACAGCTGCAGTTTTGCATCTAGACGCAAAAGTGGACATTTGCACACACACAGAGCAAAACTGTTTGACTGAGAAGGAAACAGGGCCCTGAGGATCATTTGGAAGGAACTGGACATCTGCTAGACTCCAGCCACTAAAGAAAGCCACAATGCAATGTTATGTTTGCCCAAACTGTACATTTCTCTGTTTCCTCCCAGGCCAGCCGTCCATTTCTGGATGCAGTTCAAAGTGCTGGCTTGGTGCCAGGGCAGCTAAAGGGCCACCATGACAGCAGTCAGTGGCAGAGATGCTCTCCAAGAATGTATGCAGTTCACCTTTTAAAGCCATCTACGATTCTGTGTAGCAGAGGGCGTTCTCAGTAATGGCGCCTGCCCTGTAGAACGCCCCCCCCCCATCAGATGTCAAAGAAATAAGCATCTGACTTTAAGAAGACAGCTGAAGGCAGCCCTGTATTGTTTGATGTTCTACTGTGCTTAAGGTAAAGGGACCCCTGACCGTTAGGTCCAGTCGTGGATGACTCTAGGGTTGCGGCGCTCATCTCGCTTTACTGCCCGAGGAAGCCGGCGTACAGCTTCCAGGTCATGTGGCCAGCATGACAAAGCCGCTTCTGGCGAACCAGAACAGTGCACGGAAACGCCGTTTACCTTCCCGCCTATTTATCTACTTGCACTTTGACATGCTTTCAAACTGCTAAGTTGGCAGGAGCAGGGACCGAGCAATGGGAGCTCACCCTGTCACGGGGATTCGAACCGTGACAGGGTGAGCTCCCTAGACTCTGTGGTTTAACCCACAGCGCCACCCACAGCGCCACTGTGCTTATTGTGTTTAATTCGTTGGAAGTCAATCAGAGTGGCTGGGGCAACCCAGTCAGTCAGGCGCCATATAAGTAATACATTATTATTATTATTATTATTATTATTATTATTATTATTATTATTATATAGTTGCATCCAGATTTCTGATGAGCTGGTCACGGTGCTTCCAGGTGGGTCCCTTAATATTTCAAAGGGATTGTACAGTTATCACAAACAGGTTTGTGTTTTTTGTTTTGATTTGATTTAAATGTCATTGACTGGAGATTTTTAGACAGGGGTCAGATGGCTATCTATCAGGGATTCTTTAGCTGTGATTCTTCAATCAATCAATCAAACTTTATAGGCATACAGAAAAGACAGGAATATATGAATCAAAACATAAAATTGGCATCTATTCACAGCTGTGATCCTTACATTGAAAGGGGCTGGTCTAAATGGCCCTTGGGTTCCCTTCCAACGCTACAATTCTATGATTCCATACAGGAGGAGGGACAGGAAGAGAAAATCCATTGTGGGCAGACTGCTCCAGGGTGCCGATTTATTTGTTTTTGGGATAGATGGGCTGCCATTTTTCCGGTCGTTGAGGGTGGCCTTCTGAGAAGCCATGAACCAGTTGCTGTGACCTCCGTTGCATGTGGAGTCTTATCTGTTTGTGTCTTTGTCGCAATTGCTACTGGAAACTTGCAGGAAGGAAGCCCAGATGCTGGAGGTGGGAGGTGAGGGCCCCCCGGGGATGGCACAGGAGGTCAGATGACATCCCTGGCATGTGTTGAGTTATCAGAGACACAATTTGCTTGTCACGCCTTGCTTCAGCCTCCTCCGGCAAGCATGCACACACAATCCATCAGCAGAAGGCTGCCGGCTGCCTGAATGCTAACAGCTTTCCTGGGGAAAAGATGACCCAGCCTCTTCTGTCGCTGGCATATGGCACTGGGCTGGCAGCCATCCCTTCACTCATATTATCTGTCACCCATGTGCTCTCCTTGCATCGGGAACCGGCGGTGCATTTGCCTGCCGAAGCAGATGTCTGCTTTCCCCCCACGCTGACACCGGACAGGGGCACGATGCCCAGACCTCCTCCCCAGGGCCTGGAATGAATTTCTGAGCATTTGCCAAGGCTTGTGACCACCCAGGAAGGCGCCACTTGGAAGCACAGAGTCTGTTCGCAGCTCTTTAGGGAGTAGGTTTGCTGCTTTTGCTTCCTTTCCCCTCACAGTTTTCTAACCAGGTGGAGAATGAGGACAAGGAAGTAAGAAGGACATTAGAAGAGCCTTGCTGGATCAGGCCAGAGACCCATCAAGTTCAGGATCCTGTTCCCAAGCAACCAACCAGGTGCCTCTTCTGGGAAACCCACAAGCAAGATCTGAGCATGTGCAGAGCAGGGCGATCCAGAAGACCCAGGATCTGGAAATCAAGCAAGTTTGAGGAACAGTTGAAGGAGCTGGGGGTGTTTAGCTTGGAAAGGAGGAGACTGAGAGGAGATAGGATAACCATCTTCAAGTACAGGGGTAGGCAACCTAAGGCCCGTGGGCCAGATCTGGCCAAATCGCCTTCTCAATCCGGCCCGCAGATGGTCCGGGAATCAGTGTGTTTTTGCATGAGTAGAATGCGTCCTTTTATTTAAAATGCATCTCTGGGTTATTTGTGGGGCATAGGAATTTGTTCATTATTTTTTTCAAAATATTGTCCGGCCCACCACATGGTCTGAGGGACGGTGGACCGGCCCATGGCTGAAAAAGGTTGCTGACCCCTGTTCAAGTATCTCAAGGGCTGTCATGAGGAACAGGGAACAAGTTTGTTTTCTCCAGCTCTTCAAGTTACGAGGGCTTCAAGTTACGAGAAAGGAGATTCTGACTCAACATCAGGAAGAACTTTCTGGCAGTAAGAGCTGCTCAACAGTGGAACGGACTCCCTCAGGAGGTGGTGGGCTCTCCTTCCTTGGAAGAAGAGAAGAAGAAGAGTTTGGATTTGATATCCCGCTTTATCACTCCCCTTCAGGAGTCTCCAAGCGGCTCACATTCTCCTTTCCCTTCCTCCCCCCCAACAAACACTCTGTGAGGTGAGTGGGGCTGAGAGACTTCAGAGAAGTGTGACTAGCCCAAGGTCACCCAGCAGCTGCATGTGGAGGAGCAGGGAATCGAACACGGTTCACCAGATTACGAGTCTACTGCTCTTAACCACTACACCACGCTGGCTCTGGAAGTGTTTAAGCAGAGATTGGATGGCTGTCAGTCAGAGATTCTTTAGTTGTGATTCCTGCATTAGAGTGGGTTGGACTAATGTGCTACCAGGGAAAGATCCCCCCTCTCTGGGCAGCCATGGAGATCAACTCTCAGTCACTGTTGTGTCAGACTTGGCCTGTTGCAACTTCCTTTGTTCCACGGGAATTTCTGCAGCGAAAGAAGCAGGTTGCTTTGTTCAGCAGAGGATTTGGGTGTGGGCAAGGCTCAGCGTCTGTGATGGCGGAGGCCTCAGAGACCCTGATGGGGAGAGGAAGCTGTCGTCTGGAGATTATGGTTTAGAAGCACGTGGACAACTCAAGGCGAGAACCTTACAGAAAATGACACGTCTGTCTTACACCCCAGAAATACCGTTGCTTAGACGATTGCAACACTGTTTGCTCTCTCCACAGCAACAAGAGGACTCTCCTGCTTTTTATTTCTGGCGTTTCCATCCTGCCTCCTCTATAGAAAGGACAGAGCCGAAGCCATAATAATAATAATAATATTAACAAGCAGCTTCTTAAAGAACAAAGGAATGGAAGAAGATAAAGAACTTCAAAGCAAACTCCATTACATGCTATCTAGACAGAAACAAGACATTACCAAGATGGATCAGGGCTTCCCAGCTCCAAATCCACTCAGATTTGCAGGGGGCGGGGAGGCGCAGTTATCACTCTAGCGCCGCGCCCGGCAATTTCCCGCTTGATGCCAGCACAAGACCAGGAGAGAGAAAAGGCGTGGACTTTAGCGGTTCATCCTGCGTTGCTTGGTGTTTTCAGATCTCGGCATGGGCTCGAAGGGAGGGTAGAAAGAGGAGATTTATTGTCAGTGCATGAAAGGGAAAGTTTCATCTCACTCAGAGGCAACTTTTGCAAAACGGTCGCTGTGAGTCTGTGTGAGATTTCAAAGGAAAGTTAGAATCTTAGGCCTGTGAACACGGCCTCCTGGAAAGAGACAGCACATTCCCGCAATGCAGGAGGTTGGAGTTGATGGCCTTTGGGGGTCCCTTCCAACTCTGCCATCATAGGATTCTGTGATTGAGGACCAGGTGCGCAGCCTGGGAGTCATTCTGGACTCACAGCTGTCCATGGAGGCGCAGGTTAATTCTGTGTCCAGGGCGGCTGTCTACCAGCTCCATCTGAGACCCTCCCTGCCCGCAGACTGTCTCTCCAGAGTGGTGCATGCTCTGGTTATCTCCCAGTAGCTTGGACTACTGCAATGCGCTCTACGTGGGGCTACCTTTGAAGGTGACCCGGAAACTGCAACTAATCCAGAATGCGGCAGCTAGACTGGGGACTGGGAGCAGCCGCGGAGACCACATAACACCGGTCCTGAAAGACCTACATTGGCTCCCAGTACGTTTCCGAGCACAATTCAAAGTGTTGGTGCTGACCTTGAAAGCCCTAAATGGCTTCGGTCCAGTATACCTGAAGGAGCGTCTCCACCCCCACCGTTCAGCCCGGACACTGAGGTCCAGCGCCGAGGGCCTTCTGGCGGTTCCCTCACTGCGAGAAGCAAAGCTACAGGGAACCAGGAAGAGGGCTCTCTCGGTAGTGGCGCCCGCCCTGTGGAACGCCCTCCCAGCAGAGGTCAAAGTGATAAACAACTACCTGACATTTAGAAAATACCTGAAGGCAGCCCTGTTTAGGGAAGTTTTTAACCTGTGACATTTTGATGTATTTTAATGTTTGTTGGAAGCCGCCCAGAGTGGCTGGGGGGACCCGGCCAGATGGGCGGGGTACAAATAATAAATTATTATTATTAATTATTATTATTATTATTATTATTATTATTATTATTATTATTATGAGACAAGGTGACCTGCTTGTGGAGCTCCAGCTCCAGGGGACCCTGAACATGTGAGCCAAGCCAAACTCTGCATCGAAAAGCGAGCACAAGGGGAATTTTGGGGTGAAGAAGACACAGGATGGATGGGTGGTCCATGGGTGGTCCTGTAGTGTTGTGCCCAATTCTGGGCACCTCTGTTTAAGGAGGAGGTTGATAAGCTGGAAGGTGTGCAGAGGACGGCGACCAGAGTGATTGAAAGGTCTGGAAACCAAACCTGATGAGGAACAGTTGAGGGAGTTGGGGATGTTTAGCCTGGATAAGAGGAGACTGACAGGAGCTATGAGAGCCAGATTCTGACTAAACCTTAGGCTGCCAGGGTGGGGAGAGGTCTCTACAGCACCAAGGGACACACATGTTTGCAGAATTCAATCTATGTTCACTGCTAGTACGTCCATTGTTATATTTTGACCCTTGCTGAATGAATCACCAGAATAGCAGAAGCGTTAGGGTTGTTATGAGTTGGGGGGGGTCAGAAAACTGTTCTTTACCTGCCCTTCACCCCCAAGGTCCCAGGGCAGGTTGCAGCAATTTAAAATGCAACGCTTTAAACAGATTAAAGTCACATGAAATAGCCTGGGTCCTACAACTGTGCATCTTAAGGCAAAACTGCATCCCATATCTTTGAGTAATACGCCCCACAGACCTAGAATCATAGAATCATAGAGTTGGAAGAGACCCCAAGGGCCATCCAGTCCAACCCCCTGCCAAGCAGGAAACACCATCAAAGCATTCCTGACGGGTGGCTGTCAAGCCTCTGCTTAAAGACCTCCAAAGAAGGAGACTCCACCACACTCCTTGGCAGCAAATTCCACTGTCGAACAGCTCTTACTGTCAGGAAGTTCTTCCTAATAGTAAGAGCTGTTCCTAATAGTAAGACCTGAGGGACTCATTGCCACAGGAAAACAAAAGGAGCATGCTTCAACATGATTAGCCAAGACTATGCATTCAGCCAAATTGCAGCAATGCGGTTTGCGAAATGATTGACCTGTGAAACCCTCAGGGAATCTCATCAGCCTTCTCCTGCCTGTCAGCGCATCTGCACATGAAATTCTTTATTTTATTTCATATACTAAGGCCAGGTTTTGGGAAGGCAAGAGTGAGCCACAGATGAAAGAGAAAAATTAAACTATTTATGAAACATTCATCAAAAGACTGGTTGCGGTGCTGCAGGCAGGCAGTTGTGCTCTCATGACACAAGCCTTCCTCCCTGAACTAGAGGTTTTTCATAAGGTTTCAGGGATTCTTTCGAACGGAGCTTGGCAGCGGCTCAGCACCACGCAGGTATGAGGCCCACAATTTGCTTTTTTGTATGTGACTATCAAACAGGCAAAGAAAGTGGCTGATTTGGGGATTTAAGTCATCATGAAGTTTTAACTTCCTTTTAAGCTCAAATGGTATTTGAGGGTAGCAGTGTGTTTCAAGCTCTTTTTTAAAAAAGCTGAACCTAAAAATGGATAAGAACATAAGGAGAGCCTGCCGGATCAGGCCAGTGGTCTATCTTGTCCAGCATCCTGTTCCCACACTGGCCAAAGAGATGCCTCTTTGGGGAAACCAGAAAGCAGGATTTGGACCCAAGAGCACTTTCCCCCCTCCTGTGGTTTCCAACATCTGCTGAGGAGGCTGAACACAGAAATCCTGACTAGGAGCCATCAATAGCCCTCTTCTCCTGAAGGACCATCTCCACCCCATCGTTCTGCCCGGACACTGAGGTCCAGCCCCAAGGGCCTTCTGGCGATTCCCTCCCTGCGAGAAGCAAAGCTACAGGGAACCAGGCAGAGGGCCTTCTCGGTGGTGGTGCCCACCCTGTGGAACACCCTCCCATCAGATGTCAAGGAAATAAACAACTATATGACGTTCAGAAGACATCTGAAGGCAGCCCTGTTTAGGGAAGTTTTTAATGTTTGATGTTTTAATGTGTTTTTAATCTCCTGTTGGGAGCCACCCATAGTGGCTGGAGAAGCCCAGCCAGATGGGCGGGGTATAAATAGTGTATTATTTATTTATTTATTTATTTATTTATTTATTTATTTATTTATCCTCTTTTAAAGCCATCCAGATTGGTGACCAACACTGCCTCCTGTGGGAGGGAGTTCCACAGTTTGTGCAGCATGACAAAGCCTGGTCTCAATCTTCCAACATTCAGCTTCATGGGATGTCCAGGAGTTCTGGTGTTAGGAGAGAGGGAGAAAACCTTGTCTCTCTCCACTTTCTCCTTCCCAAGCCCAATTTTGTAAACTTCAGTTTTGTCACCTCTTGACCTCTCGCTCGCCTTTCCTCTAAACAAAAAAATTCCCAAATGCTGCGACTGTTCTTCATAGGTCAGTTGCTCCATCTCCTTGATCATTTGGGTTGGCCTTTTCTGAACCTTTTCCAACTCTGCGATATCCTTTTTAAGGCGAGGCGACCAAAACTATACCAAATGTGGTTGCACTAAATAAGAACATAAGAAGAGCCTGGTGGATCCGGCCCATGGCCCACCTAGTCCAGCATCCTGCTCTCACAGTGGCCAAGCAGATGCCCCAATGGGAAGCCCCCAAAGCAGGAATTGAGCAAAAGACACCACCCCCACTTCGGTTTCCAGCAGCTGGTATTCAGAATCGCATTACTGGACATAACTAGCCATGTCAAATTTAATGAATAATTTCAATGGGTCTACCTAGACAGCATCTTAACATCATCTTAAAAAGTAGAGACATCACCTTGCCGACAAAGGTCCATATAGTTAAAGCTATGGTTTTCCCAGCAGTGATGTACGGAAGTGAGAGCTGGACCATAAAGAAGGCTGATCGCCAAAGAATTGATGCTTTTGAATTCTGGTGCTGGAGGAGACTCTTGAGAGTCCCATGGACTGCAAGAAGATCAAACCTATCCATTCTGAAGGAAATCAGCCCTGAGTGCTCACTGGAAGGACAGATCCTGAAGCTGAGGCTCCAAGACTTTGGCCACCTCATGAGAAGAGAAGACTCCCTGCAAAAGACCCTGATGTTGGGAAAGATGGAGGGCGCAAGGAGAAGGGGACGACAGAGGATGAGATGGTTGGACAGTGTTCTCGAAGCTACCAACATGAGTCTGACCAAACTGGGGGAGGCAGTGGAAGACAGGAGTGCCTGGCGTGCTCTGGTCCATGGGGTCACAAAGAGGCGGACACGATTAAACGACTAACCCTGAACAAACCTTGCTTTCATAACCCCCCCCCCCAATGATAGCAGCTGAAATGTTAGTGCATTCCTGGCACATTTGGTTCTGATCCAGCAGTGCATGTGTCTCCTCCCGACCTTCAACTGCCCTTAACAGTCATGGCTGCCAATCAAGGAATTCTGGGTATTGTAGTTCTTACCACTGCTGGAAAGCCACCCCCCGCCCTGCAAACAGGGACTCAGGAAACATCCTTTGGCCCCTCCAGGGCTGATAGGAGGTTGAGCACAGCCTTGCCCTAAATCTTCAGGCAGAAGCATCCTTCAGGCGAGCTGGAAGAAGTTGCCACATCCATTGCCTCAACTTTAGGGCTGCCATGACATTACCAGGATTTCAAAGACGGGAGTGATGTCTGCAGGGAATTTCCGGAAGGTGGCACTTTGTCCTGGATCTTCGGCAAGTAAAAAAGCTCAACAACTTTGGAGTGTCCTGGTTTTTACTCTTTCAAATATGGCAACCCTAGACCTGGCTCTGCATGGCTCACTTCCATCACTATGGAGCTTGTGCAGGAAGCTTTCTCTGGCGGTGAGTTGTGCCTGCCCCCCCACCCCACTGCTCTTCCTCCCAAGGTTTATCGCCAAGGAATACAATTCTGCCACAGGTTGGATCTTAGCAAATGAAAGGCTGTAATTTTTCAAGATTTGAATTAATTGTGGCAAAATGAGTATCTTTAACAGCTTGAAGTACTAATTTTCTGATCAAAAATGTCTCCCGCTGAAAACTCTTTTCCCCTCACCCAGATTTACATTTGACTATTTTCTCGTATAGGGGCAACCGCTTATCACTGAATTGTCCTTACTTACATAAGAACTTAAGAAGGCAACATCTGAAGGCAACCCTGTTTAGGGAAGTTTTTAATGTTTGATGTTTTATCATGTTTTTATTATTATGTGGGGAGCCGCCCAGAGTGGCTGGGGAAGCCCAGCCAGATGGGCCAGGTATAAATAATAAATTATTATTATTATTATTATTATTATTATTATTAGCCTGCTGGATCAGGCCAATGGCCCATCTAGTCCAGCATCCTGCTCTCAAAGTGGCCAACCAGATGAATTCAGAGTCTGCTCGACAAGTTTCCAAGCTGATGAGGACATTCATCCAGGGTTTCTCCAAATATTATTTTCTGGTTCCCTTTGAAGGCACATACACACAAATCGGTTGCCGTGAGTCCTAGACAGACAGTGAGGTGGTTTGGCAACCAGCCCAGGCCAGCTGGTTTGAATGAGCCTCAGGTGGACCAGCCGAGCTCCAGGGGTGGAAAGCAGAATCAGCACAGAAGCTGGGGGGGGTGTTGTTTGTGCCTCCGATTTATTAGCAGCAGGGGATTCGAAGGAGAAAAGAGGAGGACTTCACGGGAGGGAGGGAGGGAGGGAGAGAACTTCAAAGCAGCGATGATAGAAAAGGAGGAAGACTCTAAAATGGGGAAGCAGGTGGTCTGCAGAAGGAGGGAGGAACAGAAAATCCTCCTGCCTGATGAGTAAGAGGTGACAGGTGCATGAAATACTTTATGGCTTGGAGAAAGTGGATAAAAAAGGTACCGTATTTTTCCATCTATAAGATGCCCCCATGTATAATATGCCTCCTATTTTGGGGGGCTCCAATTTAAGAAAATGGGGAGGGGGGAGATCTATCCGTGTATAAGAAGCCCTCAAATTTTGGACATTATTTTTTAGGGGGGAAATATAGTCTTATACATGGAAAAATACGGTATTTCTCCTTGTTCACAACACTACAAGTGCACCAACAGGAAGTCCCTCCCCCCAGCATCTCCTTTATTCTCTGACATGCTCAGACCTCCGAGTTTGGGGGGGAGGGAGGGGGTTGCTCCTCACTCTCAATTGTTGTACTGCCCAGCTGCTCCCTCCCTTCTGGTTGCTTAGCTACTATCTCAAAGCTGGGTAGCTCCTCTCTCAACTTTGCAGCTTCTGTGTCTGCCTGTCTCACTGCTTCTGGAAACACTGGAAGCGGGGGGGGGGGAATATTCCCCCTCCTCTTCTGTTAGGAGCTGATCTCCCTGCCATTGCTTCCCCAATCTTCCGATCCAGACCAAACAGAAGGACTTCACGCGGTGCAACTCGCTCGTCCAGAGGGGTAAAACAAAGCAAACAACCCGTTAACAGAAGAACTAGTGTGAGTACGAAAAGAGAAAATTGTGCCACCAATACATGAATAATGTCATCTTCGAATGATGCTGCTGCTGTGCAAGGCTCAAGTTTCCTTTTGCAGGAAATTATACAAAACAAATGGACCAGAACCTTCCCGCATGTCATTAAACTATGGAACTCACTTCCACATGGCCACCAACCCAGAAGGCTTTAAAAGAAGATTGGACAAATTCACAGAAGAGAGGGCTATGCGCCAGGATGGCTGTGCTCTGCTTCCACGATCAGAGGCAGCCATACTAACTGCTGGAAACCGCGGGATGGGAGAATGTTTGTGGGTTTCCCAGGATGGGCCCCTGGTTAGCCATGGTGAGACCAGAATGCTGGACTCGGTGGGCCATTGGCCTGAGCCGGCAGCCAGGTTCTGCTGATGTTCTTATAGTCCTACTTTGGGGTTACAGGAATTTTCAGGTCCAAATCAGAACTTCTGGTCTCCACCCCCACCGTTCAGCCTGGACACTGTTGGAAGCCGCCCAGAGTGGCTGGGGAAACCCAGCCAGAAGGGCGGGGTACAAATAATAAATTATTATTATTATTATTATTATTATTATTATTATTATTATTATTAAATTGGAGAGCAGATTTTGATCCCCCACCACCACCACATCACCCTCCACGTCCAGAATACAGCCTGTTTGATTTCCAGGAAGCATTTCTGTCCCTTTAAAAGCTGGAAAGGAGAAGAAGCAACCCAACCGCCTCCTGATGTGGCGGATGTTATTGTTTTACTCCCCTAGGAGAGAGCTCACACCGTTAAGAGGCCGCAAGATGAGACAGGCTCCACGTTTGATTGAAACGGCAAAGCAATTTCATGTCCAGATTTTAACAGCTTATCATGTGCCGGGAAGGCTGCTAATGAAATAGGGGCTGTGACGTGGCCCGTGTTTTGCCAAGCGAAATTCCCAAGGTGCGTCTGCACCCTCACTGGCAGCTCTGGCTTCCACAGGCAGGAAGCTTTTGGGGCACATAAGGTAAAGGTAGAGGTCAAGGACCCCTGGACAGTTAAGTCCAGTCAAAGGCGACTCTGGGGTTGCGGCGCTCATCTCACTTTCAAGCCAAGGGAGCCGGTGTTTGTCCGCAGACAGCTTTCCGGGTCATGTGGCCAGCAGGACTAAACCGCTTCTGGCGCAATGAGACACCATGGCGGAAACCAGAGCGCACTGAAATGTCGTTTTCCTTCCCGCCGCAGTGATATCTATTTATCTACTTGCACTGGTATGCTTTCGAACTGCTAGGTTGGCAGGAGCTGGGACAGAGCAATGGGAGCTCACTCCGTTGTGGGGATTCGAACCGCCAACTTTCTGATCAGCAAACCCAAGAGGCTCAGTGGTTTAGACCCCAGCACCACGGCTTGTACTGCAGGCATACAGGGTGGGAGTCAGCATTGTGCCCATTGGTAGAGCAGCTGTTTGGCATGCAGAAGGTGCCAGCTCAATCCCTGTTTGGCATCTCCAGGTAAGGCTGTGAGAGAATCCCACTCTGAGACCCGCCAGAAAGAAGGACCTGAGCGTAGTAGCACTCTGATCGCAGACCCTCCCAGTGTCCCTATTTTCCAGGGACAGCCCCGGATTTACAGAAGCCATCCCAGTTTTTGATTTGATCCCGGAATGTCCTGTTTTTCCTTAGGACGTCCCTATTTTCATCAGAGAAATCTTGGAGGGTATGGAGTTGCTGCTCTGCTGCTCCAGAGAAGCGGACACGGAGCAATGGATTCAAACTACAAGAAAGAAGATTCCACCTTGTCGTGTCCCCAATGGTAACTGTAGCTAGCTGTCAAGAACGCACGCCACTCCGAGAAGTCAGCGGAAGAAGTCTTGAAGTTTATTGTACAGCACACAGAGATACGTGGAAGGTCCGTGAGGATTCTGAGGAGGCCATCTCAGAATCCCCCTTTTATACACCTTGCTGGGTGACTCCGAATTCCCCCCTCCCTTCTGCCCTAAAGGTCCGGGGGTAATCCACTTCCCCACCCGGGATGGCTTGGACAAAAGAGTTAACTGCTCTGGTCTACCTGCACTATTCATGGGTGCTTTTTACATTGTTATTGCGATGCTGCCGGTTCCGCCGCTGATGGCTCGTTAGCTGTCGTTATCGCCCATCCTGGGGTTGTTTACCCCGTGGGGCATGCCTGGGCGAGGTCGGGCCTTGCTGCGCTCGGTTTAACCCCTGCTTGCCTGGCTCCGCTGTTGCCCCCTTTCCTGGCCCGCTACATGGTACCCCTTCCTGGCGCCCACATGGCGCGACCCCACTGTCTAGTCGGGTCGCAACATCCTGCCCCCCCGAAACTGACACCCCCCTCCCTTGGGGAGCGTCCTGGGTCCCGGGGCCCCCCGGCCGGTTCGGCCACTGCTGGTGGAATCTCTTGACCAGCTGTGGGGCCAAAACGTCCGACGCCCACACCCATTCTCGGTCCCCCGTTGCGAAGTCCTTCCACTCCACCAGGTACTGCAAACGCCCTCTGTGGAATCTGGAGTCCAAAATTTCCTTGACCTCATGGTGCTCCCCTCCCGCCAGGATCAGCGGGGTGGGTGGCGCCGCCACGGGGTGCCAACCGTCGTCCTCCGGGGACTTCTTCAGCAAGCTGAAGTGGAACACCGGGTGTATCTGTTGCAAGTTCTTTGGGAGTTCCTGCTTTGCAGAAACTCCGTTGATTACCTCTAACACTTTAAACGGGCCCAAGTACTGGGGCCCGAGTTTCTTGCTGGGGAGGCCCAGCTTCAGATGCCGCGTGGACAGGTAGACCCGGCACCCCGCTTTGATGTCCCCCGCCGGTCTCCTTCGCTGGTCCGCCGTCCTCTTCTGCGCCGCCTTGACCTCCAGCAGTTGTTCCCGAAGGGACTCCCAGCACCTGGCCGTCCTCTCTCTCCACTTTCCGAGCTCCTCCGGCTCCCGGGCAGTGGGCTCCCCCAAATCCGGCAGGTGCCTCAGGTCGGTCCCGTAGACCATGGCGAAAGGGGACATCTCCGTGCTGCTGTGTACGGAGTTATTATAAGCGAACTCCGCCAACGGAAGCAGCTGTGACCAGTCGTCCTGCTGGTAGCAGCCAAAACATCGCAGGTACTGCTCCAGCACCTGGTTGACACGTTCCGTCTGTCCGTCAGTTTGGGGGTGGTAGGCCGAGCTGAGTCCCTGCTCGATCCCCAGCAATCCCAGGAACGCCTTCCAAAATCGAGACACAAACTGGGAGCCGCGGTCGGAAATGACCTTGTCTGGAACCCCATGGAGCCGGAAGATGTGCTCCATGAACAGCTTTGCCACCTGGGTGGCGGTAGGCAGTGAGGCGCAGGGCACGAAATGGGCTTGCTTGGAGAACAGGTCCACCACGACCCATATTGCTGTTTTGCCTCGGCTGGGTGGCAGATCCGTAATAAAGTCCATGGAGATCACCGACCAGGGTCGAGGTGGGACCTCCAGGGGCTGTAGGAGGCCCTGCGGCTTGCCCACTGCCGGCTTGCAGGTGAGGCAGATGGGGCAGCCCGCAACGTAGTCCTTGACATCTTTACGGAGCGTGGGCCACCAGAAGCTCCGCCGAACCAGCTTCCACGTCTTGACGAAGCCGAAGTGCCCAGCCGCTTTGGCGTCGTGGCATGCTTCCAGGGCGGCCCTCCGGAGGGGTTCCGGGACGTACGCGGCGCTCCCTCTTCGCCAGATGTCCCCTTCCAGTGTCAAGGAGTCTCGCAGGTTCTGTAGTTCCGTGTCTGTCGGATACGCTGCCACTAGTCTGTCGCGGAGCGCTGCAGAAGGCTGGCTGCACTCCCGGGGGGGTGTCCCAACTTGACCCCCTGTCTGTCCCTCTTTCCTCCTAGCCTGGTTGCGGGTGGTGACGGCTCGGGCTAGGTGTTTGTCCTCAAATAGCGGACGCATCTCTGTGCGGACGTCCGCCTCGTACTGGGGCAGGCGAGACAGGGCGTCCGCGAGGAAGTTGTCCTTCCCGGGGATGTGGCTTAGCTGGAAATCGTACCGGGAGAAGAACTCTGCCCACCGCATGTGCTTGGCGGTCAGCTTCCGCGGCTGTCGGAGGGCCTCGAGGTTGCGGTGGTCTGTCCAGACCTCGAACGGTTCCCTTGCCCCCTCCAGCCAGTGCCTCCACTCCTCAAGCGCCATGCGGATGGCCGCTGCCTCCTTCTCCCAGGTAGACCAGTTCCTTTCCGCCTTCCCAAACTTCCGGGACAGGTACGCCCCAGGCCTCAGACGGCCCTCCCCGTCCCTCTGCAGGAGTACCGCTCCCATGGCCACATCACTAGCGTCTACCTGTACCACCATGGGCCGGGCTGGATCCACATGGATCAGCGTAGGCTCGGCGGCGAACGCCTCTTTGAGCCCCTGGAAAGCCTCCTCCGCCCGGGACCCCCAATCCAGAGCCGCCCCGGGACGCTTGGCCCCCTTTCCTTTCCCCTTGGTACCTAGGAGATCGGTGAGGGGGGTCACCAAGGCCGAATAGTTGGGCAAAAAGCCCCTGCAGAAATTTGCGAACCCTAGCAGGCTCTGGAGTTGGCGCCGTGTCCACGGCCGCTCCCACGCCAGGACTGCCTCCACCTTCTGGGGATCCATGGCCACCCCCGCCGCCGAAATCCTATACCCCAGGTAATCTAAGGAGGGACGGTGGAACTCGCACTTGGGCAACTTGACGTATAGGTGGTTGTCCAGGAGTCTCTGCAAGACCTCCCGGACCAACCGGACGTGTTCCCGGGGGTCCTGACTGTACACCAGCACATCGTCCAGGTAGACCACCACCCCTTTGTACAGAAGGTCGTGGAGTACCTCGTTGATGAGACTCATGAACACCCCCGGGGCCCCGCTCAATCCGAACGGCATTACCAGGAACTCGAACTGTCCAAACTGGCAGTTAAAAGCCGTCTTCCATTCGTCCCCCTCCCGGACCCGCACCCGGTAGTATGCCTCCCTTAAGTCTAGCTTCGTGAAGATCGTGCCGGTACCCAACTGGTCCAGCAGATCCGGGATGAGGGGGAGCGGGTACGCGTTCCCTGCCGCTATGGCGTTCAACCCCCTATAGTCCTGGCACAACCTCCGGGTGCCATCCTTCTTGCCCACGAAGATGACCGGAGCCCCCATGGGGCTCTTGGCGGGGCGGATGAACCCTCTGGCCAGGTTCTTGTCCAGGAACTCCCTGAGGTCCTGGAGTTCCTCCCCGGACATCTTGTAGACGCGTCCCTTGGGGAGGACCGCATCTTCTGGGATGTCGATGGCGCAATCTGTGCGGCGGTGGGGGGGCAGCTCGTCTGCCTCGGTTTCCCCGAACACCGCCACCAGATCCCGGTACTCCGGGGGTATCTCCGGCGCCACCACATCCAGCTTGCCCTCGTCCCCGTGGACCCCTTTGGCCTCCCCCTTTCCGGGGCACTGGGGGTCCGATTCGGCCCTGTGCTGCCCACGCCTATCCAGGTCGAACGTCAGGCGCCCTGAGCGCCAGTCTACTATGGGGTTATGTTCCATCAGCCAATCCAACCCCAGCACTACCTGGTACCCATCCGTGGGGACCCTAACTAGCATCCTGGACTCCCGGTGGCCCCCCACCCACAAGGAGACCGGCCCCACCTCCACCCCAAACGGACCCCCCTTTATGGGACTGCCGTCCATCTGGACGAAAACTAAGGGGGTGCTCCGAACCTGGGTGGGCAAGTCCAGTTCCTTGGCCACTTCGGGGTGCAGCATACTGTGGTCGCAGCCCGAGTCCAGCAGCGCATCTCCTGTCCATTGCTTGCCGCCGTCCGGGTTTTCCAGCCTCACCCGGACCAGGTTGGGTGGTCTTCCCGCCCGTTTCTTGGGGTCCGTTGACCCTGGCGGGACCTGCAGCCGGGCGTCCTTCACTGCAGGTCCAGGTCGTTTCCCGACTCCGAGCCTTCGGAGTCGGACTGGCGCTTTTCCCTCGGCTCCGACGCGACAGCCGCCCGGCTCCCGGTCTTGGGTGTCCGACTGGTTCCTGACGTCGCTTGGGACCCTGCTGGGGTCCGAACCTCTCCTGGGGGTCGCTTGGGGCACGCCACCGCATAATGTCCTGCCCCTCCGCACCTCATGCAGAGTCCCTCCCGGCGTCTCCTCTCCCGTTCCGGGTTGGGGGTGCGCTTGGGCCGGGGGACCCCCGCGCCATTGGCGGGACGGGGGGTCCCTGCGTTCTCTGCGGGCCTTTGGTCCTTGCCCGCCCTGGGTCCTAGCTCCAGCATCCCCAGGTCTGCTTCCAACTGAGCCACCATGCAGCACCAGCCGTCCAGCGTCGACAGCTCCCGAGGGGTCCCTTTCACTACGGCCCACTTGCGGAGCTCAGGATGGAGGCCCTCTTTAAAATAGTGGACGAGGACCTCCTCGTTCCAGGAGGAGATTTGGGCGGCCTCCCCCCTGAACATGTCTACATAGTCCTGAACCGGGAGACCCCCTTGCCTGGCCTTCTGGACCCGTCGCTTCGCCTTCTCCTCCGCCTGCGGGTCTTGGAAGCGCTCTCGAAGGGCCGCCAAGAAGTCCTCCAGGTTGGCCAGAGCCGGATCCCTGCGGTCAACCAGGAGCATGGCCCACTGGCCGGCCTTCCCCTGCAGGGAGGAGATGACCGCCGCTACCAAGTCCTCTGGGTCGCAGTCGTCTCCCCCGTACCTTCTGGCGTGGTTCCTTGCGTGGAAGATGAAGGTGGAGAGTTCCGCCGGGTCCCCCTCGAAAATGGCCTTCAGCTCCGGGGGCGGCTTGCGCCGCGCCGTCGCCCTCCCGCGGACGTGCCTCCCGCGGGTCTCTGGGGTCGCTGCAGCGTGCTCGTCCTCGCTGCTGTCGCCCGTGGAACTCCCCGCCACTACGTCGTCCTCCAGCCAGCTGCTGCGACGTCTTGGCGGGGGAAACACCTGCCCCCTCAGGGCCGTCCCGTCTGACCACGTCAGTCGTTGAGTCACTCCGGGCTCCTGACCTGAGCCCTTCCTTGGGGTCTGCCGACTGCAGACCCCCGATCCCGCGTGGCCTTGGCTCTCGCCGCCGCTACGACTTGTCCGGGGCACCGCGCCCCCACAGGCCTGGTCCAACAACCGGCCTGACTCCTCGCCGACCCGCAGCCGCTCCCAGATGAGGTGGTTCAGCTGCTCCTGGAGTCGCCGTAGCTCGTCCAGGCTCCCGCTGTCTGGCCTGGCCGACGAAAGGCTCCGTTGATTTGAGGTGAACAGATCCGCCGGCCGCTCGAGTAGGGTGCTCGAGGTAACGGGGGTCTGAAAACGTGCCGCTCCGCGCCATGGGGTCGCCATCTCGGTAGCTGCCGGTAAGCGATCCCAACACGATACGGACGTTGAAGTTTTAGAGAATCCTCACTATGTCGTGTCCCCAATGGTAACTGTAGCTAGCTGTCAAGAACGCACGCCACTCCGAGAAGTCAGCGGAAGAAGTCTTGAAGTTTATTGTACAGCACACAGAGATACGTGGAAGGTCCGTGAGGATTCTGAGGAGGCCATCTCAGAATCCCCCTTTTATACACCTTGCTGGGTGACTCCGAATTCCCCCCTCCCTTCTGCCCTAAAGGTCCGGGGGTAATCCACTTCCCCACCCGGGATGGCTTGGACAAAAGAGTTAACTGCTCTGGTCTACCTGCACTATTCATGGGTGCTTTTTACATTGTTATTGCGATGCTGCCGGTTCCTCCGCTGATGGCTCGTTAGCGGTCGTTATCGCCCATCCTGGGGTTGTTTACCCCGTGGGGCATGCCTGGGCGAGGTCGGGCCTTGCTGCGCTCGGTTTAACCCCTGCTTGCCTGGCTCCGCTGTTGCCCCCTTTCCTGGCCCGCTGCATGGTTCCCCTTCCTGGCGCCCGCATGGCGCGACCCCACTGTCTAGTCGGGTCGCGACACACCTAAACATTAGAAAGAACTTCCTGACAGTAAGAGCTGTTTGACAGTGGAATTTGCTGCCAAGGAGTGTGGTGGAGTCTCCTTCTTTGGAGGTCTTTAAGCAGAGGCTTGACAGCCACCTGTCAGGAATGCTTTGATGGTGTTTCCTGCTTGGCAGGGGGTTGGACTGGATGGCCCTTGGGGTCTCTTCCAACTCTAGGATTCTATGATTCTATGAGTTATCTGACCCGCGAGCCGTCTGAGGGCAGCCCTGTACAGGGAAGGTTTATTTTAATGTGTAATGCATTTATTATTATTATTATTATTATTATTATTATTATTATTAGCCGTATGTTGGAAGCTGCCCAGAGTGGCTGGGGCAACCCAGTCAGATCAGATGGGCAGGGTATAAACAGCAAAATTATTATGCTGGAATAGGACAGTGATGGCTAACCTTGACACCCCAGATGTTTTGGGACTACAACTCCCATCATCCCTAACCACTGATCCTGTTAGCTAGGGATGATGGGAGTTGTAGTTCCAAAACATCTGGGGTGTCAAGGTTAGCCATCACTGGAATAGGATGTCCATATTTTCATCGGAGAAATGTTGGAGGGTATGTGATATTGATGGATTGGTTGATTGATTTATTGATTGAGTTTACTTATATGCTGCTTTTCCAAATGAGCTTCTGCCTGGAGAAGTTTACAGCAAACATTCAGAACATCGAAACAGAGAACAATGGAAACACAAACATACAAAATACAGAGCATGTCGGCAAATTCAAAAGAACAAAAACCAACAATTCAGCAAACACAGAATAAATTCAATACTACCAAAAAAATAAGAAATAAATCTAGGCTTATGTATGGAAACACAAAGCAAAAGCAAAAGTTGACCAATATGAAAGTTTCTGGTACTGGTCTTGTTGAACTGCAAGGAGCCTGGCTTCAATGGAGTCCAGAGGGGAGGGGGGCATGCAGCTTCTGCCCACCTGCAATTCACAGCAGCCCCTATTCAGAGGCATCCCGACTCTGGACAGCGGAGGCAGAACAGCGCCCTTGCGGCTGGCAACCACTGGCAGCTCCAGGGCAGGAGGCCTCTGAGTACCAGCTTCTGGGGGTCCTGAGCAGGAGGGCAGCTGGCCTCAGAGAGAAATGGAAGAAAGAAACTCCGGAGCATGGAGATTTCTGATTCAGGTGCAAAACAACGCAAATAGAATTCAGATCGTTCCTTTCAGATCCATCATGCAACAAGGAGGTTTTTGGCTAGGTGAGTTTCTCGGGGATGTCTCGAGACGGGGATGTCTCGAGTGGGGTGGAGAAGCTTTGCCTGAAGGTTCAAATGCATAATTAACACCCCTTGCCCACCCAGCTCACATCTAATAGATTTTCGGAAGTTATTAGCAAAGAAAACACACGCATGTCGATCGCAGGAAGCTAGACTAATTACAGTATGAATTTTTTACTTCTTAATTCTTTGCCATTATTATTTACCCACCAGGTCCTGAAATATAATAAATTTCCCTTTACCTCCTCTAATAGATTTCTGTATTATCATATATATTAAATTCTCACTTACTTCATTTCCTCCCCCTCTTCTTTTAAACATGATTGCTTTCCCCACACTGACTGTACGTACTTCATTAAAAACATGTAATCTGGTAGTTGATGTCAAGCCATTGTTGGCTTAATTTTGATGGGGATTATAAGAAAGGGCTTGTTCTTCATCCTTTATTAGTGAACTCCCTGTGTCTGGGCTAACCTTTCAAGCGGCAGCTGGATTAGGAATGAGAGGAATCTTCTGGGTAGCTAATGGAAATGTTAGGGCAGAGACAGAAGGGGTGCAAAGCCGCCCAGAGTGGCTGGGGAAACCCAGCCAGATGGGCGGGGTATAAATAATAAATAATTATTATTATTATTATTATTATTATTATTATTATGTTATGCCTAATAAAGGTTATTGAATTGAATTGAATTATTATTCTTATTCTTTCCAGAAGCACACACGTGGTGCTCATCCTGCTTTTCAAATGCGCAGGAACATGCAAACACACACTAGACCCTGTACATGTTGTTTAGGTCCAGACTTAGGTCAAGGCAGCAAGGACAGACCCCTATAGCTAGACCCATTCAGTAACTTCTTCTTCTTCTTTGGCGATCCCTCGTAGCTGAGTAGGTTTGTCTTCCATAAACACGGTTTTAACAGTGAGTCTGTAAGTGACTGTGGAGGCCAATTCTGGATCCACACATCCTTCCACAGCGAGGACATTGGTTCCCAGGCGGGAGTTGATCACGGTGTGGATTTGCCAAGCGTGCCTTCCTCTTAGCACGTTTCTCCCTTGCGCCCTGAGTTCGATTGTCTTCAAAGCCCATGACACCTTTGCTAAAGGCTGTTCTCCAATTGGAGCACTTGCAGGCCAGTGTTTCCCAATTGTTGGTGTTTATACAGTGGAACCTTGAGTTGCGGACGTAATCCGTCCCAGAGGCATGTCTGCAACTCAAAGTGTTTGCATCCAGAAGCACCGCATCTGCGCACGTGCGCGGCGCTATTTAGCACTTCTACGTATGAGCGAGCAGCAAAACCCGGAAGTAACTGTGCCAGTACTTCCTGGTTGCCGAGAGACGCAACTTGAATAGACATAACCTGAAGCGGACGCAACATGATGTATGATTCTACTACATTTTTTAAGATTTGCCTTGAGAGAGTCTTTAAACCTCTTTTGTTGACCACCAGCATTACGCTTTCCATTCTTGAGTTTGGAATAGAGTAGTTGCTTTGGAAGACGGTCATCAGGCATCCGCACAACATGACCAGTCCAACGAAGTTGATGTTGAAGAGTCATTGCTTCGACACGGGTGATCTTTGCTTCTTCCAGGACACTGGCATTAGTTCTCTTGTCTTCCCAAGTGATAATATGACAGCAACTCATTCAGTAACGCACCAATCCTGGTCCAATTGCACTGGCTGCCAATTAGCTTCTGGGCCCAATTCAAAGTCCTGGTTTCCCCCTGGGGTGGATCTACCTTGGCAACCTCCTTCCCTCCCCAGTTAAGCCTCCTGCCTGGTTGATGGTTTCCATTGATGGGCTCATGACTTGCTTCCTTTTGTCACCCCTAGCGACATCTGTCTCAGGTGAGGCCCTGGCCTGCCTTTTTCCACTGGCCTGGCCTCTTCCCTTCAATACTCCAAATATTATCTAAATTCTACCATTTATTCATTTCTAACATCCACTACCGGTACCTCTAGCAGTTCTAGGTGCCCTTGACTCCGCAAACTCTGTCACTCCAATTCTGTAACAGTTTGAAGCATGCCAAGCCCCGCATGACGCACCAGCCCTGATGGGCAGGAAGAGGGCACGGCCGCCCTGGGTAGGAAGAAAGGGAATCGGATTGGAGCAAAAGGGGTCTTGATTTGTTTAAATAAAATGCTTTGTGTCCCCATGTCTAATCTCGCTCCTTTCTAAAATTTATTTATTGGGGTGTGTGTGTTTCTTTTTGCAAACCCATCAAATAATAAAATAAAATAAAATTGAGATTAAGGGGTTTTCTGAGGATGATGGAGGGTGTCTGTGCTGTGTCCCGTTGGGTGGCACCCACCCTTCCTCCGATAGGAAATGCTCTGCAAGGAGATGGACAAAAATGGGGGGGGGGTCGAGGAGGGTCAGTTGCAGGGAGGAAGAGAGGGAGAAATATCCCTATTTCCATCTGAGGAATGTTGGAGGGTATGTCTCTGGGCACCAGAGGTTTCACAGGAGAACTGCGCCACCGGAGAAGCTCTTCCCAGGATTTTCCTCGAGGATCCTTGTAAGGAAAATATGAAACAAGCTAACTGACTAACTAATGCTCCTTTCCAGTTTGTGAGCGTGCAATCATCTAATTATTCCAAGTAATCACATTACAGTTTCTAGCATCCTCCATGGATTGTCCCAGAGCAGCTGGGCCAAATTAACAGCCCCCCTGGGCTGGCTGGCTGCAATCAGATTGGTTCCTATTAGCTATTTAGGAAGCAAGTCTATACTGGAATGAGATGGATTAAGGTAAAGGTAAAGGGACCCCTGACTATTAGGTCCAGTCGTGTCCGACTCTGGGGTTGCGGCGCTCATCTCGCATTATTGGCTGAGGGAGCCGGTGTACAGCTTCCAGGTCATGTGGCCAGCATGACAAAGCCGCTTCTGGCGAACCAGAGCAGCGCATGGAAACACCGTTTACCTCCCCGCTGCAGCGGTTCCTATTTATCTACTTGCACTTTGACGTGCTTTCGAACTGCTAGGTGGGCAGGAGCAGGGACCGAGGAACGGGAGCTCACCCCGTCGCAGGGATTCGAACCGCCGACCTTCTGATCAGCAAGCCCTAGGCTCTGTGGTTTAACCCACAGCGCCACCTGGGTCCTGAGATGGATTACATATAGGTTTATATATAACACACACATAAACACACATACATACACTAGGGGGTCAACTGGGCTTTATAGTGCCTTCCTTGCAGACTTGCAGGTTAGTGAAAGGTGGATTCACACATGCATATCCAACACTTTAGTGCAATCCCAGCTGGTATCTTATATTTGGGAACGAGTCATTCGCAGATCCATCCTTACTTCCACTTCACCTTTATTTATTTCTTGCATTTATGGCCCACCTTTTTTTCCTCCTCCAAACAGCTCAAGGTGGCTCAGGCGGTTCTCCCCCTCCTCACTTAATCCCCACAACAACCCTGTGAGGTAGGCTAGGTGGAGAGTGAGCATCTGGCCCAAGCTCACACCTCATGAGCTCCATGGCTGAGTGGGGGATTCGAACCCTTGTCTCTCCCAGGTCCTCGTCTGTCACTCTAAGCACCATGACACACCTGCCTCCAAACACAAACCTCGAACACACACAAAACAAAATTCAAGTTGAGCCCACTACCACATCCAGCGGCAAGTGCCCATACACTGAATAACCGGGAGATATGCCTGCATGTGCGAAAGATCTCGAGCACAAGAAAGTTTATATTGTAAATGTCAGGGCGTGTGCAGAGTCCCCATTCAATACACCAGCGGAATGTGCCAATGGAACAGAAAAGCACCAGACTGGGGAAGGGTCATTTCATCAGCTCCATCTGGTACACAGGCTGAGACCCTACCTGTCCGCGGAGACAGGTAGTGGCGAGACAGAGTGGTGCATGCTCTAGTTATCTCCCGCTTGGACTACTGCAATGCGCTCTACGTGGGGCTACCTTTGAAGGTGACCCAGAAACTGCAATTAATCCAGAATGCGGCAGCTCGACTGGTGACTGGGAGTGGCCACCGGGACCACATAACACTGGTCCTGAGAGATCTACATTGGCTCCCAGTACGTTTCCGAGCACAATTCAAAGTGTTGGTGCTGACCTTTAAAGCCCTAAACGGCCTCGGTCCTGTATACCTGAAGGAACGTCTCCACCCCCACCGTTCAGCCCGGACACTGAGATCCAGCGCCGAGGGCCTTCTGGCGGTTCCCTTACTGAGAGAAGCAAAGCTACAGGGAACCAGACAGAGGGCCTTCTTGGTAGTGGCGCCCGCCCTGTGGAATGCCCTCCCATCAGAGGTCAGAGCGATAAACAACTATCTGACATTCAGAAAATACCTCAAGGCAGCCCTATTTAGGGAAGTTTTTAATTTGTGATATTTTAATGTATTTTGGTGTCTGTTGGAGGCTGCCCAGAGTGGCTGGGGGGACCCGGCCAGATGGGTGGGGTACAAATAATAATAAATTATTATTATTATTATTATTATTATTATTATTATTATTATTATTATTTAGCAGTTACATACAGTTGTAGTATAAATTCTTTCCAATAGCATGTGGTTTCCTTGCCGTGTTCTAACACAGGCTAGGCCAGAGCTTTCCAAACGGTGTGTCGCGACCTGTTCATGTGTCGGCTGCAGTGTATAGGTGTGTCTCACAAACGCTCCCTGTGCTCCTCCCGGGGCTGGAAAGGGGTTAGTTTAACCTCCGGTTTGCTAGTAAAACTTGTGGGAATGTTCAGGGAGGCAGGAGAGGATATATTGTTTATTAATATCCTTCCTAACTTGCGCTAGCAAGTTCTATAACTTAGCAGAGTTTTAACATTCCCCTTTAAACACACAGCCTGTAGCTGGTTGCAAGCTTCTTTTAAGCGTCTAAATATATATTCCTGTTAAGATCCTTTATTTCCCTCTTAAAAGAATGAACACACGGCAATCTTATTTAAAGTCATAAAAGAAGTTTACTCACAGCATCATCAGTTCACAGATGGATCCCTGAAGGCAGACTATCCCATATGGAGATAGTCTCTTTGTCCTCTGAAAGCCAACAGAGCATCTCTGGCTAAAAAGCTGCTCCAACGAAGAGAGGAAGTCCAAAGGGGGGGAGAGGGTGCTGCGTGCCTTGTCCTTTTGTTACCTGCACAGGTAAGGTCACGCCCACCTCTAGTCACATGCAAGAGGAAGGATGCTCCAGGCCAGGAGGAAACAGGAAGTTTTCGGCTGGCTGGACCAAACATCCCCTTTGCATGTCCACTCCAGGAAAACAAGGAATGTTGTACTTGACTGCTACTTATGTATCACATCCCACAAAACTGAATTAACGTGTCACAAAACGTTGCCTGTCTAACAAGCGCATCACCAACAGGAAAGGGTTGGAAAGCTCTGGACTAGGCTCTGGCCAAGGGGACAAGGGCAAAGTCGCTTCAGGCACAAGGGTATTTCTGCTTGAGATTGTGCCGAGTCACTCTCACATGCTTGCTGACTCGCGCTGAACTAGTTGCAGGTGCAGGAAAAACACACCTAAAATTAACCAGCACACCTGTCAACCCTTCCTTGTCCTTTTTCTCTGCATGCATAAATTCTTATACATTAACAGTAAAGTGCCATGATCTTCAAATGAAAGGCAGTATATAATAATAATAATAATAATAATAATAATAATAATAATCCCAATTTTGCTCTGAATTCTTTTAAAGCTTGGAAGCCACAAAGAGCCACCATTTAGCCAGAGGGTGGTTAGCTCTGTCCCCTCCCCACCCACCCCTGTTTCCAACCACATGCTTATTTCGCTAGAGCACCTCTGACCGTGGTTTTTCAATGCAACTTTCTGAGCAGGTGGCATCTTCCATTTCTGCTGCTTTGCTGGAACTCGGAGCTTTTAGGACAGGTTGTTTGTTTTGCAGAGGGAAGGGAAGCGTGAAAGAATCTGAGCCATTTGACTTGGCATGAGCAGCGCCAGCCCTTCTGCTCTTAGAGGCACCCTTAGTAAACCCTTTGCAAGCCCTGGGAGGGGGCGGCAGCCTGCGATCACCTTGCTGGGGGCAGGAGGCACACTTGGAGCAGAACATCTTGACTTCCTACCAAACGCACCAGGAGCCACGGAGCAGGGCCAGAAACCCCACCTGAACGAGGTGGCCTGGACCTTATTGAAATATTCATTGGCTAAAAAGCTGCTTTGCAACAGCATCTCATTAGCTCAGTACAGGGAAGAGGCCAAAAGAGGTAAATGCATTTTGAAGGAAGAAACCAGGTCAGCCGAAAGCGACAAGGGAGAGGGCGCCTGCTTTCTGCACTTCTCCGATGGCAGAGGACATTTTGGAGACACCAGTATTGCTCTGCGGCACAGAACGACTTATAGAATCAGAATTGTGGAGTTGGAAGAGACCCTGAGGGTCATCCAGTCCAACCCCCTGCGATGCAGGAATCTCAGCTCAAGCATCCCTGACAGGTGGCCACCCAACCTCTGCTTAGAAACCTCCAAGGAAGGAGAGCTCACCACCTTCGGAGGGAGACCGTTCCCCTCTTTCCACCAGAAAGTTCTTCCTAAGGTTGAGCTGGAATCTCCTTGCTTGGAAAGGTCTCTGCCTTCACAAAGTCAGGGGTCTAGAACAGGGGTCATCAACCTTTTTCAGCCGTGGGCCGGTCCACCGTCCCTCAGACCATGTGGTGGGCCGGACTATATTTTGGAAAAAAATATGAATGAATTCCTATGCTCCACAAATAACCCAGAGATGCATTTTAAATAAAAGCACACATTCTACTCATGTCAAAACACGCTGATTCCCTGACCATCCGTGGGCTGGATTGAGAAGGCGATTGGGCCACATCTGGCCCACGGGCCTTAGGTTGCCTACCCTTGGTCTAGAGTGATGGCGATCCCCGTTTTACTAATTGTGGAGGAACGAATGCTCCTTGGAACACATTTGAAATATAGAGTTTGCCATTAATCTTGGGATGGTGTGGGAATGTAGTGGTCGGTTTAAATTGCTTTTGTCTGGATTCATTGGGGTCTGATGGGGCAGAAGGCAGGGAGACTGACAGTAGGTGGCGCCAGAGCCATGGCAGGCAGAGCCGACGCAGTCTCGGTTTGTCCCCATCCTCCTCCCTGCTGATCCGTTTGCTGCTGTTTTATGCAATGCTTCACAGAAGTGTGTTCCCAGGAAACATTGCGCAGCCCTGAAACGGATCGCTGTGTTATCAGCTGCAAGCAACACAAAATAAAGAAGCCTCTGCCTCCCGTTGCCAGTGACTGGGTTGACACGGGGCTCGCAAGCTGAGGCAAGGAGGGGATTTTCAGAAAGGCTCAGCGTGCTGCGCATCTCTCTTTTACACAGCCTCTTTCAACCTTTTGTTACCCAAAGAGCGTTTCCTGCAGAGGTTCCAGTCGCTCTTGCACTCCAGCACATTGCATGAGAAACAGAACCGCAGGGAGCCCAGGATACCAGGGGAGGAGAAGGCTAGAGCCAGCTCAGAGGACTTTGTGGAGAACAGCTTATCTATCACCAAAGGAAGAAAAGCAAACCGGAACAAGGAAACTGCGGCCCATGTTGCCTGGGCTTCCAGCTCGCCCCAAAGCAAGCAAGGGAACCGTTGGAGAATTGGGATCTCTGTCCTATGAGCGTGAGCCTTTTTAGTTTCGAGAAAAGGTGATAAAGAGTCAGAGTTGCGGTTGCCTCACCTCAAAAAGGATATTGCAGAGTTGGAGAAGGTTCAGAAAAGGCCAGCTAGGCTGATTGAGGGGATGGAGCAATTCCCCTACGAAGAGAGGTTGCAGCATTTGGGACTTTTAGAGAAAAGGCGAGGAAGAAGCAACATCATAGAAGTTGATTTAATGATGCGCGGCAAGGAGAAAGCGGAGAGAGGGAAGTTTTTCTCCCTCTCGTAACACCGGAACTCGTGGGCCTCCAAGGAAGCTGAATGTGGAGAGATGCAGGGCAGATGGAAGGAAGGACTTCTTCATGCAGCGCAGAGTTAAACTGAGGGACTCGCTGGCCCAGGAGGCAGGGACAGCCACCAACCTGGAAGGCGTTAAAAGAGGATTGGACAAATTCAAGGAGGAGGAGAGGGCTATCGAGGGCAACCAGCCAGGATGGCTGTGCTCTGCCTCCGCAGTCAGAGGCAGCAATGCTTCTGAATACCTTGATGGTAAATGAAGCCCTATATCCGAAAGCAAGCATAGGCAAACTCGGCCCTCCAGATGTTTTGGGACTACAACTCCCATGGTCCCTAGCTAACAGGACCAGTGGTCAGGGATGATGGGAATTGTAATCCCAAAACATCTGGAGGGCCGAGTTTGCCTATGCCTGTCCTAAAGACACCACGGTCTCCACTGACCTTCATTCCAAGGAAGCCAAACCCTGAGAAAGCACCTGGACTCCCCGGAGTCTCTCACCACTTGGCAATCGCGGAGGCACGTGACAGGATGGTGTGGCTGTGACCTAAGGGTTCATCCAGTTTTTCCCTTTGCCCTGCTCCTTTCCCAGGGAAACCGGCTCTTTAGTTCTAAATCGGAACAAACAGCAATCCACAGAAAACCCAATTGCTGTTTGTTCCAATTGAGAAGAAGAAGAAGAAGAAGAGTTTGGATTTGATATCCCGCTTTATCACTACCCGAAGGAGTCTCAAAGCGGCTAACATTCTCCTTTCCCTTCCTCCCCCACAACAAACACTCTGTGAGGTGAGTGGGGCTGAGAGACTTCAGAGAAGTGTGACTAGCCCAAGGTCACCCAGCAGCTGCATGTGGAGGAGTGGAGACTCGAACCCGGTCTCCCAGATTAGAGTCTACCGCTCTTAACCACTACACCACACTGGCTCTCTAGAGCACTAGAGAGCGGTTTTCCTCGTGGAAAAGCAGCAGGAGAAGAGGACGTGTGGGTAAGCCCTAAGAGGTCTGATCCTGCCTGCCAGACACGGGGAGCAATGTTGCATCGCCATCCCATCCTCTGAGCTTAAATGGGGATCCACAGCTTGATGACTCTTCAGCCCCCCACGTTGCCTGGGGGAGCTAAATCTCTGCCCCAGTCTCTGCCTTGAAGAGGTTCCCAGTTCAAGCGGTTTGGTCTGGAGGGTCTCTCTGCTTGGAGGCAAATGGAGCAGAGAGGAACCATCCCAACCCCCCTCGACTAGCTCCAATCTAAGGCGACGCTGTGCCCCATTGATCTGCCTTAATTGCTCCAAGGAAAGGCTCGATAAAGGCTGTCCCTCCACTTTACCTAAATTATACCAACTGCTGTAATTAACCAGCACTGCGAGAGCTCTGCTGTTTATTTAGCCACGCACTGCTCATGACTTGGGAGTGAGTGCTGGGGAAGCAACGAGCCTTAGATTTCTTGGCTTGAGATTGCTTCCAGTCTAAGGGTAGGAGGAGCTGGGCTGTCATGGATATATGCTGGCCTCTGGGCGTTGCCTGTTTTTAGTGGGAGAAGCCATTCCAACCCACACCCTGTGGGGCTGAGCAGCAGCCTTTAAATAGCCTTATGGTCTGCTGCGGAGTGTGCTGGTCCCATGGGGTATCCGAAAGGCGAGGTCTAAGTCCGGTTCGTGGTCAGAGGTACAACGTAAAGGCAGTCCATAATAACTGAAGCAGGGTGCAGGGCAGGGAGTCTGGCGAAGTCAGGAACGGGTAGGCAAGCAGGGAACCAGGGCGGGTCAGGAGCTCAGGCAGGAAAGCAGGACAGGTTTCAAGCAGGACCATTGGCAGGAACTGGTCATCAACAATGTTGCTCCTGCAACTTGGGCTGGGGCTGGCCGGCTTTTATCTGCCCCGAGGCATAGGGCGGCCCCAATCCTCTGGTGACTCGCCTCTCCTGGCTTGGAGGCGAGCACTCCTCCTGCGGGAAATCAGTTCCCTTCGCCTCTCTGCCCTGAGCCTCTGCAGCTCAGGAGAGGCTGGAGGGTTACCGGACCCAGAGGCAACCTCAGCTTCCCCTGACAGGGCTGGGAGTGGAGCACCTGCAGGCAATGGGTCCTCCATCCCAGCAGGAGCCAGAGCAGACTCAGCAGATGCCTGCACCTGAGGATCCAGCACAGGTGAGGCCCCTTCAGACTCAGGCCCCAACCCCGGCTCTGCTGGTTCTGGAGGCGGGGAATCCTGTGCAGGCTGGGATCCCTCAGGTTCAGCATCTGAATCCCAGGCCATCACACGGAGCTACGACACAGAGTGGGGAGTTCAAGTTAGGCCCTCCCGTACAATCCAGAGTCCTTTGACAAGGCCAGTGGCACATCCCTCCCGAGACACTCTCTGGCACCCGAGTAGCAAATGACTGGGACAAATCCACACCATGGGGTGAGCTTCCATTGCTCTGTCCCAGCTCCTGCCAACCTAGCAATTCGAAAGCACACCAGCGCAAGTAGATAAATAGGTACTGCTGCAGCGGGAAGGTAAATGGCATTTCCGTGCTCTCTGGTTTCCGTCACGGTGTCCCGTTGCACCAGAAGCGGCTTAGTCCTGCTGGCCACATGACCTGAAAGCTGTCTGTGGACAAACGCCGGCTCCCTCGGCCTGAAAGCGAGATGAGCGCCGCAACCCCATAGTCGTCTTTTTTTTAAAAAAAAAATTATTATTAAGCAAATTTTAAATCCATACATTTTTTTTGTCAATACAACAACCAATCATATTTTAGCCCCCTTCCCCTCCTCCCCTCCCTCCCTCCCCACCCCCTCCCTCTCCCATCCTCCTCGAACTTCCCTCAGCTCCCTTTTCTGATTTATTTATTCATATTGTTTCTGCATGTTATAAAATTGTACAGATCATTTCCCTGCTTATTCATATTCTCATAATAAAAGATTTGTGTATGTTTATTCAAAACCTGCCAATGAATCTAAGTCTCTGTTGCTTTTTCAAATAGTTTGTAAAAAGTTCCCATTCTTCCTTAAAGTCCTGATTGTCCTCACGTAATTTATAAGTTTTGCCAGTTCCGCATAGTTCACCAGCTTTTCTTGCCATTGTTCCTTCGCTGGAATTTCTTCTTTCTTCTTTCTTCCAGCCTTCTGCTAGCAAAACTCTTGCCGCAGTTGTAGCATACATGAATAAGTTCTTTATTTTCTTTGGCAAATCTTGACCTAAAAATCCCTAATAAAAATACTTCTGGCTTTTTAACAAATGTCATTTTAAACATTTTTTTCAATTCATTATATATCATTTCCCAATATTTTTTGACTTCTCTACATTGCCAACACATATGATAAAAAGTCCCTTCCTTTTCTTTACATTTCCAACACACATTAGTCGTCTTTGACTGGACTTAACCGCACAGGGGTCCTCTATCTTTACCTTTACTACAGAATTCAGTAATGCACTACAGGACTTAGTCCAAAGAGTCTACGAGAGAAGCATTTTCATTAGGAAACGCACGATGTAGAGTAAATATAGTCATCTTAGCTGTTTCACCCTCTACCTACCGGTATCTACCTTCTCTCTCATCTTTCACCCAAAAAAAGTCAGTGAAATACAACTTACTCAACCCATTATTTTTTTTACTCTGTATGCGGAACCCTCCTCGTACCTTATACAGAGTTATTTTTCACTTTAACATTCAGCTGTTAATTTCCCCTGTAACTGGTTCTTACTGGTTTTGTGGTCATAGAATCATAGAATCGTAGAATCATAGAGTTGGAAGAGACCACAAGGGCCATCCAGTCCAACCCCCTGCCAAGCAGGAAACACCATCAAAGCATTCCTGACAGGTGGCTGTCAAGCCTTTGCTTAAAGACCTCCAAAGAAGGAGACTCCACCACACTCCTTGGCAGCAAATTCCACTGTCAAACAGCTCTTACTGTCAGGAAGTTCTTCCTAATGTTTAGGTGGAATCTTCTTTCTTGTAGTTTGAATCCATTGCTCCGTGTCTGCTTCTCTGGAGCAGCAGAAAACAACCTTTCTCCCTCCTCTATATGACATCCTTTTATATATTTGAACATGGCTATCATATCACCCCTTAACCTTCTCTTGTCCAGGCTAAACATACCCAGCTCCCTGGTTATCCACCAGGATCAAGCCGGTTTTTTACCGGAGAGACATTTAAATACCAACATAAGAAACGTGGTGGATATCCTTGAAAAACTAGAACAAGATAAGAATGACAAAGCAATCCTGATGTTTGTGGACGCCGAAAAAGCATTTGACAACGTATTCTGGATATTTATGAAAAAGAATCTGCAACATATGGAGGTGGGGAATGGTTTTATGAATGGTATTGAAGCGATATACACCGAGCAGAAAGCCAAAATCATCATCAACAATGTGGTATCAGACAGCATCAGAATACAGAAAGGAACAAGACAAGGTTGCCCCCTATCCCCGCTACTTTTCATCACAGTCCTGGAGGTACTTCTAAACATGATAAGGAACAACTCAGAGATAAAAGGGGTGGCGGTGGGGGCCAAAGAATATAAATTAAAAGCCTTCGCTGATGACTTAGTTTTGACACTACGAAACCCAGACTCCAGTGCCCCAAAGGCACTGGAGGTGATACAAGACTTTGGGGAAGTAGCAGGATTTAAATTAAACAAAGCCAAAACCAAAGTTCTAGGGAAAAACCTGACACAAGGTGAAAAAGAAAATCTGGAGAAAGAGACAGGCCTACAGTTTACAAAAAAAGTAAAGTATCTGGGCATCAATATGACTGCGAGAAATCAAAATCTGTTTAAAGACAATTACGAAAAGGTATGGAATGAGATAAAGAAAGATCTGGAGATCTGGAACAATCTAAAATTGTCCTTGATGGGCCGAATTGCAGTAATAAAGATGAATGTGCTGCCTAAATTATTATTTCTTTTCCAGGCAATTCCAATACTTGATAAGATGGAACCTTTCAAGAAGTGGCAGAGGAACATATCAAGATTTGTCTGGCAGGGGAAAAAACCCAGAATCAAATTCAAGATACTAACAGATGATAAGAAAAGAGGGGGTTTTTCCCTGCCGGAACTGAGTATTTATTTTGAAGCGGCAGCCCTCTGCTGGCTGAAAGATTGGTTCCTATTAGAAAACACAGATATATTAGACCTGGAAGGATATGGCAATAAATTTGGATGGCATGCATATCTATGGTATGACAAGATAAAGGCCCACCAAGGATTTAAAAATCACATAATAAGGAAGGCTCTTTTTAGAGTCTGGATGAAGTACAAGGATCTCCTAGAAAGAAAAACACCCAGATGGCTGTCACCTGCAGAAGCAAAGGCCTATAAAAGAGTCAACGCAGAAGGAAACTGGATAAAATACTCCAAGATGTTGATATATGAAGGAGAACAAGTCAGGTTGAAACCCTTTGAACAATTGAGAGAAAAGATTCGAGACTGGTTACAATATCATCAGATTAATGAACTGTTCAAAATGGATAAAAAGATTGGCTTCCAAATGGAAAAGTCAAAATTGGAAACAGAACTGTTAGAACCAAAAAATAAGACCTTGTCAAGAATGTACAACTTGCTGTTGGAATGGCATACGCAAGAAGAGTTAGTAAAATCTGCAATGATAGATTGGGCAAAAGACGTAGGACATAATATCATGATGGCGGACTGGGAAAGACTATGGAAAACAGGTATAAAATTTACAGCATGTACTTTGTTAAGAGAAAATATAATGAAAATGATTTACAGATGGTACCTAACCCCAGTGAAATTGGCAAAAATCTATCATTTGCAGGATAATAAATGTTGGAAATGTGGCAACACGGAAGGAACATTCTATCATATGTGGTGGACCTGCCCAAGGTTGAAGGCATTCTGGGAGATGATATATAATGAGATGAAGAAGGTGTTTAAAAACACATTTTTGAAGAAACCAGAGGCCTTTCTCCTGGGAATGGTTCACCAAGTTTTACCAAAAGATGACCACACGTTGTTTATGTATGCCACAACTGCAGCAAGAATTCTTATCGCAAAATACTGGAAGACAAAGGACTTACCGACATTAGAAGAATGGCAGATGAAAATGATGGACTATATGGAGACCGCTGAGCTGACCGGGCGAATCCGCGACCAGAGGGACGACGAAGTGGAAAAAGAATGGAGAAAATTTAAAGACTATCTTAAAAAATATTATAAAGTATAGAACTAACATAAACAGAAATGTCAATGTATAAAAGTAGTTTATAAAAGTTAGATATAGTAAATATGATGGTAGTTAGAATACAGGAATAAGTGTTAAGGATGACAGAATTAAATTTTTTGTCTAGTATATATACCTATTAGAAACTATAAGATTGAAGAAAAGATTAAGAAGTTATAGGTAGAGTTAAATAATATAACTAAAATAAGTTGGTAATGGAATAGATATGATAAGATTAAATATTATGATAGGAAATTGCTGGTAGTAAATAGACAAGGAGAACCGACACGGAGGGGCAGAGTGGAGGAAGTTATTAGAGAATGTTAAGGATCTAGGAGAAGAATATTAATATTAATATGTTGTGTATTTTTTTTTTTGTCTTTTTTTTGTGTTTTATTGTATGTTTGTCTATTTTTGGTGTGTTAAAAATAAAATATTATTTTCAAAAAAAAAGGAAAAAGAATGGAGAAAATTTAAAGACTATCTTAAAAAATATTATAAAGTATAGAACTAACATAAACAGAAATGTCAATGTATAAAAGTAGTTTATAAAAGTTAGATATAGTAAATATGATGGTAGTTAGAATATAGGAATAAGTGTTAAGGATGATAGAATTAAATTTTTTGTTTAGCATATATACCTACTAGAAACTATAAGATTGAAGAAAAGATTAAGAAGCTATAGGTAGAGTTAAATAATATAACTAAAATAAGTTGGTAATGGAATAGATATGATAAGATTAAATATTAGGAAATTGCTGGTAGTAAATAGATAAGGAGAACCGACACAGAGGGGCAGAGTGGAGGAAGTTATTAGAGAATGTTAAGGACCTAGGACAAGAATATTAATATTAATATGTTGTGTACTTTTTCTGTTTTTTTTTGTTGTTGTTTGTGTTTTATTGTATGTTTGTCTATTTTTGGTGTTTTAAAAATAAAATATTATTTTGAAAAAAAAATAAACATACCCAGCTCCCTAAGCCGTTCCTCATAAGGCATCGTTTCCAGGCCTTTGACCATTTTGGTTGCCCTCCTCTGGACACGTTCCAGCTTGTCAGTATCCTTCTTGAACTGTGGTGCCCAGAACTGGACACAGTATTCCAGGTGCGGTCTGACCAGAACGGAATACAGTGGTACTATTACTTCCCTTGATCTAGATGCTATACTCCTATTGATGCAGCCCAGAATTGCATTGGCTTTTTTAGCTGCTGCATCGCACTGTTGACTCATGTCAAGTTTGTGGTCTACCAAGACTCCTAGATCCTTTTCACTTGTACTGCTCTCAAGCCAGGTGTCACCCATCCTGTATTTGTGCCTTTCAATTTTTTTGCCCAAGTGTAGTACTTTACATTTCTCCCTGTCAAAATTCATCCTGTTTGCCTTGGCCCGGTTCTCCAATCTGTCAAGGTCACATTTTTTCATTCATGACACTGGCCTCACTTAAAAACAAAAGTCCCAGCTCAATATCCAGGTACCAGAGCAAGGGACCAAGGCTGGATTCCCGCAAAGCAGAAAGAAGGTAAGAACAACCCTACTTTTGAAGGGCACTGGGAAAATCTTACTCCAAACACATACCTTTCTCTCCCAGCCTAATAGGCATATCAGACTCTCGCACTCTCCCATCAGAGGCAGTAATGAAAAAGAAAATGTCATGAGATTAATCACAGCTCCTGACAAAGAGCATAATCGGAACAGGGGGGGATTACAGCCCTAAATCACTCTCATTACATTCTTAGCACCCGGTGCCTGTCAGGCCTTGTTAAATGGGTTCCCTGCTGGGGATTCTTTTTGCAGGATCTGAGGCTGAACGTTGCAGGACCCTCCCCTGGTGGCTCCCTCCCCTGTTCCAGTCTGAGGCCACCAAGAGATTCAGAGCCCTGAGTCACAAAGAAAAGGCCCTTGAGTTGGACAGCTTCAGGCGAACACACCTGGAGTAGGAGGAAGCAGAATGTGATGCATGAACAACTGTGGCGAAGGGTCCCCAAGCCATTTCAAGTTAACTTTACAAGCCCTTTTTCATGCAGCGCATAGTTAAACTGTGGAACTCCTTCCTGCAGAAGGCAGGGATGGCCACCAACTTCGATGACTTTGAAAGAGGATTGGACAAACTCATGGAGGAGGAGGAGGAGGCTATCAAAGACTGCTAGTCAGGACGGCTCAGCTTGGCCTCCACGGTTGGCAAATACCAGTTTCCGGAAACCACAGGAGGGGAGAGTGGTTCTTGCGCTCGAATCCTGCTAGCTGGTTTCTCACAGGCACCTGGATGCTGGACTGGGTGGGCCATTGGCCTGATCCAACTGGGTTCTTCTGATGTTCTGGTGTTCTTCATTCATACCCTCTGCTACACCAGCTCCACCACAAACTCAGCCGTAGAGAGTTGTTGGCTCTGTGCAGAGGTGACCTTGAATACCTGCTCATTCTGGATGAGTGCAGGGGCAACCATACAGGCTTAACATCTCTGACAAAGGATGTAGAGTCTAGCTAACGTGTTTGGTAGCCTCCGAGAGCCCGATGCTGAGTTATGAAATGTCACATAGTACCGGTATGTAAGTAAAGGACACCTGGACGGTTAAGTCCAGTCAAAGGCGACTACGGTGTTGTGGCGCTCATCTCGCCTGCGTTTGTCCACAGACAGCTTTCCAGGTCATGTGGCCAGCAGGACTAAACCACTTCTGGCACAATGGAGCACCATGACAGAAACCAGAGTGCACGGAGGAAGAAGAAGAAGAAGAAGAGTTTGGATTTGATATCCCACTTTATCACTCCCCTTCAGGAGTCTCAAAGCGGCTCACATTCTCCTTTCCCTTCCTCCCCCACAACAAACACTCTGTGAGGTGAGTGGGGCTGAGAGACTTCAGAGAAGTGTGACTAGCCCAAGGTCACTCAGAAGCTGCATGCGGAGGAGCGGAGACACAAACCCAGTTCACCAGATTACAAGTCTACCACTCTTAACCACTACACCACACACCGTTTACCTTTCCACTACAGCGGTACCTATTTATCTACTTGCACTTTGACATGCTTTCGAACTGCTAGGTTGGCAGAAGCTGGGACAGAGCAACGAGAGCTCCTTCCGTCGCTCGGATTCGAACTGCCTACCTTTCCATTGGCAAGCCCTAGAGGCTCAGTGGTTTAGACCCCAGCGCCACCCACGTCCCTCACACAGTATGATACACTGGTACTAAGCATGTAGTGGTTAGACCAGAGAGCTCTCATCCAAAGGGTTGGATAAGCAGAGCTTGAATGGCCACCTGTCATGGTTGCTGGAGTTGAGATTCCTGCATTGCAGGGGGTTGGACGAGATAAGCCTTGGTGGTCCCTTCCAACTCTATCATTCTATGATTCTATGAAAGCTCTAGATGTTACTTCCACAAGTGTCTTCTGAGACTGGAGCCCCATCAGTGCGCACAGTGGTGAGAACCCTGGTGAGATGGGAAAGGATGGAGCTGCCAGCAAATACCCCGGTTTGTGTGACTGCTCCAAAGCCAAAGCAAAGCCGTGTGTGCACATCCCCGGCTACAGAGAGTCCGGTGGCGCAGTCATATGTGATTGTTCCCAGCACGAAGAACAACACACACAAGCCATGATTAAGGCTAATCTATTTTTTTAAAAATATATATATATTTATTGGGTTTTAGCACAAACAAAAAACAATAAAGAAACATACATAATACATAACAATTAAAATAACTTCAACAACACAACATAAATCATATTTTCCCATTCCTAATGTCTAATCATGTTGGGGTGACTTCCTCACGTCTCCCCTGCTGCGTTTCATTGTCAGTCCTCTTTAGTAATTTCTTGCCATCTTTACATATTACTTACTATTAAATCTTGTATCCTTTACTTATAATAATCTTAATCTAAATACATATATCAAAGTTACTCAAACCTATTTTCTACTCTGTAGGCTATCATTTCTTCCAACTTTTTCCATTCTTTAAATCTTACAATAGTTCTTTAAATACAATTTAAATTTTTTCCAGTCTTTTTCCACCGTCTCCTCCCTCTGGTCGCGGAGTTTCCCTGTCAGCTCGGCGAGTTCCATATAGTCCATTATTTTCATCTGCCATTATCGTTGGTAAGTCCTGTGTTTTCCAGTATTTTGCGATCAAAATCCTAGCTGCTGTTGTGGCATACATAAAAAAGTTTTTATCTTCCTTTGGGACCTCCTGGTTCACAATTCCAAGTAACAAATGCTTCTGGTTTCTTAACAAATGTGTTTTTCAACACTTTTTTCATTTCATTATAAATCTTTCCCCAGAAAGCTTTTATCAGGTTTCAGGTCTAGCCAGAAGAGAGAGCACAAAGGCTAGGATTACAATAGTACAGTGAAACGTAAACATCACATGCAGGAAAACAGATAAGGCAGCTTTCTCGCGGTTTAGTGAGACAGGCAAAAGTCAGACCGCTGCAGCTGTTTGCCGCTCGGCTTGGACAAAAATCATAACAGGAGCACCTTAATAGAGGGAGAGGCGTCCTTTATTGGCAAGACACTTGCTGCACCCACCACTGGCCAGTCCAAGGATGTTGCTTTTTGGACCCTCCTTCCTTGGAGGATTTTAAGCAGAGCTTGGATGGCCATCTGCCAGTGACTCTTCACCTGTGATTCCTGCATTGCAGGGGGTTGGATTAGATGACCCTTGGCACCCCTTCCAAGATTCCCATAATGTCCCATGATGTTTGGCATTGCGAGACATCTTGAAATTTCAAGACCAGCCCAAGCTGCCCGAGTGCAGGGGGGTGCGGGGGGGTGGGGGGGGAGGGAGCCATTAGCAAACCTTTCAAATCCAGATAGCCTCCCGCGAGATTAGTTTTATACATTATGCACAGAAATAACTTTGACGGCTTCGAGGATTTGTCGAGCATTTCAATTGCCCAGAGATAATTAAGAATTTGCTCAGCGAACAAAACGGCAAACCGGGAACGTGCAGGGGCTGAACAAATTATTCCCCGCCACCACCGAGAGAGAAAAAAATGCTGCATTTATTAGATGCCTGGTAGAAAAATTAACATAAGATGCAGCTCTGGCTGCTTGAAAAATCCATGAAGCTAGAGCAATAATAGTAATAAAAGCAAAATAAAAAAATAGGACAGACAGATTTAAAAACTCCTTTTCCTCTGTAAAGGACCAGACTACGCTCACCGCTTGAAAAAACCTGGGAAACATAATCCACTCCTGAGTGAAGTTAGGCAGTTCTGGAACTCCCTTTTTCAAAGTTATCCTTATTGGATTTGCTATGAATGATTGAATCGCCGCTGAATGCTCTAGCAAATTAGAAAGCGATTGTACGAGTCTATATGGGCAAAGTGTAGCTTTCCTTCCCTTTCACAGGTTTCAATATTACTTTCTTGAAAGGCCACGTGGATAAAGATGAGGCTGTGAATACTGAAAAAGATCTTCCCCCCTTTTTTTTCCTTCCAAAAGCGCAGCCACTGATAACACAATGTGAATAATGGCTTCCCTGGGATTTCGGCTCCCGTACATTAGCATGCCTGAATTGCGTTAGTCCTGGTCCAAACAGGGAAACGGCCCAGCAGGGATCACTGAGAGGAATCAGGCTTTCATCCCAAGAGTCAGAAAGGGGGAACATCAAACACAAGCAGATTATACCCCAGTACAAAGGATCGGTTCTGAAGCGGAAAGTTAGTTTGCAAAAAACGGAATTTCTAATGAGGAAGAAAGCACTTTGGTCAAAAGGCAATGAGATCACAGGAGTAAATGTGAAAGAAAAAAAAACTGTTTAATGAAGACCTCTCTCTTAATCCCACTGGCTATTTGGGATTCTTACGGAAAGAGGAAAGGCTGAAATGTTTTTGGGATTGACATACGTCCCCCACCCGGGACACAGTTCCAAACCTTGCACTGACCTCACATCTCTAGCTGGGTCCTGGTCAACAATCTGGATCTGAAGAAATATGCATGCACACGAAAGCTCATACCAAGAACAAACTTAGTTGGTCTCTAAGGTGCTACTGGAAGGAATTTTTTCATTTTTTATTTTGTTTTGACTATGGCAGACCAACACGGCTACCTACCTGTAACAATCTGGATGTTCTCCTAGCAGATATCATAATTGTTGTTGTTGTTGCTTAGTCATTTAGTCGTGTCCGACTCTTCATGACCCCATGGACCAGAGCACGCCAGGCACTCCTGTCTTCCACTGCCTCCCGCAGTTTGGTCAGACTCATGTTGGTAGGTTCGATAACACTGTCCAACCATCTCGTCCTCTGTCATCCTCTTCTCCTTGTGCCCTCCATCTTTCCCAACATCAGGGTCTTTTCCAGGGAGTCTTCTCTTCTCATAATGTGGCCAAAGTATTGGAGCCTCAGACTCAGGATCTGTCCTTCCAGTGAGCACTCAGGGCTGATTTCCTTCAGAATGGAGAGGTTTGATCTTCTTGCAGTCCACGGGACTCTCAAGAGTCTCCTCCAGCACCATAATTCAAAAGCATCAATCACATATCCAACATACAACATAAAAACAAGATTACAAAGAATCTCCTGGACTTTCCTCCTCCCCTTTGTGGGTCCTATTCTTAATCATTTCCTCCTGCATCTTTTATAATAATCCAAATCTTTTACATCTCCATTATATCCAAAATTCACCATTAAACTACAAGTGTTATTCCGATCCGATTTTAACTGTTTACAATGGTTTTTAAGGTAAATTATAAATTTCCCCCGTTCCTTATTAAAATTTCGGTCTCCCTGATTTCTGATTCTTCCGGTCATTTTCGCCATTTCGGCATAATCCATCCACTTAATCTGCCATTCTCCTCTGGTCGGGACTTTGTCTTCTTTCCATCTCTGGGCCTTTAATATCCGTACAGCCATGTGGGCTATTGCTCTGTCTCCACAGTTGGAGGCAGCGATGCTTTAGAATACAGTGGGACCTTGGTTCTCAAACGCCTTGGTTCTCAAATGCCGAAAACTCGGAAGTAAGTGTTCCGATTTTCTAACGTTTTTTGGAAGCCGAACATCCAATGCGGCTGTCAGCTATTGTTTCCGGGGTGCCTGCACCAATCAGAAGCTGCGCCTTGGTTTTCGAACATTTCGGAAGTCAAATGGACTTCCGGAACAGATTAAGTTTGGTGCTTTTGTTTTTGCTAATTTTTTTGCGTTTTTGTTTTTGAGGCTTTTTCAGTTAATTTGTTTTTGTGACTATGTGGAACCCAGTTCAACTACTGATTGATTGATTGATTGATTGTGTGGCTGCGGAAATGGATAAAAGCCCCAAATTCAAACAATGACTATCATCAGTGCAAGTAAGATTTTTTTATTAATCATCTACAATAAAAAGGTAAAGGGACCCATGACCATTTGGTCCAGTTGTGTCCGACTCTGGGGTTGCGATGCTCATCTCGCTTTATTGGCCGAGAGCCGGCGTACAGCTTCCAGGTCATGTGGCCAGCAGGACTAAGCCGCTTCTGGCGAACCAGAGCAGCGCACGGAAACGCCGTTTACCTTCCCGCTACAGCGGTACCTATTTATCTACTTGCACTTTGACATGCTTTCGAACTGCTACCGGTAGGTGGGCAGGAGCAGGGACCGAGCAACGGGAGCTCACCCCGTCACAGGGATTTGAACTGCCGACCTTCTGATCAGCAAGCCCTAGGCTCTGTGGTTTAACCCACAGCGCCACCTGGGTCCCTATCATCTACAATACTGTCTTATTTATTTTATAGTACAGTACATTGATTATTGCTTTCATTTTATGGATCAATGGTCTCGTCAGATGGTAAAATTCATGTTAAATTGCTGTTTTAGGGGTTGTTTTTAAAAGTCTAGAACGGATCAATCCCTTTTGCATTACTTTCTATGGGAAAGCGCGCCTTGGTTTTGGAATGCTTTGGTTTTGGAACGGACTTCCGGAATGCATTAAGAGTTGATGGAAACCACTGGAGGGGAGAGGGCTCTGGTACCCAGATCCCACTTGCGAGTTACCCATCATGGGCATCTGGCCAATGTGAGAACAGGATGCTGGACTGGACTGGCCACTGGCCTGATCCTGCAGACCCATCTTGTGTTCTTAAACAAAGTGGGTCACCCACAAGCCATCTCTCTCAATGGTGGATGGCTACCTTCTCTCTCTCTCTCTCTCTCTCTCTCTCTCTCTGCTATTTTTCTCCAGCTAGCACAGATTCCCACAGCCTCATTATCTGGTGTCGCTTGCCATCACACCCACCTGGTGCCCGCAAACACCTCCCCCCCCCAGCACTTCATTAAGTGTGAGGGGGAGGCTTAAGAGGACCACCAGCCGGGCTTCCCTCCCACCCCAGCCAGAGCTTGGAGGGTGTCAACCTTTTCCACAGCTGTTAATACTGCCGCCAGGCTGACCTTTGCCGCTCCTGCCATTTTGCAATGTACAGATCAGCGGGCGCCGGTAAATCTTGTCAGAATTAATGCAAATGAGAGACACAACTCATTACCACCCTCCCTCGGCTTGTGACGGGTGGTGTCGCCGAGACACGCTTTATCCGGAATGTGGGAGAGAGCGGAAGCCAGAGGCAGGGGCAAGGAGCCTGGCATGGTAGCATCTGTTCTGTGGATCCTGGCCACTCAGAGACCCTGAGTTTGCACGGGCTTCGGAGGGTAGAGGGACTGCAGACAGAGAGGAGAGGGAGACTTATCTTGGAGTTTTTATTTATTTATTTATTTATTGTTTGTTTGTTGAATTTCTATACCGCCCTATACCTGGAGGTCTCAGGGCGGTTCACAGAATAAAATAAAAATATAAAACCACAAAATACATAATCAAAATAAAAAACAACCACCTAATAACACACACACACCAAAAACCGCACATTTTAAAATGGCATAGGATGTCAATCAGATCAACCAAAGGCCTGGTTAAAAAGGAACGTTCTTGCCTGGTGCCTAAAGGTGTATAGTGAAGGTGCCAGGCGAACTTCCCTGGGGAGAGCATTCCACAGACGGGGAGCCACTGCAGAGAAGGCCCCGTTCTTGTGTTGCCACCCTCTGGACTTCTCGAGGAGGAGGCACATGAAGAAGGGCCTCAGAATATGATCTTTGGTTCTGCTCTAAGCTTGGCCACATGGATGCACAAAACTGCTCTCAGATTTTGCAGGATCAGCTCAGGGTTTGTCTAGCATGGAAAGCTCATAGAATCATAGAATTGTAGAGTTGGAAGGGACCCCCAATGATCATCTAGTCCAATCCCCTACAATGCAGGAATCACAGCTTAATGATCGTTGACATTTAACCATCCAATCTGTTTAAAAACCTCCAAGGAAGGAGAGCCCGCCACCTCCTGAGGGAGACCGTTCTAATGTCAAACAGCTCCTACTGTCATAACAGTTCTTCCTGCTGTCGAGTCGGAATCTTCTTTCTTCTAACTTGAAGCCATGGGTTCGAGTCCTACCCTCCAGAGCAGGAGAAAGCAAGCTTGCTCCATCTTCCATGTGACAGCCCTTTGGATATTTGAAGATGGCTCTCACATAATAATAATAATAATAATAATAATAATAATAATAATAATATAATTTTTTTATTTGTATACCGCCTTTCTATCTTACGATACTCAAGGCGGTTTACAAGCAGAAGAAACAAAAAATCTCAACAATCCAATGCAATACAAAAATATGAGAATACAAAACTTCAAAATAAACAAACTACATCAAAAAGTAATGTTCAACAATCATTAGAGTAATATAAAACAATATCAACATATAAAAGTTAAACAGAAATCCACTCAACATTTACAACAAACAATTTCTAAACTAATCAATAAAACAACGGCATAAAATACATAAAATAATACAATGCAAATTGAGAAGCAAAAACTAGAGGGTGGGGCAAGGCAGGTGGAAAGAGCCTTGCCTGATGGAGTCTCTCACATCACCTTGCGGTCTTCTTTTCTCTAGGCTGAACACCCCAATTCCCTCAACTGTGCCTTACAAAGCTTGGTTTCCAGACCCTTGATCATCTTGGCTGCCCTCCTCTGCACACCTCCCAGCTTGTCAATATCCCTTTTAAACTGAAATGCCCAGAAGTGGACACAGTATTCCAGGTGTGGTCTGACCAAGGCAGAATAGAGCGGGACTATGACTTCCCTTGATCCAGACACTAGACTTCAGTTCATCCTGCCTAGAATAATGTTAAGGTTTTTTGCTGCTGCATCACACTGACATGTGGGAATGTTTGGAATGTGGATGAGGATATATCTCTTAAGATATCCTTATCCTAACTTGTGTTTACAAGTTCCAACTAAGTCAGCAGAGTTACATTCCCCTTTTAAATCACACAGCAGAAGGTTGCTCAGGTTTGTTTAAACCTCTGTAAAATAGTTTCCTGGTATTTCCCCTTTATTCCTCTTCAAAATAAGACACTACACAAGTCTTCTATAAAAGCATGTAAAAGCGTTTACTCACAGACATCAAATGGTCACAATAAGATCCCAGATGAAGGCAGACTTAAGCTTAGAAAATATATGTACATGTGGAGACTCTCCATGAGGAAGAAGGCTCCATTTGAGCCCTCTTGGCTGGAAGCCAAGAGCCCATCTCTGCTCTAAGATGTTGCTTGCTTGAAGTCCCGATCCAAGAGAGGGGAAATGGCCACTGACCTGTGGTTTTGTCCTAACCTGCCCAGGTGAAGCCACTCCCACTTTCAGTTACTTAGAGGAAGTTGTCTCAGTCCAGGCAAACAGGAAGTTACGGCTGGAGGACTGAGACACCTTCATGTCCACTCTAGCAGTGTTATATTTGACTGCTCTGTGTGTTTACATCCCACATGACACACGTTAAGCTTGAGGTCTACTAAGACCCCTAGACCCCTGTCCTGCTGTCAAGCCAGCTGTCCAGTCACCCACAGCCCAAGCAGCAGGATTTGACAATGCCTCTGCTCTTTGTTGTTGTAGATGGGCGTCAACAGAGGAAGTGCCGCCATCTTGAAAAGGATAAGTCAAGGTTTCTACCTTCATGTTCTGCTTGTTAAAAGGAATTGCTTTTTCCCTTTCCTTCTTCTTCTGAAGATTCCCTCCGCTGGGAGAAGGGCCTTCCCAGTCCCTGGACCCCTGCCCTTCACAGGAGTCAATGTGTTGCATGAAAAGAATGGCTTATGGGAAAGCTCCTTAATGCTGGAGCAGTAGTCTAAGAGAGGCAGCAAGCCAAAGTAGGAAAAGGGTGGAAAAAGTTATATCTCTGTCTCCAGAGCTGGGTGAAATACAGTACATACATTTCAGTAATGCAAATAGGAAATATAAATGCTGTAACTGGGAAGAATTTCAAATAAGAAATACTAATGCCATTTGCATAAATCCATAATGCATTTCTGGAATGCAGAACACATTAATTCAATAATTTCTCCGAGTACTAATGTAATAACTTGGCATGTGTGTGATTGTTCCTGGATTTATATGTTTTATTTCTTGTTTTCCAAGGACAGAAAAGGAAATGAATTGTCAGGAAAGGAACTTAGTTCAACTCTCTAATATAGAGCTTTCAAAACTTTTCAAGTTGGTGACACACTTTTTAGAAATGCATCATTTTGCAACACAGTAATTCAGTTTTACTAGCAAACTGGAGGTTAAACTAACCCCTTTCCAGCCCCAGGAGGAGCACAGGGAGGGCTTGTATGACACACCTACACACTGCAGCCGACACACGAACGTGTCGTGACACACAGTTTGGAAAGCTCTGCTCTGATACAAAGTAGTTCTGGTTTCCTATTATCATCATCATCATCATCATCATCATCATCATCATCACCATCCTACCTTTTTCTCCAAGGAGCTCAAGGTAGCCTACTAGCTTCTCTACCCTGCCAATCAATTCCCACAATAACCCTGTGAGGTAGGTTAGGCTTCGTGGCCAAGTGGGAATTTACGCCCTCGTCTCCAAGGTCCCAGTCCAACATTCTGACCATGTAGGTGACAGGTAATACAGGCGCTGGATTTGGGTGTGTGAGACTGTGCATACGTGTTGAGGCACAAGCAGTCTCTGCCCCCAGACCTCTGAACATCACTATGGTAAGACCCTCAACTGCCTGCATATAAACTATGGAACTCACTTCCCCAGAAGGCAGTGATGCTCACCAAGTTGGGTGGCTTTAAAAGGGAATTAGGCAAATTCATGGAGGAGTAGAGGGCTATCAAAGGCTTCCAGCCAGGATGGCTTTGTTCTACTTCCACAGTTGGAGGCAGCAATGCTGAAAAAGAGGAAGAAGAAGAAGAGGAGGAGAAGGAGAGGAAGAGGAGGAAGGAGGAGGAGGAAGAAGAAGAAGAAGAAGAAGAAGAAGAAGAAGAAGAAGAAGAAGAAGAAGAAGAAGAAGGAGAAGAAGAAGAAGGAGAAGCAGCAGCAGCAGCAGCAGCAGCTCTGGTCAGATCTCACCTGGAATACTGTGTCCAGTTCTGGGCACCACAGTTCAAGAAGGATACTGACAAGCTGGAACATGTCCAGAGGAGGGCAACCAAAATGGTCAAAGGCCTGGAAATGATGCCTTATGAGGAACGGCTTAGGGAGCTGGGTATGTTTAGCCTGGAGAAGAGAAGGTTAAGGGGTGATATGATAGCCATGTTCAAATATATAAAAGGGTGTCATATAGAGGAGGGAGAAAGGTTGTTTTCTGCTGCTCCAGAGAAGCGGACACGGAGCAATGGATTCAAACTACAAGAAAGAAGATTCCACCTAAACATTAGGAAGAATTTCTTGACAGTAAGAGCTGTTCGACAGTGGGATTTGCTGCCAAGGAGTGTAGTGGAGTCTCCTTCTTTGGAGGTCTTTAAGCAGAGGCTTGACAGCCATCTGTCAAGAATGCTCTGATGGTGTTTTCTGCTTGGCAGGGAGTTGGACTGGATGGCCCTTGGGGTCTCTTCCAACTCTATGATTCTATGAAGAATGCTATCATTTATATGTCGCCCAACAAAAAATAGTAAAAACACAAAACAACATCAAACATTAAACTTTTCCCTGAACATGACATGACTGCCTTCAGAGTTCAGAGGGCTCTTGTGCTCATTTTCTGCTTGCAGATTTCCCACAGGCATCTGATTGGCCACTGTGAGATCAGGATGCAGGATGAAATGGGCCATCAGTCTGATCCAGCAGGCTCTTCTTATGTTTCCATGTGTGCAAATAAATCTCATATCACAGAAGTCTCCAGTGACCTCATTCAAAACCTCTCCTTCCTTGGAGGCTTTTAAGCAGAGGTTGGATGGCCATCTGTCAGGGATGACCATGGGGGTCCCTTCTAACTCTACAATTCTCTGAATCCACCCAGGGTGTGTGCTGGGACCCATGAAGCCACGTGGCTCAGAGATATATAACACATAGCGTATAACGATACATTTGCTGGTCATTATGGTGTTGTGTAGGGACCCAGGTGGCGCTGTGGGTTAAACCACAGAGCCTAGGGCTTGCCAATCAGAAGGTCGACGGTTCGAATCCTCGCGACGGGGTGAGCTCCCGTTGCTCAGTCCCAGCTCCTGCCCACCTAGCAGTTCGAAAGCACGTCAAAGTGCAAGTAGATAAATAGGTACCACTGCAGCGGGAAGGTAAACGGCGTTTCCGTGTGCTGCTCTGGTTCGCCAGAAGCAGCTTTGTCATGCTGACCACATGACCCAGAAGCTGTCTGCGGACAAACGCTGGCTCCTCGGCCTATAGAGCGAGATGTGCACCGCAACCCCTGAGTCGGACACGACTGGACCTAATGGTCAGGGGTCCCTTTACCTTTATGGTGTTGTGTAACTTCTTGGTGTCCTTTCAGGAAGACTATCATACTTCTAGAGCATGCCCCAGTTTGAAATTGATTTTTTTGCATGCAATGCAGCAGGAAACAAGCGTCACGGGAGAGATTAAGCAGTGATGGTCCCAAGTGAAGACAACCTTATCTCAGCTGGCAATCTGCAATGTCTTAGAACTCCACCTACGGTGTTCAGAAGCAGGTGTTCAGATGCGGTCACCTCTGAAACAGGAAGGTCATGCATGCACACATACTGAGAGCTGGAATCCAAAATACTTTTGTTTCATCATAAAAGGTGCGAGTCCAGCTGGCCATCGGCAACAAGAACCAGAAAGATGAAAAGCGCTAAAGACCTCAGTGCAGGGTGAAGTCTGATGAGACAACGGCAAGGAGAAAACACCTTGAAGTGAGATGAAAGTTCTTGAATTTCGTTAGCTATGCCTTTTAAAAAGAAAGGAAGGAAACTGAAATGAAAGAAGAGCTGTGCTTTACAAACTGTGTCCAACTTAAATTGGAATTGTCTTTTAGATTCTTTTTAGCACTGATTCTAATGTAGAGGGGTAAACTACAGTTCCCAGGGTTCTTTGGAGGAAGCAGTTGTGCTTCCAATGTTCTTTCAGTGTATGATGTGTAGGCAGCCATAGTTAAACTAGATGCAGGACTTGGGTGGCTTTAAAAGGGAGCCAGGCAGATCCATGGAGGGAAAGGCCATCAATGGCCATGAGCACAGTTTGCTTGTGGACGCCAGTTGTTGGGGTTCACAAGGTGGTTGTTTAGGAAAGTTGTTGGCATCCGTCTGTCTCGGGAGACAATGGAGGAGTGTGCCTTTGGGAGGTGAAGTCAAAAAGCTGGACAGTTACAGCGCCTGCTGTGGCTGAAGAGACCGATAGGGGAGAGACATGTGTTGTTGCAGCCAGGGCAGATGAAGGCATCCAGTTGTGCTGCTGCAGATGCACCAGGGCGTTTCTTCTCTCTGCGCTCCTCCCAACGGTCATTCCTCCTCTGGTCACAGCTATGGATGCAAAACCTGACTGTCTCCAGGAACTGCGGTTGTCTGTAAGGGATCCCCACACGGTGGGGTTGATCTTGCCAGCCTTCATGTCATGTTTGCAGGAAGCAGCATTACGCAGAGTTGGACCATTGTGATCACCCTAGCTCATTGCTGTCTACAATGACTGTCAATGTCTCTCCAGGATTTCAGACAGGGTCTGTCTACCAACTCTACCCGAAGATGCTCTTCCGCTGAGCGATGGCCCTTCCTGAACTCCCCTGCTGCCTGAATTCGCCAAGAGCAAGTGTAACGTGATGGCTGAAACATCTGATGGGGAAGACCTCTGTACAAATGGCCTCAGTGAGCCAGTGTAGCATAGTGGTTAGAGGGCAGGACTAGGAGAGACCAGGGTTCAAATCCCCACTTGGCCACCAAGATCGCTGGCTGTGACCTTGGGCCAGTCACTGCCTCTCTCAACCTAACCTACCTCACAGGGCTGTTGTGGGGATTAAATGTGGAGGCGGGGGAAACCATATACACCCCCTTGAGCTCCTGGGGGCAGAGGAGAGGGGGTGAAAGAGTAATAGACAAATAATAAATAATAATCTTCACCACGGAGCCATGAGACCCCACCCACCCACCCAGTGTCCTTGGGCTCCTCACCATCTCTCAGCCAAACCTACCCTGCCAGGGTGTTGTGAGGGGAGGGGAAGAAGCCCTTGCCCTGAATTTTAAGAGAGAAACCGAAATAAATACATGGTCTTGTTTTCATTTATGCATCCAAGGTGCTGCAGAGATTTCTCCAGCTTTGGATTTTGTGAACAGCGCACCTGGGTGGGCAGGTTTTGTTGGTTTTTTTGGCTGCTGAGCTCACAAGAAGGAAGAGGCAACCAAGCCCCCCAGATGGGCAGCCCGCCCCCCGGGAAGCCAGATCTGTTCAAAGGAGGAAGGCGTAACAATTGGTGTGTGTGTGTGTGTGTGTGTGTGTGTGTGTGTGTGTGTGTGTGTGTGTTTCTAAAACTTCCAAGGAAAACAAATGGTTTTCCTCTGATGATGTTCGTCTTAACACGCATTCCTCAAGAAGGGTGGTCTCCAAAGGAGTTGTGATGGCCTGGGATTCAGACTCAGATGCTGAACCTGAGGGATCCCAGCCTGCACAGGATTCCCTGCCTCCAGAACCAGCAGAGCCGGGGCTGGGGCCTGAGTCTGAAGGGGCCTCACCTGTGCTGGATCCTCAGGTGCAGGCATCTGCTGAGTCTGCACTGGCTCCTGCTGGGATGGAGGACCCATTGCCTGCAGGTGCTCCACTCCCAGCCCCGTCAGGGGAAGCTGAGGTTGCGTCTGGGTCCGGTAACCCTCCAGCCTCTCCTGAGCTGCGGAGGCTCAGGGCAGAGAGGCGAAGGGAACTGAGTTCCCGCAGGAGGAGTGCTCGCCTCCAAGCCAGGAGAGGCAAGTCACCTGAGGATCGGAGCCGCCCTATGCCTTGGGGCAGATAAAAGCCGGCCAGCCCCAGCCCCAAGTTGCAGGAGCAACATTGTTGGTTGCTAGTTCCTGTTCCTGACCTCGGCTTTGTCCCTTTGGCTTCTGACTCCTGGCTTGATCCTGACCTCGGCTTCGTGACTTCGGCTTCGTGACTTCTGGCTTGAACTGATTTTGGCTGGCTTCTGACCCAGACTGTTAACCTCGGCTTTATCGGACTGGACTAGACCTCGCCTATTGGTTACCCCTCGGGACCAGCACAGGAGTGGCTGATCCTGCTCAGGAAATCCGACATGCTTAAGCAAGTGGCTACTCTGTGCCAGAAAGTACTTCGTTTCCACTTGTCCAGCGGGTGGGTGAGGGGAGCCAGCGCAGCATCCTAAATAACAGGGAGGCATAAACGCCTCTCCATCCGAGTGGCAATATTGCCACCTGCAGGACAAACCTTGTGCTGCCAATTCCAAAAATCTGCAAAGACGTTGTGATTGTGGGACTCTGAGGAGACAGGTGAAACCACCCCCACCCCTCTCTCTCCACCAACCATTCCCTGTGCTGCCTGCACTCCAAAGGTCTCTATTTCCCTCAAGAATAATAGAATTGTGGAATCATAAAATCATAGAATCCTAGAGTTGGAAGAGACCACAAGGGCCATCCAGTCCAACCCCCTGCAATTCAGGAATCTCAGCTAAAGCATCCATGACAGATGGCCATCCAACATCTGCATAAAAACCTCCAAGGAAGGAGGGTCCACAATGTCCCAAGGGAAAATGTTCCACTGGCAAACAGCTCTTGCCATCAGGGAGTTCTTCGTAAAGTTTAGTTAGAATCTCTTTTTTTGCAATTTGAATTAAGTGGTTCAGGTCCCTCTTCCATTTGACAGCCCTTGTGATATTGGAAGATGGCCATCCTCTCTGTCTCCTCTTCTCCAGGCTAAACACACCAGCTCCTTCAACTGTTCCTCATCAGGCTTAGTTTCCAGACCCTTGATCCCCTTGGCCGCCCTCCTCTGCCCACCTTCCAGCTTCTCAACATCCTTTTGAAAGGCAGAGTGGCTAAAGTCTTGGGCAGCGGAGCTTTAAGCGAGATCAGTCATGGCAGCAAAGGCCTGTGCCAAAAACACAGAGCCATGCAAGAGAAAGGTTCATGGCAGAGATGCTTGGCAGGAACAGCTGATCCTCTCTGCTTTTTGTCATGAGTGAAGACCAGAGGAATCTGCAACCAAGTGTTGCAGCCTGATGTTTTCCTCTTCAGGTTTCCAGGTGCTCCACTCCATTCCTCCTGAATCCTTGGGCTTTCTCTTTCTCCTTCTCCCCCTACATGAGTCAGCCAGCATTTTCTGGCCACTGAGCACTTCCTCAGTCCTTATTAAGCTGATTTTGTGAAATATACTCAGAGTCGAGTGTGGATTTCATGCTCTTTATTCAGCTCATAGTAGCGAGGAATGAAGTTCCCCCAAAACGTCTGCTTTATATACATTATTTACACAATGGGCCCCACGTGATTGGCTAATTCCGGGATACTCCTGTAGGCCAATCAGGTTGCGGATTCACTTCCACCTGGAGCTGGATTGGGTGGCTCCTGCGGACCAATCAGACTGCTGCATTCTGGATCCTATTGTTCTAGGACCAATCAGACTGCTGCATTTGGATCCTATTCAACTCAGTACATAACATTTTGTATGGCTCTCTCTCTCTCTCTCTCTGCCCCTTCCTTCCTTCCTTCTCCAGTTTGTTTGGGCCCTGGGTGAGAGCCAGGAGGCTGAGAGGGGAATTGCATCAGAAGGAACTGATATTGGTTTATGTGCATTAGCATTTTTTTGAATTAATGTAACATTTTAATATTTATCTGTGTATTTTTGTAAAATTTGTTGTCTGTTGTTGCTTTAGTTTTCGCTACACTGCTTAGAGTTTTTGGGAGGCAGCAATGATTCTGAACGCCATGTGCGGGAGACCACAGGAGGGGAGATGCCCTTGTGTGTGAATCCTGCTTGCGGGTTTCCCAGAAGAGGCATCTACTTGGTCACTTGTGAAAACAGGGTGCTAGACTAGATGGGCCATTGGCCTGATCCAGAAGCCTCGTCTTATGTTCCTAAGGTCACTTCCAGATGACTTGCTTCTTGAGCATCTGTTCTGATTTGTTTGTGGGGAGGTTAGATGACACTGCCCCAGAGGAACTGCTATCCCAGTGCACCTGCCCATTGCTTTCCTTCTTGCAAAAATTCTGATTTAGCGAGTCGGGTTGGGGGAGAAGTGGCTTTGCTGTGCCAGAGCACTGAACCCACACAAATTCTCCCTAAGCATCAACTCCTTTGTAATTCAAAACTGAATTTGCTGGGTGTGTGACTGAATCTCCTCTGCAGAACACTGACAGTCTGGTAACAAGCCAAAGCCTGTGACATTATTATCTTAACTTTTGGCTTTTGTTGGAAGGCACAAACAGCAGCTGGACATTTTTAAGGGGGAGCCACAGCACAGCTCGCGAGCCATCTGCTTTGTCTTCTTCAGCTTCTGCGATCCCCTGGTTGGGAACGAAACATTGATATTGCCTCCTCCCCTTTGCCCTTCATGGCTTTTTGTCTTCCTTCCTCTCCTCCAAACGCCTCTCCTCCTCCTGATACGGCCAATATCGACAGAATCCTGGAGCCCAGCCAACAAAGCTGCTTCGCCCCCTTTTCTTCCAGATAGGGCAACCCATCAAGGTCGAGCCTGTCTTAGCAGAGACCTGAACTTCCCAGGCTTGATAGATGGGCCCTCCCTTCTGCCATTGGGCTATCAAGGTCCACTTTGCTGGGTGGATGGTTCCCAAGGTTAGGATGCAGTCAGCAGGAAACAATGTCGGAAAGTTTAAAAGCATGCAGTCAGTGTGACCGCAAGTAGCTGAAGCTGGCTGCTTCTTGGGATGGGAGTGATGCATGGCTCTTCCCAGAGGCATCTTGCTGGGAATTTGTTTCATAATACCGAGGTTCCAACAGGCTACGGAGCAAACCTAGCCTTAAATGCTCGGAAGCAGGAGCACCAAGTGTATTTATGGAGCCGACACGGATAGTGCAAAATGTTCTGTATTTCCAGAAGAGTTCAGCTGTCACAAAGGATGAAACCAGGAATATTCTCCAGTGAGCCTCTCTGCAGAGTTCATCTGAAGATGAAAGGGGAATAAAATATTCTGGAGCGGATCCAAGGCTCCCCCTCCTTCGTCGTTTGGAAGATAGAGGCTGGAAGCAAGAATGATTTCAGGAGGGGTGGTAGGATAGACCTGCTGTTGCTTAAAGATAGATGTGCTTAACCAGGGGCAGAACTAACTAGGCTTTATTTTACCCGGGTCAAAGGCCCAGTTTGGCACACACACCCCACACACAATTGCATGCACACACACAGGCTGGGAGCCTCAATGGCACCGCTATGGAGAGCCAGTGTGGTGTAGTGGTTAAGAGCAGTAGACTCGTAATCTGGGGAACCGGGTTCACGTCTCCGCTCCTCCACATGCAGCTGCTGGGTGACCTTGGGCTAGTCACATTTCTCTGAAGTCTCTCAGCCCCACTCACCTCACAGTGTTTGTTGTGGGGGAGGAGGGGAAAGGAGAATGTGAGCCGCTTGGAGACTCCTTCAGGTAGTGATAAAGGTAAAGGGACCCCTGACCATTAGGTCCAGTTGTGTCCGCCTCTGGGGTTGCGGCGCTCATCTTGCTTTATTGGCCGAGAGCTGGCGTACAGCTTCCAGGTCATGTGACCAGCATGACTGAGCTGCTTCTGGTGATCCAGAGCAGCGCACAGAAACGCCATTTACCTTCCCTCCGGAGCGGTACCTATTTATCTACTTGCACTTTGATGTGCTTTCAAACTGCTAGGTGGGCAGGAGCTGGGACCAAGCAACAGGAGCTCACCCCGTCGCAGGGATTCGAACTGCCGACCTTCTGATTGGCAAGCCCTAGGCTCTGTGGTTTAACCCACAGCGCCACCTGGGTGATAAAGCAGGATATCAAATCCAAACTCTTCTTCTTCTTCTTCACCTGGGGGAAAAATACCTGGCTAGCTCCCCTGTAGTTATGGCACTGGCTTAGCATAAGAAGAGCCTGCTGGATCAGGCCAAAGGGGGCCCATCTGGTCCAGCATCCTCTCCTCACAGTGGCCGACCAGATACCCCAAAGGGAAACCCACAAGCAGGATTCAAGCACAAGAACCTCTCTCCCCTCCTCTGGCTTCCAGCCATTGGTATTCAGAAGCATTGCTGCCTCCAACTGTGGAGCCAGAGCACAGCCCTCCTGGCTAGTAGCCTTCTTTCATTGGCCCCACTGCCCCCTTGGGTCAAGCAAGCGATGCATAGTTTTGAAGCAGTACAAAGCCCTGCAGAATCTACTTTTCCATTGTAGCTCCCTGGCCAGGAAAAAAATCTATTGCCGATCTCCAGCATGGAAGTCCCATCCACAGCTGTGCTGTTCAGCTCTTTCAACAACCCCAAAAGAAGGAAGGTTGTTAAGTCCCGACTGCTGATTTTAGGCGGCTACCTCTTTGATCCATTCCACTGCCTTGGGAAGAGGATCACAGGAAGAATCATAGAGTTGGAAGAGACCACAAGGGCCATCCAGTCCAACCCCCTGCCAAGCAGGAAACACCATCAAAGCATTCCTGACAGGTGGCTGTCAAGCCTCTGCTTAAAGACCTCCAAAGAAGGAGACTCCACCACACTCCTTGGCAGCAAATTCCCTTATACTGAGTCAGACCACTGGTCCATCCAGCATTTCCTTTCTGACATGGGAAAGGCAGGGTAGAAATCACCCTGACTAAATAAATGAATTAATTAATTCTCTTTTCTGCAGAAATGATCTTGATTCTTCCTAATTCATAACAAATCATCCTTGATTCAAACAATTCATCCCCGCCCCCGCAGCCTGCAAGAGATCTCATTCTGCCAAGCAGCTTAATTTGAACTGAAAAGAGGATAATGAGTACATTAAGGTAACCGCTTTTGGCCTGTTAACCAGTTGGGGGTCCCCTTGCGGTGGAAGACGTAATCAGCTTTGCATTTTGGCCAGCCACTGCTAATTAGCTGCAGATCATTTAAGCATATTTCACCTCGATGCACTGAAACAATGGAGCAGGTAGACAGAAGCTCCTGGAGACATATGAGAGGGAATTATTTTCATTTGCTTTGCTGGGGCAGGAGAGAGAATGGGTGGATCATGGGGGTTTCCTGGGAATTGTTGGCATATGAAAGGGTCCCACTTAGCCAAGGAGTTTGAAGAGTTGAGCAAACTGTCAGCAGCCTCCTGTCCAGACAAGGAAGTTCTGCCCAGTAACTTCGCTTTGTTGTTGTTTAGTCGTTTAGTCATGTCTGACTCTTCGTGACCCCATGGACCAGAGCACACCAGGCACGCCTGTCTTCCACTGCCTCCCGCAGTTTGGTCAGACTCATGTTGGTAGCTTCGAGAACACTTTCCCACCACCTCGTCCTCTGTTGTCCCCTTCTCCTTGTGCCTTCCATCTTTCCCAACATCAGGGTCTTTTCCAGGGAGTCTTCTCTTCTCATGAGGTGGCCAAAGTATTGGAGCCTCAGCTTCAGGATCTGTCCTTCCAGTGAGCACTCAGGGCTGATTTCCTTCAGAATGGATAGGTTTGATCTTCTTGCAGTCCATGGGACTCTCCAGAGTCTCCTCCAGCACCACAATTCAAAAGCATCAATTCTTTGGCGATCAGCCTTCTTGATGGTCCAGCTCTCACTTCCAGACATCACTACTGGGGAAACCATAGCTTTAACTATACAGACCTTTGTCGGCAAGGTGATGTCTCTGCTTTCCACCTGAAGTGGAAAGGGCTCCTTCGGAAGGCGGCGGACTCTCCTTCAGTGGAGGCTTTTTAGCAGAGGTTGGGTGGCCATCCATCAGGGATCATAGAGTTGCAAGGGACCCCAAGAGTGTCGCGACCCGACTAGACAGTGGGGTCGCGCCATGCGGGCGCCAGGAAGGGGAAGGGTTACCATTGGGGACACGACAAAGAGTCATCTAGTCCAACCCTCTGCAATGCAGGGCTCTCACCTAAAGCATCCATGGCAGAGGGCCGCCCAACCTCTGCTTTACAACCTCCAAGGAAGGCGGTCCTTCAGCTGTGATTCCTGCTTTGCCAGGGACTGGGCTGGGTGACTTTGGGGTCCCTTCTAACTCTACAATTCTATAATTGTAGAGTTGCTCTTTATCCAGGACTAACTTCTTAATGCAGATCACAAAGTGGCCACGTCAAGTGCTGCTGGGCCACACGGAGGTCACACAGTTATAATAGCATTCCAGCCGCGATGATTAATGACTGGTAATAAACCGGCTCTGTTAATGCCCGGCGATAAGGGCTCACGACAAGCTGCTAAGGAGATGAGAAAGAGGCCCAAGATCCTACCCAAAGCAGAGGCCTTTGCCTCCATTGACTTGTGCATCCAATTTCACAGATGAAAGTGCCTACAGGGTTTTTTATTTATTTACTTATTTTAATTCTTCTTGACGTGACGTTGGTTGTCGGAGCTCAGACTGCGATCCTGTCTCCAAACTTTACTTTTTTCTTTCTTTTTCTTTTTCTTTTTTCTTTTTTTTTTTTTTGCAATGAGCTGGAGCAGAACCACTTACCCTAAACCCTTCAAAGCAGGACTGAATACCTTCCAACATTTCTCTGATGAAAATAGGGACGTCCGAAGGAAAAGCGGGACATTCCGGGATCAAATCAGAAACCATGACAGCCTCTGTAAATCTGGGACTGTCCCTGGAAAATAGGGGCACTTGGAGGGGCTGGGAGTGCTGGAAAACGATCCCTGCCACGGAGAGAGCAGATAGAGAAAGGTTGTTCTCACACGAGAACTCAGGGACATCCAATGAAACTGAAAGTTAGAAGGTTCAGGACAGAGAAAAGAAAGTCATTTTTTAGGTAGCACTTAGGCTCATCTAGACTTTCGTTTCTAGGCATAGGTCCAGACTTTAAAGTGCCATGTCAAAGCACCTTTTCTTTTTGCCCCAGTGCTTTCCCTGAGAAAACCCACTCTTTACTGCTGGATCGGAGCAAATGGCAATCCGCCAGAAACCCAAATTGCCCTTTGTTCCGATTCTACGTTAAAGAGCAGGGAAAGTGCCAGAGGAACAAAGAGTGTTTGGACATGGTGCTTTAAAGCACAGACCTGTGCCTAGAAAGCATGGGGCAAAAGGTAAGTGTGGATGAGCCCTTAGTTCATAGAATAATAGAAATGCAGAGTTGGAAGGGACCCCAGGGGTCATCTAGTCCAACCCCCTGCAATGCAGGAATCTCAGCTAAAGCATCCAAGACAGATGGTTAAACTATGGAACTGGCTCCCCAAGGAGACAGTGATGGCCACCCATCTAGATGGCGTTGCTGGAAACTTCAAGAGGGGAAATAATTGCTCTTGTGCTTGAATTCTGCTTGCTGGCTTCTCATAATCTGCATCTGGTTGGCCACTGTGAGAACAGGATGCTGGACTAGATGGACCATTGGCCTCATCCTGCTGGTCATTCTTATGTTCTTAGAACCATAGAGTTGGAAGGCACCCCAATGGTCATCTAGTTCAATCTCCTGCAATGCAGGAATCTCAACTAGATCATACGGGACAGGTTGCCATCCAGCCTCTGCTTAAAAACCTCAACGGAAGGAGAATTCACCACCATAGTTTAACTATGTGCTGTGTACTCAAGAAGAATCCAAGGTGTGTAGATGCTCTCACATGCACAATCAACTGCAATGTTGGACTTTTCATTCAAACCTTCGATCAACTATGAGCTCACTGGGGGCCAATTCACAAGCAAATTTGCCCGTGTTCAACATGGACGGTCCTTGCCCAGGTAAGGTTTTGCCTGCATCTTGTCCCTTGGCAGGGAAAGGATCCGATCGCTGAGTGAGTGACTGAGGGAGAATCTGGCATGGTTTGTTGGATTCCACAGGCTGGAACCCCAGAAATGGAGAGTTCTCTGGTGCCCATGTTCTGCTCCCTGGTTGCCACAGGCATCAGGGTTGGCCACCATGAGACCAGGATGCTGAACTCGATGAGCCATTGGCCTGATCCAGCAGGCTCTTCTTGTGTCCGTATATGTCCCCACCACCCCGGTGCCTTGTAACATGCTGCCCACAGACAGACTAGTCTGCAGGTATGCAAAGGAACTTGATGCATTGATCCAAGGCAGATCCTCCTCTTCTCCCACAGTTGTGATAATTTCCCTCCAACTGGCTGTCAGGCCACCCCATCAGCTGCATTCATGCTGATAATAGCATTTTGCAAGGGGGGAGCAGGGAGACCTTCACCTGCCCAACAGGAAGCTGTCTTTTGATGCAGAGACGAAGCACGCTTTTCAGAGTATTTCCAATAACTCTATTAATGCCTGCAGTGACTCAAAGATTCTTAAACTCCAGCTGTTTGCATGCCTTTGAACATCTGAGCAGTATTGCCTCAATAGCATTCATTTCCCAGTGCATACCAGTAGTAAAGTCCATGTTGTCATGCACAGACTCCCGCCATGCACATAGTTAAGCGATGGAACTCCCTGCCACAGGAAGCAGCAATGGCCACCAACCTAGGTGGTTTTAAAAGAGGATTAGGCAAATTCATGGAGATGGATTTGAGTGGCTACTAGCCATAATGGTTTCACAGTTAGAGACAGCAATGCTTCTGAATAGCGGTTGTTGGAAACCACAGGAGGGCAGAGTCCTCTTTTATGCTAATCTTATCTTACAAAATGATTTCATCCCTTTATGTTCTGGAACTGACAAAGCGATAAGCAAAATCACGGGACATATAAGAAATCCATTGTACTCAGTTTGGGCATGTTGTCACCCATTATCTGCATGGTGTACCAAGTGTAGGCTTGCGACTCCTCAGGTTAGAGTCTTCTGTTGGGTTTTGCCGCTACAAAATCTGAAGGAAGAAACCAAAAGATCCACTGCTACCCACAAACCACCAGCACTCAGTCCAAAGTTATTATTGATGTTCATGTTCCTCCAGTCAGAGGCCCTGGGTGACCTTCTGCTCACTGCCCTTGGCATCCAGAGGACACACAAGACATTCACTCGCCGCCACGGCGCAGCTGGCGGTGAGGGAGAGTCATTATCAAGGTCAGAAGCATCTTCCAGAACTGTGGACTTGGGTTAATTAGCACTTGACCAAGCCAGTGATGGCAAAGGTCTTAGAAGACAGAGCGATTAATCATGAAAGTGTCTCTAACCTTGAAGATGAAGTGTGTGGGTGACGCTCTGCACCGAGAAAGTGACTGGTTGTGAAAGGCCTTGCAGGAAGGAAATTTCTACGCTAGACTGCCGTGCTTGGATAAATCGAGTCTCCGATCTCTACAGAGGTGCTATTCTAAGAAGGTGTGGGGAAGGAGAACTTTCCTCCTTTTCGTTTTAAGTCCATCAAAGTGCAAGGAAGGTCCTACTGGATCACACCAAGGGCCAGGCCAGTCCAATGCCCTGTTTCCACCAGTGGGATTTGTTCTTAACCTTGATTAAGAACAAAAGATCCCGCTGGATCACGGTCCAGGGCCCATCTAGTCCAGCATCCTGTTCTCCCAGTGGCCAGTGAGATGCCCCAATGGGAAACACACAAGCAGGATCAAAGCACAAGAGCAGCCCTCTCCCCTCTTGTGGTTTTCAGCAACTGGCATTCAGGAGCTCTGCTGCTTTCAGCTGAAGCAGCAGAGCACAGACATCCAGGCTAGTAGCCAACCATAGCCCTCTCTTGCTCCATGGATTTGTCTAATCCTCTTTTAAAGCCATCCAGGTTGGTGGCCATCACTGCCTCCTGTGGAAGGGAGTTCCACAGGCTAACTCTGCACTGTATGAATCAGTACTTTCAACAGTCTACACATCAGTCTTTACAAAATTGGCTCATACCAGATTCCCAGACAGAATCTAAAGAGTCTGCAAGAGCATTTCCATCAGGGGACACACTATATAGTAGTAGTAGTAGTAGTAGTAGTAGTAGTAGTAGTAATATTAAGCCACCCAGAGTGGCTGGGGAAACCCAGCAAAATGGGCAGGATATAATTTTTTAAATAATAACAATTATTATTATTATTATTATTATTATTATTTAAAAAATTATATCCTGCCCATTTTGCTGGGTTTCCCCAGCCACTCTGGGTGGCTTACAACATATATAAAACCACAACAAAGCATCAAACATTAAGACTAGGTTTTTCCCCTAAAAAATAATGTCAAAAATTAGGGGGCGTCTTATACTCTAGGCCATCCCCCATTTTCTTAAATCTGAGTCCCCCAAAGTAGGGGGCGCCTTATACATGGGGGGCGTCTTATAGATGGAAAAATACGGTAATTATTTTGTTTAACATTGGTACTTCCTTTTATTGATCCTAAATCTCCTGCAGAACGGAGAGGGTTGGGCTGCATGGCCACTTGGGTCTCTTCCAACCTGACCATTCTAGGATCGCATGGTTTCATTGGATGAGCTTGAATTCTAGTGCTTATAAGAGACAGAAGAGGGGAAACATCTCTCTCTCTGCTTTTCCACATTGTGAATAATTTCATACGCCCTTGTTCACTTTTTTCCTAAACAAAACAGCCCCAGATGTTTTAGCACATTAGCAATGTTCCAAAATCCACATCATGGGATTCGCCCTGTGGCTAAAATGCTCCAGCAGTTGATCGCCACAGGAAGAAACGGGCTCAGGAGACTCTCCTGCATGCTGTGCAAGATCAGACTTGTCTTCCTACACAGAAAATCCTTGGGGTTTGTCCAGATGGCAGCTCCCTACACTACATTTTGTGCAATTTATTAGTAAATTGGAAATGCAGGAAGAAGAAGCCAAGAGAGGAAAAGAGAAGCAGAATGCAGAATGGGTTTTGTGTGTGTGTTTTTGTCCATCCTGATTCCTCATCTGGAAACTGGATCCAGCCCTGCTGTTTGGAATGTCAGTTCTGGGATCTCTGAATGTGCTCTGAATCAGTTGGAGAAGGAGATTAAGGATAGGAACGTAGCGACCCCGGACAATTTTGTATCATCCGGGCCACCTCACTGCTCACCCCTACTTCTAGGTTGTTTATATGAACAAGTTAAAAATTACAGGTGCCACAATTTGGGTCAGATCTGTGAGGTTTTGAGTTTAACAAGCTCAGTCTGTCGCCCTGTCCACAGGGATGACATCACACATCCGGGGATTATCTATGTACGAGAGTCTCCGTTATGTGGTGTTTGCATTTTTCTTGTAATGTGATACTTGTGTGTCTCGGACTGCTGTGTTCAGTCCGTTTCCGGTGATCAGCCAGGATGGGGGTAACGTCTCCTGGCTTGGAGCCCTTATACAATAAATCTTCTTAATGAAGCTGGAGTTGCTGTGGTTTATTGTCAGGACTAACTTCAGAGGCGACTTTCTCTAAGAACTTTTCCGCTGTGGAATTCTCTGCTTTTAAGGTGAAAGGAAAAGGTTTAAGAAGCAGAAACATGCACGGGAAGCGTGTGGACACCTTGTGATGCAGCTGATAAATAGCTGTGGGTTTAAGTGTAATCTACATTAAACCCCAGCTGCTGCGTTGAATAACTGAGAGTTATTCTTCAAGATCTGTGTTGGAAATGCAGAGAAACAGAAGGAACATTTTCTCACATGTGGTGGAGATGTAAAAGGGTTAAAGGCTATTGGAAAATGATCTACAATGAGTTTTTAAAAATCATAGAATCATAGAATCCTAGAGTTGGAAGAGACCACAAGAGCCATCCAGTCCAACCCCCTGCCAAGCAGGAAACACCATCAAAGCATTCTTGACAGATGGCTGTCAAGCTTCTGCTTAAAGACCTCCAAAGAAGGAGACTCCACCACACTCCTTGGCAGCAAATTCCACTGTCGAACAGCTCTTACTGTCAGGAAATTCTTCCTAATGTTTAGGTGGAATCTTCTTTCTTGTAGTTTGAATCCATTGCTCCGTGTCCGCTTCTCTGGAGCAGCAGAAAACAACCTTTCTCCCTCCTCTATATCACATCCTTTTATATATTTGAACATGGCTATCATATCACCCCTGAACCTTCTCTTCTCCAGGCTAAACATACCCAGCTCCCTAAGCCGTTCCTCATAAGGCATCGTTTCCAGGCCTTTGACCATTTTAGTTGCCCTCCTCTGGACACGTTCCAGCTCGTCAGTATCCTTCTTGAACTGTGGTGCCCAGAACTGGACACAGTATTCCAGGTGAGGTCTGACCAGATACAGTGGTACTATTACTTCCCTTGATCTAGATGCTATACTCCTATTGATGCAGCCCAGAATTGCAAATGTTTAAAACAATATTCCCCCCAAAATACCTGAGGCCTTTTTGTTAGGAATACTTCAGTCTGAAGTTCCCAGTTGTCAGAAAAAATTATTTATGTACAAAACCACGGCAGCTTGAATTTTGCTAACCCCAAAATGGAAAGTGAGTGAGATCCCTATTAAGGAAGATTGGCAACTTAAGATGATAGAATTGGCGGAAGCAGCAGGTTCAACTTATAGAATAAGAGTAGTGGAATTTTTTTTTTGCTCAATATTCAGAAAATAATTGTGTACAACTGAAAACGCTGGTAGCATTTAGATACCAATTTAACAGTATGGTAAATATTTGAAGGATGTAAAATAGAGAAATGATTAGATAGGCTGTAGTAAAATATGCAGGAATGATAGACAAGTAAAATGAACCATGAAAGGGGAAGGAGGGCAGTCAATTGTTACATGGTATTATGTAAAATGTTTATTTTGAGAGGTATAAACTGAAAAATTAATTTAAATAATTATTATTATTTAATTACAGGTGCCACAATTGGTTCAAGCATCTTGGCCGTTTCTGTGTAGAAGTGGTTGGGGTTCGTGAACACTGACCTACAGTTTTAAATCACGTTTTCTATCAGGCTCGACGCTAGACTGAGGAACTGCTTTCTTTTTCTCAGATACTGATAGTGCCAACATACCGTATTTTTCTGTCTATAAGACGCCCCCATGTATAAGACGCCCCCTATTTTGGGGGATTCCGATTTAAGAAAATGGGGGGGGGACCTATCCATGTATAAGATGCCCCAAAATTTTGGACATTATTTTTTAGAAAGAAAACCCCTAGTCTTATACATGGAAAAATACGGCAATGCCTAGAGCAGAGATCATTTGCTGCATACCGTAAGAACATAAGAATTGCAGGGGTAAAACCTATCAGCTTGCCTGAAGCTGCAGAGATTTCTTGGAAGTCAAGCCGGGAGGAATTTCTCCTCCCACGCCCTAAGTGCCAGCAGTGGCAGTTTTCATCTGAAATCTTAGGCGCAGTACTGCGCTTAGAGCTCAGAAATTGCTCATGTTAATAAAATTCCCAGTCGCAAATTGAACCTAGAACAATAGGAGTTTCGAACACTGGTTTGGGCCCAATTCTCCAGTCTGTTAAAGTTCGTTTTGAATTTCTATTCTGTTTTCTGTGGCATTAGTTACCCTTCCCAGTTTGGTGTCATCTGCAAATTTGATGAGCATCCTCTCAATTCCTTCATCCAAATCATTTATAAAGACGTTGAACAACAAAGGGCCCAGGACAGAACCCTGTGGCACCCCACTTGCCACTTTTTCCCAGGATGATGAGGAACCATTCATGAGTTCTCTTTGGGTTCGATCAGTCAACCGTCTACAAATCCACCTAACAGTTATCTCATTCAACCCACATTTTACCAGCTTCTTCGCAAGAATATCATGGGGGACTTTGTCAAAAGCCTTAATGAAATCAAGATACACTATGTCCACAGCATTTCCCTGATCCACCAACTTTTGTAATTCCATCAAAAAAGGAAATCAGATTGGTCTGGCATGACTTATTTTTGAGAAACCCATGCTGGGTCTTAGTCTGTGGGCATTTAGAAAAGGATGGTGTGATTACTGACTGTTGCATTATGTGTTCTAGGACCTTCCCTGGTGTCAGTGTCAAGCTCACCAGTCGGTAGTTACCTGGGTCTTCCTTTTTTCTCTTTTTGAAGATGGGGACAGCATTTGCCCACTTCCAGTCTGTAGGGACCTCACCTGTTCTCCAAGAATTCTCAAAGATATTAGACAAAGGCTCTGAAATTACACCTGCAACTCCCTTAGTACTGGTTGAATGCAGCTCTTCAGGCCCTGGAGATCTGAATTCCTTTAAAGTAGCTAGGTGTTCCTTTACACCAGGGGACAGCAACCTTTTTCAGCCGTGGGCCGGTCCACCGTCCCTCAGACCATGTGGTGGGCCGGCCTATATGGGGGGGGATGAATGAATTCCTATGCCCCACAAATAACCCAGAGATGCATTTTAAATAAAAGCACACCTTCTACTCATGTAAAAACACGCTGATTCCCGGACCATCCGCGGGCCAGATTGAGAAGGCGATTGGGCCGCATCCAGCCCACGGTCCTTAGGTTGCCTACCCCTGCCTTACACCATTTATTCTGTTATCACAATGTTGGGCATCACTTTCCTTTTGGGTGAAGACAGAGGCAAAGTAGATGTTGAGTAGTTCCACCTTCTCTCTGTCACCCAAAAGCATTTCTCTGTGTTCCCCACGCAGATGACCTACCACTCGCTTGTTTGTTATTCTTGTTCTTCTTGTTCCTGATGTTCCAATAAATCCTTTCTGAGCTGAATCTCGGTACCACCTACGCTTCACCGGCCGAGTTAAGGAGGGCTTGCTTTGTCAAACATCCCTCCAGCCCCTACCTCTGCAGTACGGTTCTGTGTAATAACATGAATTAAGTCCTGGGAATGAGCTCCCTTTGTGGTGCGCTTTGAGGTTCCTCAATGGAGCCCACATTAAAATGATAGGCATATCGTGACTTTGGCTTAATGGCTCTGGCCATTCAAATGACACAAGCCAGCTGCAGCCAGAAAGCTCTTTTCACCTCCCCGTCTTTCTTCTTCTCTGCCTAGTATTTCCCCATTTTTTTCCTAAACATGATAATTTAACAAGTCCTTCACATGACTGGGAGCCCGAGCACAATAACCTTAGCTGCATCCAGGAGAATGTGATAAGCGAGAGCCGGGCTGTGGGGGCGGATAATGCCGTTAAAATAGCTCCCGTTTAATGTTAACAACTTTGACGCACTTGTCCAATAAGGCAGGAGTAGCTTCAGGCCTCTATTTTTTTTGAAGAAAAGGAGGCTCTCTGCAAAAGCATTAAAATTAAATTACCCTCTTTTAACAAAGTGCCGCTTGAAGTTTATTACCCTTATTCACTTCACCTGCGTGCGAAATGCAACCCAGGCTGTAATGTATGCTGGCAGGGGAGGGGACTCCGCTACTGCGCCCTTCTGACTCTCACAGCATGGGGGCTCAGCTGAAAGGGCGACTTCCAAATGCACTGACGGATTTGGGGAAGACCAACCCTCTCTCTGAACGGTGGGCGTCTGCTACAGACCTCCAAGCAAGGCCATCTTAAGCATATCCGGTGCCGTGGTGCAAAGCTCCCTCCGCCACCCCCCTCCCACGTTTCCCAGAGTTGTCGACCTTTTTTGGGGAGGGCGGCGCTGCCAGCGGGGCTGAAGGAGGCGGGCAGTGGCTGGAGGGTGGCTCCTCTGGCGGGAAAGAGGCAGAGGCTGGTCGCAGTGCCTCCCAGCTCAGCTGGCCACTTCGTGCCATGGTGGCCACGGTAGATGGAGGCTCCAGGCACAGCGCTGCTTCAGCGCGGCTTGGCGAAGCAGGCGAGGGCGGCAAGCTGATGCCAGGAGCCACTGTATCCAGACTCCGCCTCTTCCCTGGCGCCCTCCAGAACTTGGCGCCCCGCACCACTAGCCTCTATGGGTAAGGTGCCCCTGCCTCCAAGCCAGACTGAGGACTTGGGTGATGCCTTCCCATAAAGGAGAGATATAGTAGTCATGGGAGACTTCAACTACCCTGATATCTGTTGGAAGTCAAACTCTGCCAAGAATGCAAGGTTCGACAAATTCCTCCATTGCCTCGCTAGCCCTGTCTCAGCAGGGACGGGCAGCCTGCCAGCAACTAACAATGTCATTGGAGGGTTTTGGAATCCTCTCTGTCTTTTGTTATGCACATGAAAGTCCTGAAGGCCTAGGACTGCATTGCATGCATACAGCTTGGCTTCAGCCTACGGGACATTTTTTGCCTGGCAATTTAAGCTCCCAGTTCATTATTACATTCTTGTGGGTTTTTAGCTTGTGTTTCACAAAAGGCTTTAATTTTTTTAAGTAGTGCTGCTTCCCTTTGACGAAATGATATTGATGTCAGAAGAGCCCTGCTGGATCCGGCCAAAGGGGGCCCATCTAGTCCGGCTTCCTGTTCTCACTGTGGCCAACCAGATGCCTGGGGAAAACTCACAAGCAGGATCCGAGCACACTGGATTAGATCTTCTTTATAGAGCTTTCCACAGCAGTGATTGTTACTACTTTGGGAAAGTTTTGCTTCTCCTTTACCAGGAACTGTTCCTGTCGATTTTTGCACGGAGCAAGCTTTTTCGCTCAGCTGACTCCTGTCCCAGCTGCTTGGTGGCTAACTGTTTCAACGCCGCACCCAGAGCACCGTGTAACTTTGTGGGTGCTGCATGACGCATCCTGTTGCATGCACTGAGCTGCGGGTTCCTTTGCTGGCTTTTCTACTGTCGGCGCACTCTCCCAGCACCGCCCAACGTGGGGTGCCAGCGCAGAATGCCAGGGAATGCAAACGGCAGCAGAGGAAACATCTCCGGACAGAGTCCACCGCGCACTGACACCACCGACGACAGCAACAAAACCCAACGAATAGGAGCGCGCAGATCCCGTGCGGAGATCAACTACTTTGGGGGTGGGGGTTCTCTCCCTAAAAAAAGGTCAATAACTAAAAAAAGATTGACAACTCTGGCACCCCTGCGCCGCATATGCTTACGATGGCCTTGCAAGGAGGGTTCTGACATGTACAGTAAAAAAAAGGTTGAGTAAGTTGCACGCTTGGCAAACCCAATTGGGATCAACTCCCGCCTGGAAACCAATGTCCCCACTGTGGAAGGATGTGTGGATCCAGAATTGGCCTCCACAGTCACTTATAGACTCATTGTTATCCGTGTTCATGGAAGACAATCTTACTCGGCTACGAGGGATCGCCAAAGAAGACTCTACAAGGATGCTGTAGGGCAGAGCTGGAGAGCCCATCTTCTAAAGGGAGTTGGGCTCCAGCTCCTATTAGCCCCGGCTGGCATGGCCAGTGGTCATGGAGCTGCAGTCCAGCAAGATCTGAAGGGCCGCAGGTTCCCGCTCCCTGCTGCGTTCTCATCCCTCGTGCATGTGCAAACAGCCATGCCACTCTGAATTGCACAAATCTCCTGGTTTCCGCATGGCTTGTAGCCACTTCGTTCCCTGCGATGAACCCCTCAACTTTGCAGGCTCCGCCTGGGAGAGTAAGGCGTGCCAAAGTCCCGGAGCAAGAGGCATCGAAAACACAGCTCTTCCAGAGGTCCTTGTTTTAATGGAACTTTGCTCTCGCCCGGACATTTTTCATCTGCAGATCTTTTTTTTTCTAATTAAATCTAAAAAGAAAGCAATTGCCCACTTCAGTTGTTCGGGCTCTCCGAGGGACACTTGCAATATAATAACTATCATTATGGAGTATCAGGTCAGCCTCTGACACCCTCTGTGATTTATCCACCCATTAAGAATCAGAAACGAAGGAGAAGTAACCGCTGCCTTGCCAATGCGACGACGCCTGGCTTTTTATCGCTCCCTAGAGTGGTTGGGGTCCAGATTCCCTATGTAGGCAATGCCCTCCTTTGTGGGGAGAGCTGAGGCAGCCTACGGATCTTTTTTAAAGAAAGGGAACCAGGCAGAGGGCCTTCTCGGTAGTGGCACCCTTCCTGTGGAACGTCCTCCCATCAGATGTCAAGGAAATAAACAGCTATCTAACGTTTAGAAGACATCTGAAGGCTGTTTAGGGAAGTTTTTAATGTTTGATGTATTTATCGTGTTTTTAATATTCTATTGGGAGCCGCCCAGAGTGGCTGGGGAAACCTGGCAAGATGGGCGGGGTATAAATTATTATTATTATTATTATTATTATTATTATTATTGATTTCTGTGGCCTCTGTTGACATCAGGTGGCCATAACTGTGACCACCTGAGGCCTTGTGCTGTTCCTGCCATTTGCTGGCCTGCTGGGGGAGAAACGGGCGCTTTTAATACGCAGAGGGGCGGCGCCTGCATTGAGGTAAAATACGTTCTGATTGGGTCTGGGGAAAGAGCAGGCTTTGATTGGCCGGAGGGCTGCCTCCTTGGTGAAGAAAGGCAGCTAAGGGTCAGGCGGGAAAGTCAGTTGCTGAGGGAAAGTCCGCCTGAGGCAGAAGCCAGAGAAAGCTGAGGGGAAAATGGGTGGCTGAGGGGGAAATAGTCAGCTCTTCATCCCTCAGTACATTAAGGATTTTGGGGGGGTGAAGGCCTTGAGGAGAAGGCCTTGCCAGAAGAAAGTTTCATAAGTGTGTGTGTGTGTGTGTGTGTGTGTGCGCGTGCGTGTGCATGTGTGTGTTCCATAAAACTTAGTCACCACTTGATTGTGTGTGGATTTTTTTTTTAAAAAACCCAACAACCTCAGAAGTAGTTTACAATAGATAAAACAGTAAAATAAAAATTCACAACTATACTTTAAAACATACGACAGTTAAAATACTAAAACAGGTCAAAATTACCTCAGCTTTCTATTGTTTACTCATTTATCTGCTAAACAGATTAAAATGACCTCAACTTTCTAATACTTATTCATTTATCCGCTAAACTGTTCAAGAGCAATCCTGAGGAGATTTCGGGGGTCGGAGGCAGATTGTACCCAGTAGTTGAGTGAAATTTGGCCGGGGTGAAAAGTTAGGGAAGGTGGTCGATGGCTGGCGTCAGTGACACTGTGAGTCATTGCTATTCATTTATTTGCTACATTTCTATGCAAGGAGCTCCAGGTGGCATAGGCCTACGTGGTTCTTCCCCCTCCTCGTTTTATCCCCACATCAGTCTTGGCTGAGAAACAGTGGCCATACTCAATGCCACTTACAGTGAGTTTTGTGACTGAGTGAGGATTCAAACCCAGGTCATAACCAAGCACTCTCATATAATATAGTTTTATTTCTATTATTTTGTCTGTTTCCGTCTTTAGGAACTGTCATCAACTACTCTCAAGCATCAATATCCTCTTCGAGTACAGTATATGCTGCAAACCTCCCTGTGAACTTTGTTAAATGTCAATTTAACAAATAAATAATAGTGTCACCGGTGTTGATGACAATCTCTCTCCTAAGCCCATCAGACCAAGCTCCTAAGTATTTGGAGGGAATGGGGGACAGGGGCACACAGAAGAATTCAGTTGTCGTGCCAGGGGGTTGAACAGGCATTAAAATGGCAAGTGTGAATCAGTGTAAGTGTTGTAAGCCAAAAATGGCTTATCTCCTGAGTTTATGCCAATAAAAACCCAGAAGCTTGAGGAGTTAAGAGTCCAATGTTTATTGCAAGGCAATAGGTTACAGTCGAATTATTCCGCAAAAACTGTAACCATGCCCAGTGGTTCTGGCAGTGGTATTTATAAAGTTTCAAACAAAGGATTCCAGTTTTCACCAATCAGGTACATCATTACCTCATTTCATGTTTAATACACATGCGCAATAAGCACTGGCAATTTCTGCTGATTAAGTTCTGATTCCCATCGTGTTCTGTTACATTGTGTTAGTGTGCATGCTGGGAACCTGTGTTACGCGCAGCCATTTGCACCATGTAGCATCTTACGTTCTAGCTTATGAGCTGCATCTTTGTGATTCACATATTAGCTGTATTCCTGCCCCAATTGGGGGCAGGGGCGGCAGCTTGCAAAATCACCAGTTTCATAAAGCAACAGGTTACCATAACTTCCCTATTAGAAGCGCACTCAAGGATTTCCAGGGCTACACATTATCACATTTATTGTGGCCCTTTGGGCCACCACCACATAAGGAAGTGTCTAGCGATGGACACTGGGGCAAGAGAAATCCTAATGTCTTGCCCATGTTAATGGGTTTGCACTCTGCAGGCGACAGACTCCTGCAGATTTATCAGGAGCTCTGTGCCCCACAATGTAGTAATGGGACTTCTAGAGTCATGACACCTACCCTTTGGAACTCCCCTTCAATCTCTGTTTTCTTTGGCACCTGCTGAAGACCGTCCTCTTAACATAAGAATGTAAGAAGAGCCTTCCGGATCAGGCCCATGGCTCAGTTGTTGGAATGTTAAAGACAGTAGGGAAGGATATATTGAATAAGTATTATCCTTCCTTCACTCACTCTAGTTAGTGATGTTGTGGTAGTGGCCCAAAGCCACAATGTGATAATGTGTACCCCTGGAAATCCTTGAGTGTGCTTCTAATAGAGAAGTTACAGGTAGGTAGCCGTGTTGGTCTGCTGTAGTTGAAACAAAATAAAAAAATTCCTTCCAGTAGCACCTTGAAGACCAACTAAGTAGTTCTTGGTATGAGCTTTTGTGTGCATGCACACTTCTTCAGATACACTGAGACAGAAGTCACCAGACCCTTATATATAGTGAGAGGGTGGGGAGGGGTATTACTCAGAAGGGTGGTGGGAATGGGTGATTGGCTGATAGGTGAGCTAAACCTGTTGATGACTGTTAACGACTGCAATTGGTCTTGCAGGAAAAAGCAAGGGGTGAGATGGCTAAGAATAGCTTTGTCAAGTATAATGAGATAAAACCATGGAGAGACATTGGAGTCTTAAGTTTGGTAATCAGTTGCAACTCTTTCCAGTCTATTTCTGAAATTCCTTTGTAATAAGACAGCTACTTTGAGATCTTGTATAGAATCTCCCAAGACATTCTCTGCTTGAACATATGTTCTCCAGAGTCAGCCCAATCCCCCACACATTCTGGATAACCCTGAAGTGTCCCAGATTCCTGGCTGGGGACTGGGAAGGATAAACGCCCAATGCCTGAGCCAGGGTCTCCCTACATCTGAATCTTAATAAAGTTGTGGCCAATTTTAATCCCATAGCACATTGTCTTGTGTCATTATTCCGCTCAGGGGTCGCCTGGGGTTGGGGGGATTCCGCCTGTCCTCGCAAAAACAATTCAAACAACAATGATAAACTACTATTCCCATTTTTACAAATGAGAAAACTGACCGTGATCTAAGGATCTAGAAGCTTAGGTCTTCAGGATTAAAATACAAGAGGTTTTTCATTAAATTGCACTTGTTGTCACCTCAGGATGATGGCTCCAATGCCATTTATAAACTTCCCAAGTGTATGGTTCTCTCTGAAGCCCTGTTCAGGTCCTGCTTCTTGTTAAATAAAAGGACAGATGGAGCAGAATAATAACTGATGTCATAGATATATGGAAACCAAGTTCTGAAGCTTCTAGAACAACATGGTAGTTATTAGCAACGGAAAGGAAGGAATACATTGGAGGAAGGCGGCCACACTCAGAATGAAGCACTAAGTCACAGGGCTTTTAAATATAAGAGCCATGAATCCATCTGGGCCTCAGAATAGTTTTTGTAAAGAGCAGCCCTGAATAAAGAACCGAAGCAGGAAGGAAAAGAGCATACTACTGGAGTAGTTAACAGACACCTCGGGAAACTCCAGAAGTCCTGCTCTGGAGACTGAACAACCTAGCATAGCCATATGCAGATGGAAGAAGAATGGATGAGCCTGAGGAAACTCTTGAGAGCAGTGACGCAAATGAAGGTGGGCTAGATACTGGAGAACAGGAAGATAATGATGGAAACAAGGAGGAAATCAAGGAGGAAATTGTTGAAATTAATGAAGAAGATACACATGAAATCAATGAGGAAAAGAAACAAAGTGATGAAATCAAAGATAGTGAGGAGGAGAAACATAATGATGAAATCGAAGACTTGACACAACACCAGGAAAGTGGAGATACCGGCCAAGCAATGGACCAAGATGTCCCAAAGACATCAAGTTCTGATAAAGGTGCGGTGGAGCGACCTGAGAGCAAAATCAGCATTATTCAGCATAAGGAACTGATAGAGGAAAGCCAGCCGCCTGACTTACCTCCTGGCAGCGCAAGTGCTAGCATGTCATCTCTCAAAAAGGAACTTGGTCATGATTCCCGTCGTGGCAGTCAGCATAGCCAGCACCTCCCAGGCCATGAATCCCGCCGAGGCAGTCAGAGTCAACCTTTAATAGGCCAGGAATCCAGGCATAGCCAGCAGCAATCGGGACATGAATCTCGCCGAGGTAGTCAGCCAGCTGGAGGCCAGGAATCCCGACATAGCCAGCAGCAGTCAGGACACGAATCTCGCCGAGGCAGTCAACCACTTGGAGGTAAGGAATCCCGGCATAGCCAGAAACTCCCAGGACATGAATCCCACCGCGGAAGTCAACAGCTCACAGACAAGGAATCCCGGCATAGCCAGAAGCTCCCGGGACATGAATCCCACCGCGGAAGTCAACAGCTCACAGACAAGGAATCCCGGCATAGCCAGAAGCTCCCAGGACATGAATCCCGCCGCGGAAGTCAACAGCTCACAGACAAGGAATCCCGGCATAGCCAGAAGCTCCCAGGACATGAATCCCGCCGAGGCAGTCAACCAGTTGTAGGCCAGGAATCCCGACACAGTCAGCAGGTCCCAGGGCATGAATCTCGCCGAGGCAGTCATCAATCCGTTAGCCACCAGGTCCTACAAACCCATAAAGCTTCCACAACACAACCTATAAATGAAGTTGAAACCAAGGAGGACATGACATGGATTAGCCAAAGGACAGGGAAAGTTATGAAATGTGAAAGCCAGCAGACCAGTAGAATTTGGGAGCACAAGCCACTCGCTGCAGTTATGCAACTTACTGGTCACCCGAAAAGTGTAGAGAAAGCAGCAGAGCAGCCTGCAGGAAAACCAAAGCAGCAGCAACCAACAGAGGATGGGTCTTGGATCAGCAAAAAAACAGGGAAGTTATTGAAATGCTCAGGTCAGCAGACAAGTAAAATCTGGGAGCGAAAACCTCTTGCAGAAGTTCTTCGTCTTTCTCGCCAACCAGATGCTGATAGTGATGCCGGAGAAAAAGTGAAAACTGCCGAAGAAGTGATTGTTGCTCCCAAAGATTCGGAAGCTAAACCGGTAGAAGTGGCAGAGGCTCGCCTCAGCAGCCATGAAGTTCAGGAATCCCAGCAAGGCGATCAAGAGGTGGAAGGAAAGAAAAAATGTCCTATTAAAACGTCCGTAGACAAAACATTGCAGACTGATAGCAAAATAAGCATTTTTAGACATAAAGAACTGGTGAATCAAAATGAACAGACAGACTTTCCTCCTACTTCACCCAGCAGTAGAACCTCCCTCAAAAAACAGTATGAATCCTGGCATAGTAATCAACAAGCAGAAGGACAGGGATCAAGACGTGGTAGTCAACAGGTAGAACGCAAGAAGTCACAGCATGAGAGTCAACAACCAGAAGGGCAGGAATTGATGGCTGAAAGCCAGCAACCAGATGCTCAAGGATCTCAACATGGAAGCCAACAGCCAACTGGACAGGAATCTCGGAGAAGCAGCCAACAGCCACAACAGCCAGATGAGAACAAGCCAGCACAACTTGAAAATGAGCAAGTGCAGCCAGAGGACCCTCAGAAACTTCCTGAAGAGGAAAAATTATACAGCAAAAGAACTGGTGCAGAAGTAAAATATGCAAGTCAACAGACCAGTGAGAGTTTGTTCATAGACTACCTAAAAAAAATATATGGCCCTCGATGTGGTGAGGCTCGTCCAGTAGGTGATCAACCAGAGGTTAAAGAGGATCAGCCCCCAGAGAGTAATGAAATCCAGGGTGAAGCTAAGTTAGAGGAGGAAGAAAAACAAGAACCAGTCCCTGGTGGGGGTGATGAAGCAGAAGCAGAGGTACAGCAGCCTCCCGAACTAGAGCCCCAAGAGCCCCAAGATACAGAGTTGCAAACAAGTGGGCAACAACCAGAGGGTCCCGGGTCCCGGAGAGAGAGCCAACAGGCAGAGGGGCCAGGGTCCCGGAGAGAGAGCCAACAGCCAGAGGGTCCCGGGTCCCGGAGAGAGAGCCAACAGCCAGAGGGGCCAGGGTCACGGAGAGAAAGCCAACAGCCAGAGGGGCCAGGGTCCCGGAGAGAGAGCCAACAGCCAGAGGGGCCAGGGTCCCGGAGAGAGAGCCAACAGCCAGAGGGGCCAGGGTCCCGGAGAGAGAGCCAACAGCCAGAGGGGCCAGGGTCCCGGAGAGAGAGCCAACAGCCAGAGGGGCCAGGGTCCCGGAGAGAGAGCCAACAGCCAGAGGGGCCAGAGTCCCGGAGAGAGAGCCAACAGCCAGAGGGGCCAGGGTCCCGGAGAGAGAGCCAACAGCCAGAGGGGCCAGGGTCCCGGAGAGAGAGCCAACAGGCAGAAGGGCCAGTGTCCCGGAAAGAGAGCCAACAAGAAGAGATGCCAGGGCTCCCAAAAGAGAGTCAACAGGAGGAGATGCCAGGGTCCCCGAAAGAGAGCCAACAGGAGGAGGTACCAGGGTCCCGGAAAGACAGCCAACAGGTGGAGATCCCAGAGTTCCCAAAAGAGAGCCAACAGGAGGAGATGCCAGGGTCCCGGAAAGACAGCCAACAGGTGGAGATCCCAGAGTTCCCAAAAGAGAGCCAACAGGAGGAGATGCCAGGGTCCCGGAAAGACAGCCAACAGGAGGAGATCCCAGGGTTCCCAAATGAGAGCCAACAGGAGGAGATGCCAGGGTCCCGGAAAGACAGCCAACAGTTGGAGATCCCAGGGTTCCCATATGAGAACCAACAGGAGGAGATGCCAGGGTCCCGGAAAGACAGCCAACAGGTGGAGATCCCAGGGTTCCCAAATGAGAGCCAACAGGAGGAGATGCCAGGGTCCCGGAAAGACAGCCAACAGTTGGAGATCCCAGGGTTCCCAAATGAGAACCAACAGGAGGAGATGCCAGGGTCCCGGAAAGACAGCCAACAGGTGGAGATCCCAGGGTTCCCAAATGAGAACCAACAGGAGGAGATGCCAGGGTCCCGGAAAGAGAGCCAACAGGTGGAGATGCCAGGGTCCCGCAAAGAGAGCCAACAGGTGGAGATGCCAGGGTCCCGCAAAGAGAGCCAGCTATTTGCACAGCATGAATCTCAGACGCATACCCACCTATCTCTGGGTGAAGTAACTGAACAACCAGGTCCCTCTGAAAGCCAAGGAACGCTAGGGAGCATTGTGTCATTTACCGAAGGGGAGGATGTAGCTCTGCAGACGTACAGCATAGTTTCTCTACCAGACGGAATTTGGCTGAACAGGAAGACAGGCAAGTTTTTGGTAAGCCACGGTCAACAGACAACAGTCACTTCACTTTCAGCCCTGAATCAAATAGCATTGGAAGAGGCAGCACTTTCTCCAAAGCCATCTGGACTTGGCGCTGGCGGTGAGGGAGTGGTGGCCAAGGCCTTGGAAATGCCCCAGGAGAGTGCTGCAGCTGAAGCGAAGCCTGAAGAAGACCAGCCTCCACCTTTAAGCCAGGAATCCCGCCGTGGTAGTCAGCAGTCAAGGCACAGCCGTGGCAGCCAGATTCCTTTGGAGCAAGAACCTAGTCCTGTCAACCAGCCAGCTTCTGATGACCAGAAGGAAGAGGAGCTCCAGGAAGCGGAGGATGCTGAGAAAGTGTTGAGCCATCGCTTGAGTGAAGCAGCCCTGGAGAGCATAGCAGCAGCCCCAGATGGAGAGGACAATGTATCTCAGCGGACTTACAGTTCCATTTCTGTAGCGAAAGGATCCTTTGTCAACAAAAGAACAGGCAGGTCGCTAGTATCTCAGCAACTGCAGACTGAAGAGTCTTCATTTCATAACCCTGGAGAAGCAGTGGAAGCACCCCAGGACGGTGACCAAGTACCTGAAGAAGAAGACCAGGTTGAAAACCCCGAGCCAAGTGAACCTGAGAACCCGGGGGAATAACAGGTGCAACAGCAGGAAAGAAAAGAAGGTCTTTATACGAGCGGACAGTTAGTCGATGGCTAAGGCCCAGCTTACCCTGTGAGTAATGAGCTGTTCATGGAATTGTAGAGACCTGAGTGGCAGAGCCACCTGTATCCCCAAAAGATAAATGGCATCCAAGTCACCATGTCCTGTTTTCTGAACAGAAGGCACAGTGGCTAGCAAAGGGAAGGGAAGTTCCTGGGAGCATGGTGGGCCTCTTTCGTCAGAAAAACAAAGCCTTAGGCTGAAAGAAGCAGAATAAAAAACAAAAATAGGAAACGTGTGCCTTCCTTTGTCTTTCAAACTATGCAAAATTGTTGTCCTTTCGGTTAATTTTTCAACATACCCAGGAAGCTCTAAGGAGGCAGGGGGTTTCAGCCGAGGAAGAAATTCTGTACAACAACATCATATGCACATTTAACTCATGCAGTTTTGACCTTATGTGGTTGAAGGGGTGGCTGGTTGAAATCTTGCAAGTTTTCCTGGTGAAAATTTCAAAAACAGAGATCAACAAGAAATTCAGTAATAAGCAATCAAAGTTCTTACAATAGGCCCTCCAAGTGTTCCTATTTTCCAAGGACAGTCCCAGATTTACAGAAGCCATCCCGGTTTCTGATTTGATCCCAAAATGCCCTGCTCTTCCTTAGGATATCCCTATTTTCATCGGGGCAACCCAGTCATGTTGGCTGGGTACAAATAATAAATTTACTTTTACTACTACTACTACTACTACTACTATTGTGGGGAAATTTGCTGGATTTCCCTCATACTATAAAATAGGATGTCCCTATTTTCATCAGAGAAAGGTTGGAGGGTATGCTACAATACTGCATCCGAAATCAGCTTTGGCCCACCCTATGCCATACATCTCCATAACCAAGGGATTCTCTCTTTGGAGAACCACAAAAAACACCAACAATAGAAATGGTTGGCTTTGCGCAGGCAATCCCATGTTCGGTGACCACAGGTGACAATGACAGGTCTGGAACTGAGGCCGGGCTCTCCACCTTTTGGGTCCCTTCCAACCCAATAAGTCTATTATTCTGTGAAATAGATATAGTATGCACAAGAAAGGAAATAGCTTAGTTTTGGTGCTTTTAGTTCGGTTTTAGAACGTGTCTAACTGGGGACCAAATAATGGGCGGAAATTTCGGATAGGGAACTGATTAACAGTAAATTGTTTGGAAATCTTAGGATGGTATCCAGTTACCTCATCCTGGCGGTGCAAGGATTTCTGCTTATGTACTGGGACTTTTGCCCCTCTGCAACCACACCCCACCTTCCCCAAATCTGCTCCAAGGGGATGATGATGGTGATGATGATTTGGGAGGCACGGAGGAGACCATTCCATTGCGCAACCAGAAATCCTTCCACTGACAGAATGTCCACTCAACGCTATGTTGGTTTCTGCCCTTGGCATCAGCCGACCTTCTTTTGGTGACTTTGAACAGGAGAAAGACGATAAATTCTTAATGGATATTATGAGGAGCAAAGCATTAAATATAAATGGAACAAGGTGGTTGGACTGTCAAATGTTTTGCAGACGGACAGTGACTAATTCAGAAAAAGGCGCTAAGGGGTTTGTGGCGGAGACTGAGAAAGAGACTTCATAAGCAGGGTAAATGCAGCTGTTAAAGTTATATAAGAGAAAATAAGTCCTAGTTAAATGTGTGATTGTTTATTTTTTCAGCTGATTATTGAATCTGGAACTTGATTGTGGCCTGGTAAATGCTTGAGGTCTTAATTCAGGAACGAAGAGAAAAAAGAGAAAATGGGGCTTTTGGTTAGAGGAAAATAGGTTAGTCACTGAGCAAGTGTAGATCTTCTTACTTGGCAACTCCATGAATGTTTTAAAAACATGGCACGATGTGAGGTTTGGGCCAGAATAATATCTGACTACACAGCCTTGAAACCTGCAGTTTAAATGGTAGAGAAGATGGGGAACACACAGATCGGAGGTGGTTCAGGATTTATTTGTAAATTAACTTAAAAGATAAATAAAACAATTTTCATACTGAATTTTACCCCAGGGATGCATATATTGTAGGAAGCTGGTAAAGCTTACACGAAGGATTTATTAATAAGAGAAATGATCTATTGTAAGCGAAAGCAGGAGGGTGCATGGGAGGAAATAATTTTTAAAATTAAGAATCTGGAATTGAAGGATAAGTTTAGTGGAAGGGAGGAGAATTGGAAGAAAGGCTGGATCCCTCATGAATAAATGAGCACAATTGGGGCGGGGGGTGGGTGTCTGACACATATACCGGTAATTCCTTCGCAGCCTTTTTCAAAACGAAGATAGTTCTTAGATTGACTGTAGTAATAAATAGTACAGTAAATGATAAGTACCTACCGGAATCCTGGTCACCGGCAGAAATCGTTTTCATGTTGAAAGAAAGGAAAGAACTCAGTAATTGTGAAATCAGACTATCCAACAGCAATTCTTAACCGGGATTACAAGGCTATGGCGGCAACAACAATTGCAAAGAGGATCAATTTAATTATTGGCTAATAGATTAAGAAGGATCAAGACTGTTTTGTGAAAGCGGTTTTGTAAAATCATATAAGGAGTATAATAAAGTTAATTTTTAAGAGTAATAAGCTTAAACGGTCTGCTATTTTTATATTTTTGCGTATGCAAAAGGCTGATAATAGGATTGAGAGAGAACTTCCAAAGGTAAATTTGCGGTAGAAAAAAGTGAGAGCAGGATAGTACAAAACCGTTCCTAAATTTTGTAAAATGGAATATTGTCATTTAGAAAGGGGCTCTGCATCAAGGCATTAATCTGCATTATTTCGTATTTTTACTCAAGTGTTTGGCCTTGGCCAGTTTAAATAATCAGGAAACCAAAGAGTAAGATTCCATTCCCCAGAAAATAAGATCATGCTATGGATCACATAGTATTTTTTGTATTGGTCTGATCCTATAGGAGGCGAAATAATTGGACCTAAAAATGAATTTATTGGGGTGGGTGCCTAGAAGACAATGCTAAGAATACAAGTCAAACGATGTTTGGAGGTAGATGGAAGTCTACAGCTGTGCAATATCTGAGTTTATGTGTTTAGCACCTAGATTAGATCATGTGGTTTCAGACCATTTTGATTCCCCTGTTATCATGATTCAGAGGCTGCAGAATAGAGAGATTTAAACATTTCTTGGTTTCTGCTCTCCAGGATTTCGGGCAGGGAGTCTTTCCCAAAGGTACCAGGGATTAAACCTGAGACCTTCTGCACGCAAAGCAAATGCTCTGCGACTGACCTATGGCTCTGATATGAACATTTCTGAACGTTACACACACACACCACTCCCTTCTTAATGAGTTTTGCAAACTGTAGATGCAGCTAATTACATCACAGGGCTGTCAGTCATTTCGAGGGCAGCTGGATTCGCTTGCTAAAAAGGAAAAAGTAAAAGCCCATTCTAAGGAGACGAACTCGACAGCTACTTAATCTTTATTCTGAGCCACTACAGCTGGCTTTCATTAACTGCTTAAAAAAAAACCAAACACCCACGTATTAAAGTAAGCAGGTAATTAATGTTTGAAAAGTATTAGTTGCAGTAATGCAGAGTGATCTATTAAGGGTGATGAGGTATTAGCTCAACCCCAGCAGTCGAAATAAATATTCCTGGACCTTTGGCTCATTGGCACATGGACAAGTTTAGTGGCTGGAGGGTGGCGCTGAATTTGCAAGTCTTGGTGGTCATATGCATCATTCTTCAGCCTTAAACTGGTTTAGAAGTAACTCAGATGACTCTGGGAACTCTAGTCCTGGAAGCATTGCTGAATTGTATTTCTTCCATATTGGGCTCAAAGGAACCACTACAATCTGTAGCACTCTGTTCCGTGTCTGCTTTGTGCACCCGCATCCCACACAGGTCTTGAATCTCGATAGATGTTGTGTTAAATCCTGAAAGAACCTCAAAATGCCATATTTCAGATTTGTGATTACTGTGGAAGCAGCTGATGACTTCCTGTGTGCACTGGTCTTAAATTACTGCTTGTTTTTGTTATTGGTTGTTTAGTCGTTTAGTCGTGTCCGACTCTTCTTTTGTTATCGGTAGTTTTATTTTTTAATCTTTTTCTTTAACCACACTGAGGGCTCTCTCTCTCTGTTAACAATCAAGTGGTGCCTAAGTTTTATGAAATAAAATAAATAAATAAGCAAGGGCTTCTTTTAAAAGTTAGTCCTCTTCTCCAGATGCCCCTCCCTTCAGAGGCCAAGCAAGGGACAACCAGAGAAAGGGCCTTCTCAGTGGTGGCACCGGAAACCTACCTGTTCTGCCCAGGAATGTTTCCCAGCCCCAGGAATGCTTCCGCACAAGCCATTCATTGTAGAAATGCCACAAGTCTTCATGACTCGGTCATCTAAGCCTTGTTTTCCCCAGGTTCCTTCCATTGCTTCTCAGGCTGCAGAGAATCCAACATTTTAAAATTAAAAGCATGGAACATTTGTGCAATCTCCACAAAAGCATGTGGTTGTAAGCACTATTCTACTGCTTTACGATGAGCCTCGGTGCTTACTTTTGAGCAGGCATGTGAGGGAGAAGTTATGAGAAACCCACTACCAGTGAGGCCAGTTTCAGGTACATAAGGGTCTGGCCCAACCACAACACAGGTAAGAATCAGTTTTAGGAGGAGCCTCATGCTCAGTGCTACAGTGGAGAACAACTGACTGATAAGGCGCAAGGAGGGCTTTGCATGCACAGCAAACAAAAACACAAAAACCTTGGGTTGAGTGTTTTCAAGGACTGTGGTTGGGTGGCAGATGATGACCGAAGGTGGCTGGGCAGAGAATAAGCAGCCAAAATGATGTTTTGCTTTGCTTTGCTTTGCTTTGCTTTGCTTTGCTTTGCTTTGCTTTGCTTTGCTGTTTTGTTTTGTTTTGTGGGTGATATGCTAATAGATATGGTCTCACAGACACTTTTGGACTTTTGTCTTGTAATGCATAACTGATGTACAGTAAAAGTCTGACTAATTGGGAATCTGGCTTGAGTCTCCATACTTAAACCCGGAAAGGGAATTTTCTTGCTGGATTCCACCTAAAGAGCTGAAAACTGGCCGGGTGTAAACTCCTTTCTTCCTTCCTTTCTCCCCCAGGCCTGCCCTCGTGTGACATCCACCCCAGACCTTCTGCCCTCCTCTTGCCCCTTCCCGAATCTGCTCCTGCCCTCCTCTGTTCCTGCTGCTTCTAACTCAGCTGCGCTGCTGAGATAAGCCCCCAGCAACTGATGTGCTTCCCTGCGATCCGCATTCACATTTCAAAACTGAGCTGACGCAGCCTTTCATATCGCTGCCTGCTGAGCATAATCTGCCCAAGCAACGCAATGAAGCTGTTGTGTCAACCGGCCACGGGATACAGATGCATCAACAATAAATGTGCTATTCTATTCTGTATTAATTTGTCATATAGTCTTCCTCCCCAAGGACTTTCGATCTGCAAACGTTCCCTGTCACCCTGCCTGGCAGTGGATGGGTGACAAAACCTTTGTGTTTCTCATTTCTCAAATTCCATCTGCTTCCTTATTATCTGGTTCTTCATGAGTCTTACAAAGGAAAAGAATGGCAGGAATACAAGAGCTCAGTTGGTTAGAGCGTGGTGCGGATAACAGCAAGGTTGCAGGTTTGATCCCTGTTTGCGACAGCTGCATATTCCAGCATTGCAGGGGGTTGGACTAGATGATCCTTAGGGGCCCTTGCAGCTCTACCGTTCTATGATTCTCCCAGCCAATATATGTAGACAATATAAGGATATGTTCAGCTGTTAAATACGGACCAGGCCTCTTTGGGTACCCATAGGGAAATGTGCTTTGTGCACTATTAACAGATCAGTGCATGTGCAACCGATCACTATTATTACAACTACACAGAATAATTATATCCCTTCCGTTGTGGAAAGAGTGTTCAGAGCGGGTGGTGACTAAGGCTGGCATACGTCCGCAATTTCCTGGACATATCTGCTGGAATACTGCAGTCGGAAGCAGTGTCCGGGCAAAAAATTGCTTAGAAAGTCCAGGAAATTGCTGATTCCCCTTAAAATCCGACCCAAAACTTCATTGCTGCTAATTTGCCAAAAAAGCTTAACAATTTTTCAGCCTGGGTTTTCACTGTTTGAAATATAATAATAATTTATTATTTGTACCCCGCCCATCTGGCTGGGTCTCCCCAGCCACTCTGGGCGGCGATCCTAGTGGTGACATACTAAAAATAACCCAAAAGCCATCTTTTGCCATCTATATTCAGTGTCCTTTGGTTTCACAGAATATGTAACTGTGGCATCTAGCAGACCAAATCAATCAGGTGGCCTTATATAGAGAGTAATCATTAAGATCAGTTTCAATAATAAATATGAGTGGGAGGCAGCAAAGGGGCTCAGTTCTTTAGGTGCTCAGCAACAGAATCTGCATCCAGCTGCTCTATGCAGAGGGTTTCCAATTACTTTCCCCCCTTGCACATACATCTTCTCTTTGTGTTCCATATCCATGCCGTGATGGCTCTGCTCTGCCTCCGTGGTCAGAGGCAGCCATGTTGCTGGAATACCTGTTGCTGGAAGCCACAGGTGGAGAAAGTGCTCTTGTGGTCAGATCCTGCTTGCAGGTTTCCCGCGATGGGCATCTGGTCAGCCACTGTGAGAACAGGATGCTGGACTAGATGGGCCACTGGCCTGAGTCAGAAGGCTCATCTTAGGTTCTTACGTTCAATTACTGGTACATGTGTCTCTTTGAAAAACAAAACAAAACTCTAAAATGCTGCCACAATTATTCTCTGCATCCTTTTGAAGAGATGCACCTAAATATTTATTTCTGGACCTTTTGCACATGTTGGGGTGTGAGAAGGGCCATAGTCCAATGACAGAACATCTGCCTTACATGGAAAAGGTTCTAGTTACAGGTAGGCAGCCGTGTTGGTCTGCCGTAGTCGAAACAAAATAAAAAAAATCCTTCCAGTAGCACCTTAGAGACCAACTAAGTTTGTTATTGGTATGAGCTTTCGTGTGCATGCACACTTCTTCAGATACTTCAATGTGCATGCACACGAAAGCTCATATCAATAACAAACTTAGTTGGTCTCTAAGGTGCTACTGGAAGGATTTTTTTTATTATGAAAAAGGTTACAAGTTCAGTCCTCAATGGCATCTCCAGGCAGATGGGGACCTCCTCTTCCACATCTCATCTCTGCCTCGGCTTCTTCATTGGCCTGTGGAACTGAAGACTGCTATCACTGAATGGCCAGAGCGAAGCCCACCTCAGTGAAGCTTACTTCTCCACAGGGAGCATAGTTAAACTATGCAGAGGCAGGCGGCCACCAACTTGGATGGCTTTAAATGAGAGTTGGACAAATTCATGGAGGAGGAGTGGGCTTTTGACGGCTGCTAGCCATGATACCAATGCTCTGCCTCCACAGTCGGAGGCAGAGATGCTTCTGGATTCCACAGTTGCTGCTGTGCTCGAATCCTGCTTGCTGGTTTCCCACAGGCATCCAGTCGGCCACTGTGAGGACTAAGATGGGCCAATGGCTTGATCTAGCAGGCTCTTGTTGTTTTCTTATACTTTAAAGTCAAGTAAGCACGCGGGTGGTGCTGTAGTCTAAACCACAGAGCCTAGGGCTTGCTGATCAGAAGGTCGGCAGTTCGAATCCCATTGCTCAGTCCTAGCTCCTGCCAATCTAGCAGTTCGAAAGCACATCAAAGTGCAAGTAGATAAATAGGTACCTCTCCGGCAGGAAGGTAAACAGCGTTTCCATGCGCTGCTCTGGTTCACCAGAAACGGCTTAGTCATGCTGGCCACATGACCCGGAAGCTGTCTGCGGACAAACACCGGGCTCCCTCGGCCTATAGAGCGAGATGAGTGCACAACCCCAGAGTCATCTGTGACTGGACCTAACAGTCAGGGGTACCTTTACCTTTACCTTTAAGCACGCCCAGAACCTTGATCTCCATCCATGAGAATTTCACTGAAATTTTGCCGAAGTTTCAGGTGCAGTTTCTTTTCTCATTGATTGATGGAGAATTGATGGGCCACTGGCCTGATCCTGCAGACTCTTCTTATGAGACGGGAGTGATCAGACACGTGCGTTGGGGCACCAGCGAAGGAACAGCCCTCTCCTCTCGCTTCTCCACCTTCCCTGCAAATGCTCCCAATCACCTTTCGGCGGCGGCTGCAGCGGGATTTTTGCTTCCCAAAATGAAGATAGATGAAGGCCTGTTGCATTAAGCTTCTTCTCCTTAGTTAACCTCCCGCCTGAGTGGCCGGTGGCATCTCCTTGACAACTCAGCTATCAGTATCGGTCACAACAGCTGAGCGGGACGGAGGCGAGGCATCATTTAAGGCTGACACTGTCATAAAAGCTGACCTTGAGCTGCTTCTGAAGAAAATGAATTAGCTTATGGGAGCAGCCAAGTGGAAAGCTGGAACTATCATTTTCTAAAGATGTTCAAGGTAAAATGCCAGAGGGACAATCTTTTGTCAGTTTCTGGGGGGTTGATTAACTGTCTTAATTTAGCCGTGATTAATAGTTTTCAAATCTCAGGGGGTGGGGGGTGGGCTCCAGGTTTTCTTACATGCTACGGTCAACTCCTGTTCCAAAGAAAGCCAGAAGAAGCCTACAGGTGGACAGAAGGCAGACTTTGTTTTGCAAGCAGGAATCCAGAAAATTGTTGCTGTCGTTGCTTATTACATTTATGTACTGCCCTTCACCCAAAGATCAGAGTGTGGTTTACAACATAAAAACACAAAATCCATAATACCAAGAAAAGGACAATAAGTGCCTCCCTCCGAGACGCATTGCCAAGTTAGACCCTTTGAGTACCTGAACAGGAGGCAGGTGTCATGGGGTCTCATCATAAGAACATAAGAGGTGCATTGCTGGATTGGGTCAATGGCCCATCTAGTCCAGGATCTTGTTCTTACAGTAACTGATGAGATGCCCCAATGGGAAACCAGCAAGGAGGATCTGAGCACAAGAGCAACTCTCTGCCTCTGACACTGCTGCCTCCAACCATGTAGGCAGAGCATAGCCATGTAGAAGCAGGAAAGGCCACCAACCCGGATGGCTTTAAAAGAGGATAAGACAAATTCATGGAGGAGGATAGGGCTATTGATGGCTACTAGCCAGGATGGCTCTGCTCTGCTTCCACAGTTGGAGACAGCAATGCTTCTGAGTACTAGTTGCTGGAAACCACAGGAGGAGAGAGTTGCTCTCGTGGTTGGATCCTGCTTGCTGGTTTCCCATTGGGGCATCTGGTCGGCCACTCTGAGAACAGGATGCTGGACTAGGTGGGCCATTGGCCTGATCCAGCAGGCTCTTCCGATATTCTTATGTAGCCCAGCATCCTGTCCTCACAGTGGCCAACCAGATGTCCAATGGGAAACCAGCAGGCAGGATCCGAGCACGAGAGCAACTCTCCCCTCCTGTGGTTTCCAGCAAAACCACCTCAGGCCCTCTGTCGGGATGCTTTAGCTGAGATTCCTGCATTGCACAGGATAGACGAGATGGGGACCTCGGGGTCCCTTCCACCGCTACAATTCTATGATTCTGGCCTCGGTCCAGTATATCTGAAGGAGCGTCTCCACCCCCATCGTTCTGCCCAGACACTGAGGTCCAGCGCCGAGGGCCTTCTGGCGGTTCCCTCACTGCAAGAAGCCAAGCTACAGGGAACCAGGCAGAGAGCCCTGCCCTGCCCCGCCCTGTCGAACGCCCTCCCACCAGAGGTCAAAGAGAACAACAACTACCAGACTTTTAGAAGACATCTGAAGGCAGCCCTGATTAGGGAAGCTTTTAATGTTTAATAGACTATTGTATTTTAATATTCTGTTGGAAGCTGCCCAGAGTGGCTGGGGAAACCCAGCCAGGTGGGTGGGGTATAAATAATAAATTAATAATAATAATAATAATTATCACGATGGAAGCTTAGTGGCTTATAGCAGCTCAGGCTATTTGTTCACCCCACCTAGGATTGTCCACTCCGGCCTCCCCCAACCTGACACCCTCTCGCTGTGTTTGCATCACATTTCTCATAAGCCCCAGCCAACTTGGCCAGTGACATAGGATGATGGGAGCCACAACTCAACGTCTGTCGGGGGGGGGGGACCTGGTTGAGGGAGGCTGGTTCAGTCTGTCTCGCAGTTGCTCTCAAAGCTCTCTGGCAGACAGAAGCATTTCCCCCGTTAACGGCTACCTGAAATTCTGTTAATAGGAGATCTCAGGGGCTGCACCTGTTGCCTTCTGCCTGCAGGACAGGTCCGACAACAGCATCTTATGACTGGTAGAAGATGCAGATCACAGGCCCTCTGCCAGAAACATTCCTCCTTTCATTTTTTAATTTTTAAATTTATTTGGGGTTTTTTAAAGAACGCCCTGCCTCAAGTTTTCTGTGTAATTCAAAAGCTGGCACATTATGGATATTGATTGGTCCTAATTTCAGCATTAGTGAATTTCTTCTAATGGGATAACTGTTTTGATAGTCCCCTCTTTCTTTCTTTCTTTCTTTCTTTCTCTCTCTCTTTGCAAATCTTTAAATACATTGAGAGAATACAAAGGAGCCGCAAACAGACTCCCTACAGATGCTTTCAAGAAACCCTGAATTCTGGGCCATTAATCACCTGTTGGAGGTTAAAATGGTGCGCGCACGCACACACACACACACACACACACACACACACACACAAGTTTAAAGTCATGGTGTTTTATGCAGCACAGGTTTTGTGATGGATGAAAATCTTGCGGTGTTGATGCCCCGGTTAATAAAAGGTGAGGAGTGAAAACAGCATCTCGTGCAAACATGGTATATCAAAGGAACCCTTTCCCTTTGTACTTGAGGCCTAGAAGCCAAGGCAGCAAATTGCAGAGAAAGAAATAGAAAAACATGCTGAGCTTGGGGAAATATTATTTATTTATTTACAGAATTTATATAGCCACCCCAGGATCTAAATTCTCTGGGAAGCAGACCTTGAGCATGTGAAATAAGGAGAGTGTTCCTGAGCTGATATTCCATGACTTGGGGTTGTTAATGTTCAGTGTAATTGTTTAATTGACACTGAAATGGAGAATGTCTGGATGTGTATTACTGAAGGTTTTCACATGGGGATTTTCCATGCGGCTATATCAAGCTCTCTTAAGCAGCTGTATGGGCTGATCATCAACTGTTGCTATTTTCTGCTAGCCAACAAGTGAGTGTTTAACCTTAGAGCAGGTGGCAAAGGAATTTGGTTGCAAATCTCCATTTTGAAAGGGAGTTGCCTTTGGTCTTTGTTCCCAGGCTCTGTAGGAGTTGTTGTTGTTGTTTAGTCATTTAGTCGTGTCCGCCTCTTCGTGACCCCATGGACCAGAGCACGCCAGGCACTCCTGTCTTCCGCTGCCTCCTGCAGTTTGGTCAGACTCATGTTGGTAGCTTCGAGAACACTGTCCAACCATCTCATCCTCTGTCGTCCCCTTCTCCTTGTGCCCTCAATCTTTCCCCAATCTGTAGGAGTAAGGCTGTGTAAATGAGCCTCTCCTGAAGCAGGAGAAAAATGGAGGCAGTAAGGAGAGAGAGAGAGAGAGAGAGAGAGAGAGAGAGAGAGAGAGAGATCTGTGCTTATAGATCTGTTTGCAGTTATCGTATATTTTCAAGATGCTGAACCTGTGCTGGACGTGCACAAGATATTGCATGGAATTATTTGGATGTATCTGATGTTTTGGTTCTGTTTTGAAGAAAGTGCTGCAAGTAAAGTTTTGCATAAAAGCTAATTTTTCATTCCAAGAGGAATGCAGTTTTTATGCATCCATCCACTTCAAGCTGCACAATATTAATATCCGCAGTAGTTTGTTCCCCCACAGACTCGGTTTGGGAGTCATAGGGGGTGGCGCCGAGTGTCACCCCCCTCCAGGGTGGCACCTGGGGCGGTCCGCCCCCAATGTCCCCCGTTGCTCCTCCCCTGCTCACAGGCATCTGTGAGAACAGGATGCTGGACTAGATGGGCCAATGGCCTGATCCACTAAATGGTTCTTATGTTCTTAGGGCAGCAGACTTAGGGCTTCAGCCCAGCTGGTTTTATGCCTACAGACCAGCAGCATGTGGGTGGGGGGAAGGGACTTCATTAAAAACCAAACAGCAGTAATGAAGCAGAAGGGCCATAAGCAGAAGGGCCATGCAGTATAAGTTGCCAACATTCTGCAAATAAAAGTTATTTCTCTCCACACTCTCCCTCTTTCGCATATGCAATAAAAAGGGAGCGACCCAAATATTCCAGAATCTCATTTCTGCAAGGTAAACAAGAAAACCATAAAGAGATGAATTACTATCAATCCAAATCACGTGGGGCAGAAACTCTCTGCAACTGCACAGCTTTCCCAATCCTCCCCTGCAAATTTATAAAACGTACCATTTCCCCCCCCCAGCAGAATGCCCCCCCTCCCCTATTTTTATGGAGTGTGGGCTTTTCTCTTCTTGCAAACACCTTGAGGTTTGTTTGAGTGAGTAATAGCCCGGGCTAATGCAAAGAGATATACCGCCAAGTCGTTATTCTTGTCATCATTAAGCTGGCAAGTTGGCAATGCGGTCTAACCTGGAGTGCCAGAAATAATGAGGGTGCCAACCGGCTCCCGATGAATAATTCACAAGGTCCGATTCCCCCCGTTCCCAACAGACCCCTTCAAGCACCCCCACCCCACACCCCACACCCCCGGTAATAATGTGAAGCGAGTACAGATCCGTATTGTTCGGCTGAGAGTCTTATCTCTTTACCTTGCTCATTTGTTTCCCAATAATCACCACTGTGCAGCCGGTTTGTATTCCGAGAGGCAACCCTGAAACAACAGAGTGCAGCTCTAATCTGCGCAATACTTGAAGCTGGAGAGAACAGAGGAAGGGCCTGCTGGATCAGGCCAATGGCCCATCTAGTCCAGCGTCCTGCTCTCACAGTGGCCGACTGGATGCCCCAAGGGGAAACCGGGAAGCAGGATTTGAGCACAAGAGCAACTCTTCCCTCCTGTGGCTTCCTTCCAACAACTGGCATTCAGAAGCATCGCTGCCTCCGACTGTGGAAGCAGAGCAGAGCCATCGAAAGCCCTCTCCTCCTCTTTTAAAGCCATGCAAGTTGGGGGCCAATCCTGCCTCCCGGGGGATGCCTTCATCAACCCTGCAAGCTGGACATGAGCTCAACAGCATCCTGTCCACCAGAAGACCCCAACAACGGGATTCAGGAGGATAACGGCTGACAGCGGAGGCAGAACACAGCCCTCTCCTCCTCCATGAATTTGTCTAACCCTCTTTCAAACCATCCAAGTTGGTGGCCGTCACTCCCTCCTGTGGAACTATGTGCTGCGCCACAGTTTAGCCATGCACAGTCACCCCACCACCCTGTTTAGCACCCAAAGATGGTCACTGCCGAACACATGTGAACGTTGGGGGATATCGTTGGATTATTTCCTTTTCTTTGCTCATATTTTGTCAATTCTTGCTTACTATTTTTTAAAAAAACTATTTTTTAAAAAGAAAGTCTTCTCCTCCCTAGGGAATCCTGGGGTCTTCTATGTCTATGAATGGAAGTGGGGGTCTAGAAGAAGCAAAGATCACCCGTGTCGAAGCAATGATTCTTCAACATCAACTTCGTTGGACTGGTCATGTTGTGCGGATGCCTGATGATCGTCTTCCAAAGCAACTACTCTATTCCGAACTTAAAAATGGAAAGCGTAATGCTGGTGGTCAACAAAAGAGGTTTAAAGACTCTCAAGGCAAATCTTTAAAAATGTGGTATAAACACTGACGACTGGGAAACAGTGGTCTGAGAGTGCTCCAGTTGGAGAACAGCCTTGACCAAAGGTGTCATGGGCTTTGGAGACACTCAAACGCAGGACGAAAGGGAGAAACGTGCTAAGAGGAAGGCACGCTTGGCAAATCCACACCAACTCCCGCCCAGAAACCAATGTCCCCACTGTGGAAGGACGTGTGGATCCAGAATTGGCCTCCACAGTCACTTACGGACTCATTGTTACAACCATGTTATGGAAGACCGTCTTACTTGGCTACGAGGAATGGCCAAAGAAGAAGAAAGAAGAAGATGTCTATGAATGGAATTGGGGTCTGCAGTGCATAATTACATATCCTCCAAGTATCCCTATTTTCCAGGGACAGTCCTAGATTTACAGAAGCCGTCCCCGTTTCTGATTTGAACCCGGAATGTCTTGCTTTTCCTTGGGACGTCCCTATTTTCACTGGCGAAATGTTGGAGGAGAAAGTGATTCTCACTTCCCTCGACAAACTCCCAGGATTCCTCGGGGGAAGCCGTGGTAGTTGAAAGGAAGAGAGAAGTTTGCAGTGGAGACCTGTCCACTCTGCGCAACGTCTGCCTCTCTCCCCTTCCCCAGCTCACCTGCTGCCTTTGCAGCCATCTCCCTTCCCCGCGGCCATGAAGCAGTGCTATTTGCATGACTTAACATTTCCGCAGAGTCTGGCTGGGGAGCAGAGGCACAGCCCAGCACAGGCGAAATCCTGATGCGGAAGGAATTCAAGCGGGCGGACGCCGCAGAACAGATGTGCCAAGGTAGCTATGGCAACCCACACCACGGTCAACTTGCCAACCTCCTGCTTTTCAACGGCTGCCCTTCTCGTCGCAAAAGCATCGCCACCGAGATGCTAATAAGGCTCGAGGAATAATTTCACTACCAGATCTCCATCTTGTCCTCTGAAAAAGCCTCGAATTGGTTTTCTCTTTGTTGCAGACGGTTCAGAAAGCAGCAGCTCTTGCCATTGTGGCGCGTAAGGTGGGGCAATGCTGCTTCCCTGCTGTCTTGGCTGGAGCCAGGATAGGGCTGGGCAAGGGAAGCATTGGGTTGATGGCAAGCGCAGATGGGTACACACTTGCACCCGTCTCCACTGCCACCTGACATGGGATTTTTCTTAGGCCCCTCATCGATGAGGTTAGTGCTTGACCACAAAACTCGTAAGAACAGTTTAGGAGGAACCTAGGTAAAGGTAGGGACGCGGGTGGCACTGTGGGTTAAACCACAAAGCCTAGGGCTTGCCGATCAGAAGGTCGGCGGTTCGAATCCCTGTGATGGGGTGAGCTCCTGTTGCTCGGTCCCTGCTCCTGCCAACCTAGCAGTTTGAAAGCACGTCAAAGTGCAAGCAGATAAATAGGTACCGCTCCAGCAGGAAGGTAAACGGCGTTTCCGTGTGCTGCTCTGGTTCACCAGAAGCAGCTTAGTCATGACCCGGAAGCTGTACGCCGGCTCCCTCGGCCAATAAAGCGAGATGAGCGCCGCAACTCCAGAGTCGGTCACGACTGGACCTAATGGTCAGGGGTCCCTTTACCTTTACCTTTAGGTAAAGGTAAAGGACCCCTGGATGGTTAAGTCCAGTCAAAGGTGACTATGGGGTTGCGGCGCTCATCTCGCTTTCAGGCCAAGGGAGCTGGCGTTTGTCCACAGACAGTTTTCTGGGTCATGTGGCCAGCAGGACTAAATCACTACTGGCGCACGGAGGACCGTGACGAGTACCAGAGCGCACAGAAACGCCATTTACCTTCCTGCTGTAGCGGTACCTATTTATGTACTTGCACTGGCATGCTTTCGAACTGCTAGGTTGGCAGGAGCTGGGACAAAGCAATGGGAGCTCACCCCGTTGTGCGGATTCGAACCGCCGACCTTCCGATCAGCAAGCCCAAGAGGCTCAGTGGTTTAGACCACAGCGCCACCCGTGTCCCTAGGAGGGACCTAGTGGCTAAATGTATAAAACAACTCTAGATAAGGTACAAGGAGGGTTCTAATACACACAGTAAAAAAAATAAGTTGAGTAAGTGCTCTCAAGGACATGGCTGAATGACAAGTGGTGTGGGTGCTGGGGAAGCAGAAGGCGATTGGGTAGAGAATAAACAGCTCATCTGATTTATATTTACTCTGTAGCATGTCCTAACGGAACTCACTTCACAGCTGGAGGCAGCCATGCTTCTGAATCCCAGTTGCTGGAAAACACAGGAGGGGAGACTTTCACTTGTGCTTGAATCCTGCTTGCTGGCTTCCCATGGTCATCTGGCTATGAGAGCAGGGTGGTAGGCATTGGCCTGATCCAGCAAGCTGTTCTTATGATGTCTTGCCAGAAGTACTCAAACAACAGGGAAAAACAGCATTAGGCCAAAGACAAAGCAAATGCGATGCTGAGAGCTACCTGTTTCTTTTCAAGTCCCTTCAAACTGAGCCAAAAGCTCGAATGAAATTTGCACTTTCCACCAGAAATATATTTTTTTATTCGCTGTCTTTTTACCTGCCACATTCCTTTGCTGTTATCGGAATGAGAGGAATGTTGTTGCTTCTACCCCTGGACATCACAAGTATTGAAATTAGTTATAAAAATAACCGCCATTCCAGAACGTGGGGGTCGTGGGCGACGGTGCTGAGATGTATTTGTAGTTCTGAGAGATGAATGAGCAGAGGAGGCAAATAGGAAAGGAGAAGATCCCCACCTAGTGGAAAAAGGAGACTCCTTGCTGCCTCCGCTGAGCCAGCCAGCTTGCTGCTAAGAAAATGCATTTTGCAGCACCTGACATTTTGCAATTTCTCTTTGTAGAGCTCTTTTCTGCGCTGCAACTATTTGCATGGAATTGTTGCCCTCGAGCAGATTAAAGTTATTCAGAGCTTAGTATATTAATACAAGAGCCTTGCACCTGGTCCAGGAGCAGATGGGCAGCCAGTATAGATGGTTTAACAGGAATGTCAAGTTCCGTCAACCGTTTGCTCCTGTCAGCAGTGTAAATGCCTCCTTCTGCAACACCTGGAGCTTCTGGGGCAACCCAAGACCACATACCTTCCAACATTTCTCCAATGAAAATAGGGATGGCCTATTCCATCATCATCATTTTACCCCGCCCATCTGACTGGGTTGCCCCAGCCACTCTGGGAAGCTTCCAACATATATAAAAATATAATAAAACATTAAACCTTGAGAAACTTCCCTCTACAGGAATGCCTTCAGATGTTTTCTAAAGGTTGTATTTCCTAGGCTTGGGGGTCCCATAACAGCTTTCCAATGAAAATAGGGACATCCTACCATACCCTCCAACATTTCTCTGATGAAAATAGGGACGTCCTAAGGCAGTGATGGCTAACCTTGACACTCCAGATGTTTAGGGACTACAACTCCCATCATCCCTAGCTAACAGGACCAGTGGTCAGGGATGATGGGAGTTGTAGTCCCAAAACATCTGGATTGTCAAGGTTAGCCATCACTGTCCTAAGGAGAAGCGGGACATTCCAGGATCAAATCAGAAAACGGGACGGCTTCTGTCAATCGAGGACCGTCCCTGGAAAATAGGGACACTTGGAGGGTCTGAGATGAGCTCGACATACAACACACGGCAGTGACCCGGTTTTGAGGTCACCAATGAGCAGTGGTGTAGGGTGAGGGGCGATGGCCCCGGGTGCTGAATTCTGTGGGGGAGCAACCCTGCACCCCAGGACAGGCTCTCTTGCCAAGGCTACGAAGGGGTAGCCTTCAGGGCTGGGGTGATGCCTCCTTCTCCTTGCAGGCAGTGAAGGGATGCTGCCCCATTGGGGGAACTCCAGCTGGCTGGAGCCTGGACTTTTCCACTGCCTCCCCCCATGGGGCATTGCAGACAGTACTTATCAGTAGATAGAATCGTAGAGTTGGAAGAGACCACAAGGGCCATCCAGTCCAACCCCCTGCCAAGCAGGAAACACCATCAAAGCATTCCTGACAGGTGGCTGTCAAGGTATTCTTGACAGGTATTCTTATTGTTTAAGTTGTCATTTTGATATAGTTATTTTTTCTTTTTTCCTGATTTTTGTTCTTTCTTTTTCTCTTCTGTTTTATATATGTTTTTTCATGGTTATGTATGTATGTTTTGCACTACACACACACACACACACACACACACACACACACACACACACGAGGCTTGGTCGAATTCACAGAGTAGGAGAGGGCTATCGGTGGGTCACAGACATGCTGGCTATGCTCTGCCTCCACGGTCGCGATGCTTCTCAACGCCACTTGCTGGGCATGGCAGGACGGGGGAGCGTGTGGCCTGGTCCCGATCCAGCTGGCTCCCCGTAAGGTCCTTCGGTCTCCAATGCAAGCAGGCGAGGCGCTGCTTGCAAGGCACACGTGGCGCCTCCTCCTCCGGGCGGGACCATCGCCGAGCAACGCGCGGGGGGACGGGACAGCGGCGCTCACAGGCCGCCTCTCCGCCTGAACCATCCCAACGTTCCACGGGGAGGGCGAGCGAGCGAGCACCCGCTTCAGCCCCGCCCACCGCCCAGAAAGGAAGGAAAGGCATATACGCATGCGTGCCCATTCCCGCGCCTCCCCTCGGCTTCCGGAGCGCCAAGTTCCAACATGGCCGCCGAGGGGCTTCCGTTTCCTCCGCCTTGCGCCAGGGGAGCCAATGGGCGTCGTCGGCTCCGGATTCGAACCTGGAGGCGGGCAACGGTCGTCGGCTGAGGGGAGACGCGGCGCGAGTGGCCAGGGCCGCTCGGTCGGTGGGTGAGTTGGGCCTCCCCCCCCCCCAGGCGCCTCCTCCCGGGCGGGCGGGCGAAGGAGAAGGCGGCCTGAGGGAAGCGGCCGAGCTCCTCCTCAGAGTAGACCCCTCGAGTCCCGGGGCGGAGCTGCTCCCGAGCCGAAGGCCGCGGAGGGAAGAAAGGGTCGGGAAAGGGAGGGAGGGAGGGAGGCCTACCTGGCAGGGCTGTTGTGCGGAGGGGAAGGGAGCGGGGAATGGAAGGGAAAGAGAGAGAGACGCCTCGGAGAAAAGCTCTTCCTGGCACGCTGCTTTGTCTCCCAGAAGTCAGGCGGGGTATAAACAACAACAAGAATTTATTATTTATACCCCGCCCATCTGGCTGTGTTTCCCCAGCCACTCTGGGCGGCTTCCAACAGAATACTGTATTAAAATACAACAATGCATCAAACATTAAAAGCTCCCCTAAACAGGATCAAGGTAGAAATGCTATTGTTAATATGAACTTACAGTGATTAAGATAGAGATATAATAAAACAATGGAATAAACAAGAAATATAAATTAAGGTATAGACATAAGAAAGTCACTAGGAAGGTCTGAAGGAAGTCAAGGCTATGTTAGCCGAAAAGGTGCAGGAAGTGAAAATGTATATGAATGTTATTATTGTAAAAAATGTGAAACTAATAAAAATGATATTTAAAAAAAAAAGCTCCCCTAAACAGGGCTGCCTTCAGGTATTTCCTAAATGTTATGTAGTTGTTGATTGCTTTGACCTCTGATGGGAGGGCGTTCCACAGGGTGGGTGCCGCCACCGAGAAGGCCCTCGGCGCTGGACCTCAGTGTCCGGGCTGAACGGTGGGGGTGGAGACGCTCCTTCAGGTATACAGGACCGAGGCCGTTTAGGGCTTTCAAAGTCAGCACCAACACTTTGAATTGTGCTCAGAAACGTACTGGGAGCCAATGAAGATCTTTCAGGACTGGTGTTATATGGTCTCGGTGGCCACTCCCACCAGTCAATGACATTATTATTATTATTATTATTATTATTATTATTATTATTATTTCCTTCCCTGTGGAACCATCTGCCATCCTTAACAGTCATCAACAGCTATAAGGTTGCAGCGACCTCTGCTTCAGAGTATCTGAAGAAGTGCGGATACACACGAAAGCTCATACCTAGAAAGCTTCGTTGGTCTTTAAGGTGCTGCTGGAATTATTTCGTTAAAAAAAATAATATTATTTTGGAAAGATTCTTTTAAAGACTTAAGACAAAAAGACTTGATTCTCTTAAGGGAGTTCTTTTTGGATCATCCTTTAATAATTTTTTAAAAAATCTTTCATCTTGTTATTTATTATCACTACAACAGACCAACACGGCTACCTACCTGAATTTTTTATTATTATTATTATTATTATTATTCAAGGCCTCGAAAATTACAGCCCTGCCAAAAGATTTGCGCAGGGGGCATTTTGTTCCTTGCCTGTTTCCTGCCTGCCACCTGCTCTTGAACTTTTAAGGATTCTTCCTATTTCCTCCTTGTTCCTGTGCGCAACCACCAGGAAACGTTTTTGCCTGAAGCTGAAAATGACTTTCCCTGAGACATGGAAGTCTTAATGGGCAACAGGAACCGTCCCATTTATAACACGCAGCGGTTGGTGCTTCATTCAGAAGCACTTCGATAGTGGACATACTGGGGGGGGGGACAGCCTATCATGATGGGACAGTCATTTTCATTAGGACCAAAACAAGTGTGTAATGTTCGGTGTAGCCTACAAATTTCGATACAATTTCCTTTGCACTGAATGTGAGGGACATTAAAATAATTGCATGATATATTGAAATACAGTATAACTGACAGTAGCCATCGGTTTTTCATTGTCACCAAGCTCATGTTGCCTGATAGCTATGATAGAAACAATGTTACTCTTTCTTGTGGGACCCTCAATAAAAACAAAAACAACAATTATGCTTCTTTTGCAGGTAGGATGTGAAGAAAAAGACACGCTCAAATCCTCTTTTTTTACGTAATTAAAAAAGACAGCTACATAAATAGGCCTTAATGAATTTGCTTTTGACGCAATACCTGTTTTATTGAGATGATTGGAATCCCTTGATCTTTTAAAGGTACAGCCATGTCCCCACTTCCTTCTCCTAGAAGAAGAGAAATGTCTTTGAAAGGTGTTCTCCTAAGCAACATCCCTGGAGGTACAGCGTTAAAGGATTTTTGGAAATTTCAAGCGGATTGCGTTCCTGCTTCAGCAATGAAGAAAGCTACTGGGCCTTCAGGGGTTCCTGCCAGCCAAAACCTTTGCTTGGAAAAAGGTGGCAAAAAAGGAAACATTTTCCAGTCCACTTTAATAGCTGGTGGTACTCATGCTAAAGAATTGCTTGACTTCAGCGAGATAAAGCCGCTTTCTGAAGGAGAACTGAATCCGCTTGCCTCTTGTCCAAAACCGGAAGCTGTGCCACCGACAAGGAATGTGGCCCTGAAACGTAAAGCTTGCAGGCAATTATCCCTCGAGTCTCCAGCAAAAGTCTTCGCAAGAATGAAGACCAGAGCAGCTCTAGCTAAACAGCAGAAGTTGTCACTAGAAAAAAATTTGTTAAACATAGACATTACCACAGATTATATCCTCACTCCTAAAAGGCATCTTGCCCCTTTGGGAAGACAAGACAAAAAATCCACGGCTGAAGATGATAAGCCAAAGGAGAGGCTGGCTGTGGAGCTCCTTGGAAAGGCCAGGGAAGAACAAGGTTTGCTTTATCATTTCTTCTTAGAAAATGTTACTTAGCAGAAGCTTCATGTTTAGATGTTTGGGGTGTAGTTGCAAACATGGTCCTTCACCTCCCAGCAAACCTCCTGTTTCCATTTCATTTGTTACCTTTAACCTTTGGCTCCTTTACCCCTACTGTTGTACTATACTTCTTGCTCATTATGTTCTTTACTCCAGTCACAGTCCTGTTGTGCATGCAGTCATCTGCTGTAACACAGGCTTGAATAATTTTATCTCCCACCATCAACTCTGCAGAAAGGTCTCCCCTTGGGGAAGGGCTGTAGCTCAGTGGCAGAAAGTCTGACTTCGTTTAAGGCACCTATGGAGGCTGTTGGCGACTATTCAAGCAAAGATAGCTTGCCAACAGTACAACTGACTTTTCTCTGTGGGTGCTGGGGGGGAGTAGCTTGGTCAGCTAACTCAAAATAAATAGAAGTTGTAAACCAGTGTTTTTCAGCTAGGTTCTAAGTAGCTCTGGGATCCCTCAGAAACTTAACTGAGTTTCCTCAGTGAGAGTAGTTTCCCACTGCTTGAGGTTAAATGTTGTTGTGCAAATTTAAATGGTTAATGCACATTATGTCTAACACATAATCCAGAGGCTACTGATATACCTTTGTTAAAATCCTTCTCTTTTCTTTCCCATTTCAGTGCCCAGCCATATTGCAAAGAACAAAAATGTTTGTTCTGCAGTAATGAGCCCTCCAGTTTTTGAATCCCCTCACAAATTTTTCTCACGTGTAAAGCAGAAGCTGCAGCAGAAACCATTGGAAAAAGGTACTTTTCCACACAAATCACGTCAGGCTGTATGTTTGTGCCAGGAATGCTTACTCTTTCAGTCTGCAACAGAAACATATAGGGTACACTGAAGGAAGGAAGCTCTTTGCAGTTCCATGAAAACTACTGATCAGAGTCATTCTTGGGTGGCTTTAAGATTCAATTTGTGAAGCATTACAAAAGGTGCCATGTAGTCAGCACTCGAATATGATTTGGCAGTTTTTTAAGGTCCCTGATATTTAAAATGGCAATAATCAAAGCTTCCTAAGCTGATTGCATGACTCATTGGTGGAGCAAAAGGTTTGGCAGTTATCTGAGCCAGCTGACATCACAAATAATGAAATGCCAAGTGGTTGGGGTCATGCTTTAATTCCATCACTGCTTCCATTCACCTGTCTTGACACTTCCACAACCCCTAATTCTGATTAGAGGGGTGTTTTTTAGTTTTACGTAGGGAAGGTAATGTTACTATCTTTATTGTGTACTTTTTATAAAAAGTATAAAAATATATTGTTGGATGCTGCTAGATCTCTGAATGCCAAGAGGTTGGATTTTTAAAAAGTTTAAGTAGTATCGGTAAATTCCTTGAGGTGCTGGGGATTGAATCTGGAACTTGTAAAGTGTGTCCTCTACCAGCGGGTTTTAGCCCTTTTATGATGAGATGTTCAAGAGAAGCCTGTCAATGCCTACAGTGTGGTCCATTTGGAGAGATACTTGTACTGATTAAAGCAAATAGAATAACGATAGCAGACAAAATAGTGGCTATGTGAATGTGCTAATGAACAGTGAAATGTCAGATAACAATTGAGTTGTTCTTGTGTTCTCTGTAATAGATGCTTCATCTTACCAAACCAAGCAAAATGTCCCTCCTTCACCAGCAGTGAAGCAACCTTTAACTGTATCCAGTTCACCCAAAAAACTAAATAATCTTAATGAAGATTGTCTAAACACTTCTGCCAGTGAGGATTATGAATTTATTGTGGAACCGGTTGAATTGGACAATGAAACTTTTAGCATGAGCTTTGATCTTGTTAAGCCTGGGGAAACCTTGGAAGAAATGGAACCTGGAAGACTTCCTGAAGAAGGAAGAACATCACATCAGTCCAATCAGAAACCTGCCCCAAGAGGGCAGCAGGAGTTGAAGGCTGGGCCTCAGACGCTTCCCCAACGTTTGTGTGATATTATTTTGGCTACTCCAAAAGTCCAAATACCAAGGAAGCAAAAGCAAGTGGGGGCAAATTCAAGCGGTGATGACACAAACGAGGAGGTAGGAGGTTCTCTCTTGTTCACAATCAAAAGCATTTTTGGTGGTGGTTTCAGTTCAGGTGCTCTTAATGAGAAGTGAGAGGTCTGAATGGCTCAGTAAACATCCTGCTTAATTTGGATTACGTGCATGGTTAATCAGTGATGACAGCAAAGCTGCCAAATTGAATGTACATAAAATGCATAATGTTTTTAAAAAACAAAACAATGGCTCTGTAGACACTTTCACATTTAAATGCTGTGAAATTGATAAACAACAAGTAGCATAATTTTATTATTATTTATTCAATTTATACACCGCCCTATACCCAGAGGTCTCAGGGTGGTTCACAAACAAGACCACACCATATAAAATCAAACCAGAAACAATACCCCCCCCCCCAAAAAAGAGCCACATTCTAAGGGTGTTGGTGAATCACTGGGAAATTTATTTGGAATAGATCTGTTTTTCTGTGAATGACTTGTTAAGTGATGGTTTATAAAGTTCTGTAATACAGGAAGCCCACAACTTACATGTATATAACTTGTGCACATTCAGCTTTATGTGTGCGGCAATTTAAAAAAACTCATTAAAAGGGAACGGAAGGCGGTGGGGTTCCAGGAAAAATGACTGGCAGTCCCACCCTCCAATAAACCCAATGGGTTTAGACTACATGCGATTTTGGCTTTAGCCACGGTCCCTGGGGTGTAACCTCTGCTTAATTTGCGGGCTTACTGTACAGAAATAGATTCCCTGTTCATTTCAGTGCTACTTTTATCAAGGGAGCTCACGGGTGTGGGTGGCTGCTCCCAAGTTCATTCTAGTACCAGAAACCAAACACTTGCATGCACATGAGATGTAGGATGATGCATGTGCTCCTGCACTCTGGCCTCTAAATGCGACATACTGTGTGGTCTTGACTCTACAAAGCCAGAGGGTTATAACCAATGACTGGCAATGAAGTCATCCCATTAGGGTAATAACTTTTGCTTGTGCAGTGGAACTTTCCCTCCCTCTCCTCTTCCTGTGCCCCTCTTTTTGCTCTGGAGGGCTGAGGAAACCCCTGAACAAGGAAAGGAGAAGTAGTTCCTTTGCACAAGTGGAGGTCTTTGAGCTAACATGGGATACAGTCCTTTGTGTCTGAGGCCAAGCCTTGTTGGCACTGAAATGCCGATGTCGAATTTAAATACCAGGGCATGAAGGGAGCATGTGACTGCTGTATTCACAATGGTGTGCTTAAATTCCAGCTTTCAGTTTATCGAACTCTGTGGAAATAATTGTGGCCCTTAACAGTTTTCCTCACTTTGTAAAGGAACAACAGATGGTCTGCCTCAGTGGATGGAGAATCAAGGTGATCAATAACAATACCGCCGTGTGCCTGGAAGGAAAACGGAGGCAAGCAACTTCAGTTCTCAGCTATGTTCAGATGTATTTTGTTTGCGTAGCAGTAGAATCTGCTTCTCCATTGCATTGGGTGGCCCCCCAATGACTAGTATTAGGAAGAAGGAAGAGGGTGTGAGTGGCTGCTGCTTTTGTCTTTAATGTCAGAGCCAGCAGCAGAGTCCTGGTTGCAGATGGGAATGGGCATCCTGCTAGATGCAGCATTGCGCTGAAGGCTCGGTGGCTGGGAGTACCTGTTTCTAGTTCTGGATAGTTTGGCAGCTGGGGGGGCCTTTTGGAGAGAGGTGATTTGGCCACCGTCCTCAAAAACAGAATAAACCATATGAGCTCAGCAACCTTGAAGCAAAGGAAAAATAATCCAGACTGGATTATTGCAGCATTGCAGACTGGCTATGGATACAAGCTGAATTCCCTTCTAAGAGAATATGGTGATATACGTATCTCTCTCCTGTTCACTAGAATTTACCAACTCTCGCTTCCCAGTCTATCTAACCTTAATTCTGCCTACAGTCTGCATGCCAGTTAGATAAAAAGCCCAGTAGCTAACGAAGGCCTTGATTCACTTTTGTTACTTGTGACTTGGGGTGGTTTTCAGTTTCCCCTTAGGTTCTCTGTTAGCTAACCACGGGGCACTTGTTTGTTATGCCCTCTCCCTTTGGTTTCAGGGATATGAACAACGTTTACTGGCATAGCAATGCCATTGTGGAACGAATGGCACCCAACAAAGTTAGAACTTCATCTGGAAACGTCTACAAGTTAGAAGGGTACGTTGATGCAAGCACCATGAAGAAAGAAGGTGAGATAACTTGACTGAGAAAGAAGAGGAAGTTCAGAACACAATGTTGAATGTATAATGGGAAAAGAAAACAGTGGGATTGGGTGGGGTGTTAAAAGAGGGAAGTCAAAGAATATGATGAAGATTTTAGAAATATAAAAAGGATAAATTGGGATGACTGTAATGGGTGTGGTGAAGGGGTAGTATTGAAGAAATATGAATCTTTGTGTAAGATATAATGAATGTTAGTGTGTGTTATTATATGGAGCAAAAATTTTGTACGTGGATTTTGTACGTGGATTTGAAACAATAAAGATTCTTTTTAAACTAAAAAAAAGAAGAAGAAGAGGATAGGCTGGAATTCCTACAGGCTTCCTCGGTGGGGGGGACTTTACCCTCTGTTCTCTCCAGGGATGCTGAATTTTCTTCAGCATGTGGACTGGACCTCCGATCTCTGCTGCCACAGGTTCAGCTGGCCTATTTGCCAAATCGATTAGCCTCTAGCATTTTGCCCACCAGCAGACTTTGGCCCTAAGAGATTCCACAGACAAAGGTGCTGGGTTTGCTGCAGTCTGCCAGGCTTTCAGGACTTTACCTTCCTCCCTTGAGGGTGGTAGGAGCTGGGCTGTTACACTGGTGGGAAGCCAGCAGAATGCCAATTCCCCTCCTGTCCTGGGCCACAGGGGGTCTCATGTGGTGCACCTCAGTCACATGACATTGAAAGGTACACACCTATAATGGTGCTGTTCCACAAAATACTAATCTGAGTTTCATGGTAGCTTGAACTTACTCCACTCGCAAAACTGGGTGTGTGGAAAATTAAGAATTCTTATAATTTCTAGTTTATAAGAATCTGCCCAGACCTTCATGTTCATCACATTTAAGTTATGTCCTTTGCTGACCTTTATGTGTTTCCTGCATATGTGCACTTCCTGCTCCCAGAACTGGATGCTTTAAATTTTAAGGATTTTCTTGAGGCACTTTAGAAAATGGAATGCCATCTGTGTTTGGGTCTGCCAAATGTTTCTGACAACGGACACATAAGGTGTTTTTTTTTAAACTCTAATACATTGTAATACCTTGCTTCAAACAGGAATGCCAGCTAAATTCATAAAGAGGTTTGAATCTGGAATTCCACAAAACTGGAAAATGTATGTTGAGGATCTTCTTCGTTTTCTGAGGAGGTAAATGCCACTGAAAATAATATTTGTGCCATAGAAAGTTGCTTTGTTCCAAGTCAGACCCCTGGTTTCTCTAGCTCAGCATTGTGTCTGCTGGCCAGACGTGCCTCTCCTGTGTTTCAAGAAAGGGCCCTGGCTGGGGATGTCATTGGCACAGCAGATGCTCTGCCAATACGTATTACATACGCGGAGCCTTTTGCATGTGGCTTCCGACAACCTATTCAATCCCTTTTCCCTGATCCAGTTTCTTTACAGAGCGATTCTGCTGCCAGTTGCCTAGGATGCTTCCATTGGTTTGGGGTAGGGTGGGGGTTGTGCCTTTGCTCTATGCGAAAGGGGAACAAGAAGTTCTGGGCGTTTTGTGGGCAGCCAAGTCTGCTGCTCTAAGGCTTGAGGCAAACGGCTTCAGAAAGCAGCTGCTGCAGGTTAATTGACGATGCCAGTGGTTTTTTTTAATGTTTCATAGAGGTTTTGTATCCATGAAAGGTCCTTCTTAATTCTTCTTTTCAACAAAACCTCTCAATGCTAGGAAAGAACAGAGAGCCTTCGCTTCAAGCATGGATAGCAATGAAAGGGAGGACCCTGTGGAGATGGAGGGCTTAGAAGACATGCCCAGAAAAGTTGGGAGAAAATCTAGAGCGAAAAACACCACTTACATAGCAACACCGCAAAGTAATAACAAGCTCGGTAGGTGTTATTCTTTTGTTGGGCCTCAGAGGACATTAAAAGCCTAATATGTTTATTGATTGATGGATTCATAACAATATTCACTTGCTTCCCAGCATGTATTATCATAGCCTGGTCCCATCCCCCCGGCCCCCCAATACTTGGTTATTTAAAAACGGAGGCCTCCGCCTGTGGCTTGATGAGGGATGGCCTCCCTTCAGCCTCTGCCTTCTTTCTTGCTGGATTGTTGTCCCAGAGCCCACTAAGGGATAGGAGACATGCCACCATTTGACTGTTCCATAGGGCATCTTTGCCTATTGACATAACTGGCTATGGAGTTGTTCTTTGAAGGAGGTTGCCCCTGGTCAGGAGTGTACATTCCATGGTTTCCGCTCGTGCACGTCGGGAGAATGGCTGATTTATAACATCACTCCCGACCCTCACGGGAACTTCGGCGGCTGCTATGGGAGTATGCAGCCTCCCTAAACTCTCTCGGGATGACGGGAGAGGCCGCTGGCCCGCAGATGCCCCTTAACCCGTTCCGACCCTTCGGGGGGAGCGGGGGGGGGGCCTGGGCTGATAGCAACCGTGGGGGCCGGAACTCCTAGAAGCCACCCTGTTTGTGCACGAGTCCCAATGCTTTAAAATATAAATTAGTGAAAAGTCTTGGGCATGCTTCAAACAAAGGAGGAAAAAGCATTTTGCTAAACAATCAGCCACTGAACAGCTAAGAAGGAAAAGAAAAGAAAGAAGATTTTATCATCGTATCGGTATGTGGAAGCGGGACGGAAAGGTGGGGGGGGAGCCTCGGACTCTGTGATTGTGTTTTGCTTAACTATTATATAAATAACGGGCAACCCCCCCCCCCGAAGGACCAATTTCACTATGTATTACAAGTAAGATTTGAAAGACTGATAGTTTGATTTCGGTTGAGAAGATTCGATATTATAAGATTTATCTTGCTTGTTGGAATACATAAGAGGCTGAAAAAATATAGGAAGGGTAAAAAGCAAGGACAAATAGTTGATTAGATAACTCCGGAGTTTGAAGCATGGGAAACCTCAAAATAAATTTAAATAAGAATTTGGCAGAATTGGAACTTTTCTTTTTTATTATTATTGATAATTGGATAAATAATTTGAAATGTAATCTGGAATGTTTCAATGTGATTATGTTGTATTGGAAACCTTAATAAAAATGATTTGGGGGGGAAAAATGAGTGTACATTCCATGGGTCTTTGAAGGAGAGAGAAATGCCTGGGAGAACCCTTCTTAAGCCAAGGAGAGCACACAGATTGTTCAGATGGTGGTTGCTAAAAGCGCAGAAAACGCTCTTTTATATTGCCCGTTCTAAATAAGCCCAGGGTAGCTTCTTCGCTTTCCCCATGGATGCTGACTGAGTCAGCTGCTTGACACAGAAGCTGTCTTAAGCAAACAGGATGGTCGATTTGGAGCTGGATCCAGTTCTGCAGCCCCACTGAGTCAAGAGAAGAAAGCTGTTGCTGAAGGGAGCCTTTTTGTGTCTTGACAGGTGTGCAGCCACAAACATCTCTGCAGAACGGCCCTGACAGAAGTTGCACCCGCAGCGGACGAAAGGTTAAGCCACCTATGCAGTTCTGGTGTGGGGAACGGATGCTTGTCGATCAAGCGCTGAATGTCACTGTGACCAAAACGGGCACCAACTATATAACTCCTGTAAGATTCCACTCTCCTCACAGTTAACCCTGTTCTGGAACGACTGGAGACTTTAATTCTGTGGGTTCTGGACTCTTGGCAGATGGAGAGCGATAAGCTTTGGAGTATTATTAATTACATTTGTATACCGGCCTTTGTCTGAATAGTGCAGGGTGGGTCACAGTGTAAACCAAAAAGCCCACTCCCACAAACACATTTAAAAGGCCATAGAGTGGAATTTCCTAGCTTGTCTTTCGTTTATTATTATTTCATAAACTTCATACATGGCTTGTTTTTTTTTATTATTATTATTTTATTTTACAAGTGTAAAGTTATAACAATGCCAAATATATGCGCATATTTAGAGCTTTTTCTGAATCTCCAGTCTTCCCACCATCCCTTCCATGGGTCCTATTGTCAACATTTTCAACTGCATATTATTTCATCATCCATATTTTATATCTCTCCATATTGTCCATAATGTTTGTTACATTACAAGTGTTATTAGAATCCTACTAATGTTTTCATCTGCTTACAGTGGTCTCCTATATAAATTATAATTTCACCCCAATCTTTCTTGAAGTTTTTGTCTTCTTGGTTCCTGAGCCTTCTGATCAGTTTTGCCATTTCGGCAAGAGTCCAAGAGCTTAATTTACCATTCTTCTCTGGTAGGGACTTTGTCTTCTTTCTATCTCTGGGCTAGTAACACCTGTGCGGCAGTCACTGCATACACTGCTTGGTTTTTAAAAAGTCTCAGAGTGGTTTACAAAAGATAAAACAGCAAAATCAAGAAAAAAATACAATCCTGCTTTAAAACATACAAAACTTAAGATATGAAAACAGATTAAAATTGCCTCTATGCTCAACTTTTCTACTACTTCTAATGCTTTTTAGTGTTTTAACATCATACACTGCCCTGATAGTTTATAATCCAGAAAGACTTTCACAAATAAAATGCTGGGAAGTTGAGAGTGTTTGGGTTTGGTGGTGGGTGCAAGGGCCCTTTAGTGCAGGACACAAATCCACTAGGAGAGCAGATCTTGCTGCCTGATCTTGCATTTTCCCAAGGGCTTGTCAGGATTCATCCCTGACCTTAGACAGGGTTTCAGATATCTCTGAAGCTCATGGTAATGGATGAGATGCTGCTTTTGACAGATTATTATTATATTAATTGTATTGTCACATTTTGTATTGTACCTTGCAATATGGGGTCTGGGTTATGAATTTATATTATTATTATTATTATTATTATTAATTTGTTAGATTTGTATTCCACCCTATACCTTTAGATCTCAGGGTGGTAGTAACACCTTCTGATATTCTTATGTATGTATTTCTCTTTTGTAACATGAAGAACTATATTAAAAATGAGATAAGATCCTGTTGCTTCAAAATAAGTTTGGTAATGACCACAAACTTTGACTGGCTCCCAAGGTCAGTTTGAGATCCTACAGCTCCATGCCCCCCCTCAAGGAATATATATATTTGTAGTGGGATTCTGGCTGTATATGTAAGGTCAAAGGTCACACTATCTGTCTTGTTCAGTCTTGCACATGTGTCTCTTTCCCCGATTAAAACGTTTAAAATTGTGTAACTAGCTGTTCATGGAAGGTAACCCAGAAAAAGTGTCTGTTGCATGTGGAGTCTTTGTCTGAAGATTCATGTCTCCCTTTGCTTACGTTCATTGCCTTGTTTCTCAAGACAGCGAGCAGTAAACGACGTCAGGACAGGCACAACATCACATCCCCCGTGGAAAGCAGAGAGGATAACTTGAAGGCTTGTGAAGAAGTACCTCCAAGCCAAGCAAAAGGTAAAAAGAGTGCAGCACCCTATCCTTGCATCATAGAACCTCAAGCATCCATGACAGGTGGCTATCGAACCTTTGCTTACACACCTCCAGCTTGTCAACATCCTTCTTAAATTGTGGCTCCCAGAACTGGACACAGGACTGCAGGTGTGGCCTGGTCAAGGCAAAATAGAGCTATGACTTCCCTTGATCAGGACACTAGACTTCTGAAGATGCAGCTTAGAATAGCTTTTTTTTGCTGCTGCATCACTGTTGACTCATGCTATCCTTGGGGTCTACTAAGACCTTGAGCCATGGAAGGCCAACAGTGAGTTGCTTCAAGCCTGGCAAAATGTCCCTGGAGGATGAATTCTGCTCATGCTCAGGGCCAAATAACTCTTGGGGGATTAGGAAGGTTTTTTTGCTCAGGTCAGATTGGCTAGTGCTTGGGGTGAGAAATGTGTGCGCATTTGTGTTTGTCTTCCTTGTAAAATCTGGATTGCCTCAAGCTGTTTGTAGGAGGCTGGGCTCTTGTTCTTTCCGGTGTGACATCTCCGCAATCTGCCTTTAATGTATTGCGGTGTTGATATGGGTGGGCTGGACCTGAGAGCATTTTGTTATCTCCTAACGCAGGGGATGTGCCAAGGCATTCTGCTCTTGATCTCTGTTCTTCTCTGATAGGAAGACAGTTCGACTGTCAGATTTCCAGTTTTATTTACAAAATGATTTCCATCCATCCAGTTACTGCTTCAGCTGTATCCGTGTTGCTTCCATTGTACTTCTGTCTTGCTCTTGGAGAGAAATTCTGTTGCATGATGGGTGCCTCATTTAGCTTCACTGTGCAAGAGTTTGGATTAAGATTTGAGGACCATTTCCAAATCAGAGATTCTATGAGTCTATTGAGAATATTTGTTTTGTTTTGCTTTCCCTAGGAAGAACAAGACCTGAAACCACCAGACAAACCGAGCCTGCCAAGAAGCAAAATTCCTGGCGCTTCGTTTCTGACTCTGAAGAAAGCGACTATGAATCCACGATCGCTGATGCCCGCAAGAAGAAGGCTGTGGTTACCCTGACGCCACTGAACTATAAAAAGCTGCATGAAAAGGCCTCCAGAAAAAGCAGCCAGCCCAGGAGGAAACAAAACGTGCCAGCGCAAGGAGCGAAAGCAAATTGCTACCAAAGATCACAGAAACAAGTGATCTGCCAAAGCGAGCAAGTTGCCGAAAGCTTCTCCAAGCCAAGCGAAGATGAATCTAGCGATGATATGCAGTGTATCCGGAGGAAGGTCCAGCCCACTGTCAAAAGAGGGCCATCCAACAGACAGCAAAGTGAAGCGAGGAAGCATCTGCCAGAGCTAAGAGGGTCAGAGTCTCCTCCAGCCCATTCTCAAAGCAGAAAGTTGAGGGTTGCTCAACCCTCTGGAAAGCAAAACAAGTTGGAAGAGCCAACTTCTCCAGACTTGGCTAGCAGCACTCAGGGGTCACTCAGAAGGATTGCAAAGTTCAGGAAGTACAGCTCTGAATCCGAGTCCGAAAGCGAAACGAGCGTTAAAGAGTTTCAAGTGAAAAAAGGAAACTTAAAGGCCCAAAGAGCCAACGGTGAAATTTCTAATACTGCCAAGTCCTTGGCTTTTCCCAGAAAGACACCTGGGAAGAAGCTGTTAGGGAAGGGTGGGGATTCTTTCTCAGATGTTAATGAAGATTGGACTGAAAAGGAACTGCAGAAACTACACAGGTAAGTGGCGGTGCTTGGTAAGAATTAAGCTCCCCCACCCCCAGAGCTATGAGATGAAAGCTCTTCCCAGTTCCGGCTGCTCCTCCAGTGCAAGAATAGTGATGCCTGCAGATCCCTAATTTCCGTAACTAACAAAGTCATTTCCAAACCTTCCTGCACTCATCCTCTCGGTGCTCATCATGTGCTGTGCTCACTTCACTCCCGCTGCCCCTCCATCCTTGCCTCTCTCTGGAAATTCCTACCTTTTCTCCTTTCCTGTCTGATACATCCGATGTCGGCTTGCAAGGCCTCCTTTAGGAATTGAAACAGGAGTCAAAGAGCAATGGTGGGCTTGAGCCTCACTGGGTCTTCTGTGTTTTGCAGGGCTTTGGCTTCTTTGCCCAAACACAAGAGTGACTTGTGGCTGCTTGTGTCAACGGCTGTGGGGACACGATCTGTTGAAGAATGCCAGCAAAGGTACATGGAAGAGCAGGAAAGCCACAAGCGGGCCCCAAAGAGGACCACCAAGCGGAGAAAGGAAGAAAGAGGTACAGGACGGGCCTTGTGCCTGTCTTCCAGGCTTGGGGAGCAGATGCAGAGGCCACCAGGAGCCCCCTGCAAGAGCCAGCCATTGTCTGCTCCCCTCTCCCACTTGCTTGTTCTTGTGGTGATGTAGGAGGGGCACCTGAAGTGGCTTAATATGGGAAAGGACTAATTTTTGAGTCTGTACTTGAGAGAACGGAGGTGCGCTCCGAACACATCAGGGAGGGGCAGGGGTAAGGAGAAGAAAAGTCAGGGTGACAACAGTAGGTGAGAGTGCTTGCCTGTTTATACCTGTTGAGAGAGAGAGAGTTCTATCTGTGAATTCTGCCTTTAAAGTGGTATGTAAAACCCACATTCTGGGCCAAGGGGCAGAACTCCAGCTCAGTACATAACTCATAGCGATGTTTTTAGGGTACAGTTCAAGTAGAGGGTGGGGATATAACTCCACAGTGGAAGCCTGAGGTTCAGAGGGGTGGCAGGAATGTTCTGAGGTGGGTCATGACCTTTGGCGGCAAGTTCCTTCCCCCCGCCCAGCTGACAGCTCTGTGTGTCGCCCTTGCTGGCAGAGGAGGGGGCGAAGCAGCCAGTGGTCATTGCTGCAAAAGTGGGAACGCTGAAAAGGAAGCAGCAGATGCGGAACTTCCTGGAACAGATGCCGAAGGACAACCACAACGACATCTTCGCTACAACCCCTTTTCAGAACAGGAACACAAAGGTAACTTTTGCACCTTTTATCCCAAGCAATAAAAAGTGCTCCTGGGTGCAATCTGTTATGCAGGTCCATAAATTTCCTGCCCACCGAAGGCTCCCTGCTCTCTTTCCATGCTCAGAGGCTGGGAAAGGGTCCATCCCTGGGCTTCAGAGATGCTCCAGAGCTCAGTGTGATGTCTGGATAGACCTTGTCTCTCCAGGCCAGGTTGGATTATGACTACAAATTTTGGTTGGCTTCTGAAATCAATCCAAGTTTTGTGGACTCCTGCAAAGGCTAGAGATTCTCCCAAGGGACTTCTGGGTATCAAATGAAGCACACTTACGTGTTCCTCTTTTCCTCAGGCCTTTTGTACCCTTCCTCTACTTTCCCCTCACTCCACGGTGTACCTGCTTCGTCCCCTTGGGGCTTTAGCATCAGTCTGGACTCTCTTTCCGCAGTTCTCTATGCCATCAGTCTGCCTGTGCCACTATTGCTGTCGGCATGGCTTGTGTGAGATTGTAACGCCAGCCTCCTCTCCCAGAACTGAACTGTCAGCCACTGCCAAAATATTTGTGGTCGGTGGAGAGCACAGTAGGTGACAAATGAGGAGCTGAGTTGGGTTAGGAAGAGTCTTCCAGCTCCTGCCAGGCCTTGTCTTATGGGGGGCCGTAACAAAGATGTGATCTGTAGTTACCACAGTTTCGTACCGTCCCAGAGGAAGATGTCTTCCAGCTGAAAGACAGCCACCCCATCACACCCTCTTCGGCCATCTTTCCGTTGGTGAAGACCCCTCAGTGTGAGCACATCAGCCCTGGCATGCTGGAATCCCTGGACAGGTGTGTACTACAGGTGGCTTCTCATGAGATAAGGGCATGAAGCAATTCCCTGCTACGGCCAGCTTGGAAGAGCACACCCACCCAACTCCAAGATTCCAGTTTCCTCAAGATTCTTAGCCAGCAGAGCTTTACCAGATGGACATATACAGTGAGGGGGGAAAGTATTTGATCCCCTGCTAAATAAATAGGTTTATTGTAGCTGTGAGAGACAGAATAACAACAGGGAAACCCGCAGAAACCCATAAGACAAAAGTCAGAGATTGATGTGCATTATAAGGAGAGAAATAAGTATTTGATCCTTTTGCAAAAGATGATTTAGTACTTGGTGCCAAACCCCTTCTTGGCAATTACAGAGGTCAGATGTTTTGAGCTCTTTGGCATCAACGCAACTCGCTGTGTTTGGAGGAGGAGGAATGCTGCCTATGACCCCAAGAACACCACCCCCACTGTCAAACATGGAGGGGGACATATTATGCTTTGGGGGTGTTTTTCTGCTAAGGGGACAGGACACCTTCACCACATCAAAGGGATGATGGACGGGACCATGTATCGTCAAATCTTGGGTGAGCCAGGATTTCCCTCAGCCAGGGCATTGAAAATGGGTCGAGGATGGGTATTCCAGCATGACAATGACCCAAAACACACGGCCAAGGAGTGGATCAAGAAGAAGCACATTAAGGTCCTGGAGTGGCCTAGCCAGTCTCCAGACCTTAATCCCATCAAAAATCTGTGGAGGGAGCTGAAGGTTCGAGTAGCTACACATCAGCCTTGAAATCTTACTGACTTGGAGAGGATCTGCAAAGAGGAGTGGGACAAAATACCTCCTGAGATGTGTGCAAACCTGGTGGCCACCTACAAGAAACGTCTGACCTCTGTAATTGCCAACAAGGGTTTTGCCACCAAGTACTAATTCATCTTTTGCAAAGGGATCAAATACTTATTTCACTCATTATAATGCACACCAATCTCTGACTTTTGTCTTCTGGGTTTCTGGGGGTTTTCCTGTTGTTCTTCTGTCTCCCACAGCTACAATAAACCTACCATTAAAATTATGGACTGGCCATTTCTTCGTCAGAGGGCAAACGGGCAAATTTAGCAGGGGATCAAATACTTTCCCCCCTCACTGTATAAGACTTGGGACCCAAATAACTGAAGGAGCAACTCTCCCTTCATCAGGCTGCCCATGTCTTGAGGTGGGGGTGGGGGGCTCCTCGCTGTTCCACCACTGGGAGGTGTCTGTTAGGCGGTGATGTGGGAAAGGGCGTTCTTTGTGTTGGTGGGGTCCTGTCTTTGAGAAGGCTGTCCTTCTGGAAGCACTGGTGCTTTTCTCCTTTGGGTGCTGGGTAAAAACCCATTTGCTTGTTCGGTCTTTTGCAGGGCTTCTACCGGTATGTTGAAGCAATCTGCCTTTTAAAGATTCGCACTGTATTTTGGATTCCCCGCACTACTTTCTTTTGTAAACTGATTTATGTTGCTATTGTTTTAGGGTTGGTTTTGTATCCTGCCCTGAGATCTTGTGGTGAAGGGCAGGTTAGAAACTCACTGGACAAATCATTTTGTGTCTAGGAACTACGAAAAGCATGTGTTCCATCTGCAAAAGAACATCAAAGGCAAGGAGCGCACATGGCACAACGTGAAGAAGAAAAAACAGGTACGTTTCCACTTGAGCAGCACACGCCAAGCTCCATTAAGAGCGAAAGGAAAAAGCAATGTTCCTAAAACTCACCAGAGCAAGCCCCTTGCCCTTTTATTTTATGTATTGATTATGTTTATATACAGTGGAACCCCGGGTTGCGTACCCCCCGGGTTGCGGACGTTCGAGTTGAGAACGCCCGCAATCCGGAAGCGTTTCCGGAGCGCGCGAGACCCCCAGATGCGCAGAAGCGTTCTGCGCACCTTGCGGATGCACAGAAGCGCTCAAATCGTGCTTCTTCCGGTCCCCCCCCCCCCAGTGATACGCACGCCCGGGTTGCGTAGCACGACCCTGGAACGGATCACATGCGTAACCTGGGGTTCCACTGTACTGCCGATCATCCAGATACAGTGGTACCTCGGGTTACAGACTCAGCTAACCGGAAATAGTACCTCGGGTTAAGAACTTTGCTTCAGGATGAGAACAGAAATTGCACAGTGGCAGCGGGAGGCCCCATTAGCTAAAGTGAAACCTCAGGCTAAGAACGGACCTCCAGAATGAATTAAGTTCTTACAGAGGTACCACTGTATGATGTTAACACTTCCCTTATTACAATAATGGGATAAAGAGAAGAAACTCCATGGAAGTCCTCCTTCACCCTGTTCACTGGGCACTCTTGTGGTTTTGCTTGACAGATCTGGAGAACTCACCACTGCCTGTCTTTAAGCTCCACCAATTTTTTGCCAATAACAAGCACAGAAAAGGAGTGAACATGTCAAAGGCTGCTCAGCTCTCTGAAAATGCCCCGCTCTGTCCTAGTGCTGGCTTTATGGTCACTTAATCCAAACCTCGGTTGGGCCCCTTGCTTGCTCTGAGCCATGGGTAGGCAAACTAAGGCCCGGGGGCCAGATCCAGCCCAATCATCTTCTAAATCCGGCCTGTGGACGGTCCGGGAATCAGCATGTTTTTACATGAGTAGAATGTATGCTTTTATTTAAAATGCATCTCTGGGTTATTTGTTGGGAATATGAATTCATTCATTTTTATGTTCTTTCAAAATAATAGTCCGGCCCCCCACAAGGTCTGAGGGACAGTGGACCGGCCCCCTGCTGAAAATGTTTGCTGACCCCTGCTCTGAGCACTCTAGTGTTTCCGAGCCTCTCCGTGAAGCCTACAGGAAGTAATGTTTCCTCTGTTTCCACAGGCTGGGACCGTGTTCACCACTCCCAACTCGCGAAGAACGACCGTCTTTGCCTTTGATGAGCCTATCAAAGGTGAGCATAACTGTTGCTTGCTCTGGAGTGTTTGGGGCAGGTCTCTAGAAGGAGGAGTCTGGTGTTTGGGGGTCCCTTGGCTATCTGTGTGCTGGCACTAAGGGAGCAACCAGAGAAGCCCACGCCGGACAGGTGTCTCAATCCTGTTGGGGGAAGTGGATTATGCTGCTCTGTGGATCGCAAGGCCCTTCTCCCATTTTCATTATCAGCTTGTAGGAAGGGAGTTGCATTAGCTTCGTGTGGAAAGGTTTCCCCATTTGAGAGGTACCAATAGGGAAGTGGAGAGAAGGGGCAGGAAACAGGGCCTATGAGCCTCTGGCTGAACCAGCTAGTGCCTAAATACTGTACTGAGTGCATTGCCTTAGACCAAGTAAATTCCCAATTTTAAACAAACACATTTAGATGCTGAAGTCTGTAACTTGCCCTTGGATACATTTATATGAATATTGCCTGCAGCAAAATTAGAGGCTGCTATTCTTGTGGATTCACAGCCTTGAAAAGGCACCCTTCCATATCAGTTGATTTGGAGTAGTCTCTCCTTTCACTGCCTAGAACTTCTTCTCCGTCCGATATCAGTCAGTCTCTTCATGAGTTGGCAGAAAGGTTCCACCTTGAAACAGAATCACATTGGAGCCCATCCTACCTCTAGCACAGGCTAACCTTGGATCCTCCAGATGTTTTTAGACTACGATCTGTCATCGGGCAGCTGGGGAGGGATACTATAGATTAGCCACTCCTGCTCTAATGGGATCCTTCTGGTAACTCAGGTTTTCTCTCCTCCTGCTCTAGCTGGGGTAGGGCAGCTCTTCCAAGAGGATGAAGAGATGCTATCCGATGAAGAAGAGGACTTGTATTTTTCCACGTAGGCAGCCGCCTGCCTGCATCTGCAAAGGGCAGTTTGCTAATGGGTCTCAAGTCATCTTCACAAAGTCAAGTGTTTCTTAAGCCTCTATTTTTATGATTTACGAAAAGGCTTTAGAGTATTGCATTCCATCTTTCTGGAGCTGCGTTAAGGTGCTGCTCAGGTGTTCAGAATACAAAGATGTCTACTACTACTCTTTGTGGTTGCTCTGTTTTCCTGGTGGAGGGGTCTCATGCAGAGAGGCATCAGCTGCAGGGAACTATTTGGCTTTAAGAAGGAAAATAATGTTTTTAAAAGTTACTGTACAATAAACTTCTAAACGTGGCATTTAATATCAAAAGGATGCTTACGTTTCCTTTACAGAGCAAAGAACAGCACTTATATATTTTTGTACTAAACTTGTTTCCTCTGTCAAAACAAAATAAAAAAATTCCTTCCAGTAGCACCTTAGAGACCAACTAAGATTGTTCTTGGTATGAGCTTTCGTGTGCATGCACACTTCTTCAGATACACTGAATCTGAAGGAGTGTGCATGCACATGAAAGCTCATACCAAGAACAAACTTAGTTGGTCTCTAAGGTGCTACTGGAAGGAATTTTTTTATTTTGTTTTGACTATGACAGACCCACACGGCTATCTACTTGTTTCCTCTGTGGCTTTTAAGAATGAAATAGGCCAAGTAGCATTTTCTGGGAAGTAAAAGGACAATGTCTTCTCTAAGGATGGGTGGGTGGAGGCCCGATGGTGATGGAAAGTGGGTGCCTTTCATAAAGGTCATGAGCCCCACCCTAACTCTCCAAGTTTAGCCCAATTGAGAGATGTAAAGTAATTGTGGGGAATGGAGATTTTTGAATGAATTGAAAAAAAATGGGGGTGGGAAATGGCATTCTACATACGCAAAGTTGCTGTGTGTAAATCTACCATAGAATTATGTCTGGTATATTAAAAGTATTGTTTACTCAACTGAATTATTTTTAATATTACAAATGGAGCTGCAAGCTTTTACCATCTCATGGGTCAGTTTATTTATTTGGTGTATTTCCATGGGTGGCACTGTGGTCTAAACCACTGAGCCTCTTGGGCTTGCCGATTGAAGGTCAGTGGTTCGAATCCCTGCGACGGGAGGTGGGAGCAGTTCAAAAGCATGCCAGTGCAAGTAGCTAAATAGGTACCCCTGAGGTGGGAAGGTAAACGGTGTTTTCGTGCGCTCTGGTTTCTGTCACGGCGTTCCGTTGCGCCAGAAGCGGTTTAGTCCTGCTAGCCACATGACCCAGAAAGCTGTGGACAAACACCAGCTCCCTCAGCCTGAAGCGAGATGAACGCTGTAACCCAATAGTCGCCTTTGACTGGACTTAACCATCCAGGGGTCCTTTACCTTTATTTCTGGACCAGATTCTTTCTATCTATAGGCTAGATGGGAAGAAAACTTTTACTGTTGGTGTCAATACAGTGGTACCTCAGGTGACATACGCTTCAGGTTAAGAACTCCGCTAACCCAGAAATAAAGCTTCAGGTTAAGAACTTTGCTTCAGGATAAGAACAGAAATTGTGCTCTGATGGCGCAGCGGCAGCGGGAGGCCCCATTAGCTAAAGTGGTGCTTCAGGTTAAGAACAGTTTCAGGTTAAGAACGGACCTCCGGAACAAATTAAGTACTTAACTAGAGGTACCACTGTAGTCAGCTTTCAGTGATTCTACCTCCACGCCTAGACAGATTTCTCCTAAGCTTGCCACAATCAAGGCCCAGGCAAATTTTTCAAAAGCACCAAAGTATAGGATGCCACAAGATGGCAGCAAATCATCATCCGAGTTACACAAATCAGAAGGCTGAACTATGTAGAACATTTTACAACCTATGCAAAATTTGACTATTTATGCATGCATAATCCCAACTTTTGTTCCCTTTTCTTCAAGGCAACAACTTGCATGCTCCTACTCCCCTTGTTCACAATTCCTTTTCTTATTCCATTATTCCCCTACAGGAGCCTCATGTTCAGTTAGTCCTAGAAACTTACCTGCTTTCCACCTGCCTGTCAGCACTGAAGCCCCTGCCCCTTATACCGCACATGGGGAACCTTTGAGCCCTCCAGATGGTGCTGAACTACAGCTCCCAGACTCCCTAGTCCTTAACCTCTGGGGCTCATGTAGTTTGGCAGGGGGCAAAGGTTTCCCCCACCTGCCATATACCATGATCGATAGAAAAAAGACAATCACAGGAATAAGAATCTGCACAAAACCAAAAGGTACCGTGAAAATCCCTGAAACGAGGGAAAATAAGGCTTAAATAGTCTTGTAAAAGGGGATTTTCACGGTACCTTTTGGTTTTGTGTATACCATGATCGAGCAGAGAAGAGACCACTTTTTTTTGCATAGGATAGATTTCTGACAAAGGCAGACACTGGACAGTCCATACACTTCGCAAATTCTTGCAACCCTTCTTTTCTAGCCCCCCAAAAACCCTTCAAGTGTCTAGCTTGATGAACGCACAGCCTTCCACATGTTGATGGACTTCAACTTCCATCAGCCTCACCCAAGTGGGTGATCTCAGGCTCCCCACTCCCTGAGCTGGTTTAAGAAAGTTCCTTTTTAGCTGTATGTAGAAAGCACAAAGCTTTACTCTTAAAACTTTCTCCAGGGGAAGGGAGAGCAAAGCTTATCTGGCTTTGTAAGGAAGTAGGAAGAAGAGCTCTAGTAACACCCTGTTCTTGAGATGGACAAGGGTGTTTTTTACAACAGATGCATACTTTCTACCTATTTCAGAATAACCCCTGTGGAAAGGCATTTGCAGCTGCCTGGTTTCTCCAGAGGAAAATGGTGGTCTGAAATACAGAAACTCACTGAGTTCGGAAGTTTATTTACATATCTTACAACAAGGAGATGTAACAAGAAAGTGCGTCTTTTAAAAAGGGCTGCCCCCTGTGATTTGCAGTTGGTCACGTGATCTTCTCAGGCAGCATCTGAGCATCAAAGCCGTAGTGCATGTAATGGTAGACCTTCTCTGCCTTCTGCTGGGTCATCCGAGTGCGGGCTGCCATCTCGCCTGGGGAACTGGGAAAAGAGCAAAAAGAAAGGAAGACTGAGCTCCATCGCAAGCCAACAGGCAGTTGCTGCAGCAAGCAGGAGAAACACTGTGCATTTAGGCCACAGGACGCTTCTTCCAATGTGCCTGAAGGGGGAAGGGGAGGCACATGCACAGAACAGGGAGGAGGAAGAGCAAAGTGACCAGCAGCTTGCTCAGGACAGAGCAGTGCATGGTTTTGGTTTCATACAACACCAAGTCGCATTGTGGAATTTGCTACCAAAGAATGTGTCAGGGGCTGCTATCTGAGGTCTGGAGGAGTCGGAGTCCCTGAACAGATATCGGCCATCACAAGTTGAGAAGGCAGGGAGGGAGCATGCAGCCTGTCAGGTTTTGGAAACAGGAAGAGGCCCTGCCCAAGCCCTACCTGTTGGCTGCCTCCTTCACCGAGCTAAAGCCGTGGCACAAGGCCAGGGCCTCTGGGTAGCTGATGCAGGGAATGCTCAGGTAGAAGCGGAGGGCATCTTGCCTGTGCCCCTGCACCTCCGTGGGCACTTGGATGGCCGCGTTCTTCCGCTGCTCCAGCGAAGCCAGCTCCTTCAGCAAGTCCGCCGTCTCCTCTTGGCAGGAGCTGAAGAGCACCCGGATTCCTGCCTGGATGAAGGCCAACAGGAGGCTGTCATAGTGCCTGCTTCTGTGGAACACTCTCCGTGCTTCTCCTGAAAGTTTACAGAACGAGAGTTTGGTGTCAGCATTTCTCCTGTGCTGCCACCTGGGAGAGGCTTCCAGATTTCTTGCTATCAGTGGCCTTTCATTCCCTGATGCCCAAAGCGGCAAGAGATCAGCTTCAACGTGCTAAGCACAGAGATGTGGGGAAGTTGTGGTGCTCTGGGTGGTTCTTGGGCTCCCTCAACCTCACCCCTGATGTTGACCTTGGGCTGCTGGAAGTCCAGCAAAGCCTGGGGGGTGGGCACAGGCTCTCCATCCCATCTCTAGCAGAAGGGCCAGTTGTGTTCTCAGCTTAGCAACTGCTGCAAGTTGTCAGCTGCTACAGCATTTCGCAGCCCAGGGGGGCAGAGGAAGACCCTTAAAATCAGGACCCATCTTTCTCTTCTCTTTCACCCAGAAAGAGAGTTGAGTGGAAATCAAGTAGACAGATAAAAGTTCCTGATCAACTTTCCTGCACTACCGAAAAAGGTGCAGTTCCTAGTTGCCTCTTCATTCTCCAAAGTGGAGTGAAGAACCTTATCGTCCTTCAGTGCGTGATCAGAAGCAGCTGGGATAGATTCTACTCAGCACTTGGTGGGACAACACAGTTTACCAGCTTCCCCAAAAGGTCCCATGTGCACCATGTTACGTTTCTACCTCCTAAATGCCCATCTCTATTCACCTGTACTGTATTTGCAGTGCTGTAGCTGCTGCATTTTCTGTTTAACGCTAAACAGCACAACCAGCAGAGCTGGAAGCTGAAATGTTTAATGCCCAAGGAGAAAACCCGCCAAAGCCAGGAGACCCACCTGCTTTGACTCTCTCCTCCACGATCACACAGATCCTGTCAAACTTGCTCTTCAGCTGCTGCACTCGCTGGACCACTTTGCTCCTGTGTGCCGGGTTCAGCAGCTCCGCCTGGCATCTCCTCTCCACGGCCAGCCGGCTGCTGACAATGTAATCGCAGCTGCCCAGTGAGCAAACGTGGACTTTGACTCCGTGAACAGCTTTCAGGGTGGAAATGACATCTGGCCCAGAGGAGATCTCACGGCTGTCAACCAGAACGCAGAGAGGCAGCGGCAGGTTCTTCTGGGAGCAGAGCGCCGCAAGGTGCCCCAAAGAGCTTTCTGGCTGAAAACATCGCAAGAAAAATCATCACTCATCATCCTCAAAGCAGCCAGAGCAGGAGAAAGCAAAGGCTGAGCTTTCGTTATCATCACCCTTTATAGTGCGTTAACAATGCACCCCAGAGCCTTGCAGGGCTTCCCAGGTGACAAAGACCACAGTCCCTGCCTCCAAAGAGCTTCCAGACTCTTTTGGAAGGTGGAGGTTTACTACTACGATTATGTATTTATTTATACCCAGCCTTTTCCCCTGACAGCTACTCAGATAAAAGAATAGCAGCTAAAAACATGGAGTTGGGGAATGGAACATTAATTTAAGCAGAGGTTGGATGACAATTTGTCAGGGATTCTTCAGCATCGCAGGTGTTGGACTGGACGACCCTTGGACTCTACACTTCTATGATTCGACCCTCTGAGGGCCCCCTCCAGACATCCTTTTCATCGAGCATTAATGATGATTTGTTCTCAGGAAGCTATTGGGGCAGTTACACACAATCCCGCTTTCAACACTGCTTGCACCTGTGAAGGTTGGGGGGGGGGCAGTCATGTTGCTTCATTTCCAACCAGGGCACGCCTTGTTACGTCCTGCAGAAATCCTGTACCTCAAAAGTTCCAGGGTTGTGTGTGTGTGTGGCTTTTGTTGCACTGCAGTGCACAAGTGTCCCTCCAGGTGGCGCTGAGGAAGCATCACAGAAAAGCTCCTAAAGTGAAATGATGTGTGGATGGCTCAGTATAAAGAGACCACCAAGGCACTATAAGCACATCAATGACCTTTTTAGGGCCTGGAGAGGCCCTAAAATAGACCATCAGGAAAAACAACAGGGAAGGATAAGTAGGGGCTGGTATTTTGCCTGGAAGTCCAAATATCACATAGAAAATGGCAGTATTTGACAAGTACAGAACCTAAATCCCACTTTTGTTTAGACATGCATCTAGCCTCATAGAACAATTGCACACACACACAGAGGAAGTCACCTGCAAATTATTCCAACAGGGGACACCTTCTGGGGATGAGGAGTTGGTGCCCTCCCCGCCAATCTTTCATTGACCTCAAGCCCTCTCCAGTCCTCCAGGCGCTCGATAAAACGTAAATGCCATTGCAGAAATAGCTCATGCACATTTATTCAATTTACATGCAGAAGGTGATTTGTGCAACCCCCAACATCTCTGGTCTGAAGGCCATTAGGCAGAAGGGCTATAGAAGGCCTCTGAGCATGACCATGGAGAACCGGGGTACTGCCAGCCAAAAGTGTGCAGAACAATTGCCTGTTCCCAGTACTACATTTTCACAGTGGAGGCGGTAACCAAGGGGGCAGGTGGCACCTTTTGCTGAAGGTTCTCAAGGAAAGCCTGAACAAGCATCCCTGGCCCTGTGGGACATCTTGCCTCCTGGCGAGAGCTTTGACCAGATCGCTTTCAGGGCTTTGGTCTGTTATTCTAATCCTGGCCACAGATAAACCAGCCAGGGAAGGAACAGCTTGAACACAGCCCATACCTTTGACGTTGCCTGGAAGTCCAGTTCTTCTGACAAGGAAGATTTTGGTCCCATGAGCACTTGGGTCCTGCTCTCTCGGGGTGGACGGATCTCAGCCTTTGGAGCAGATGTTCTGCAGTCCAGGCAGTGGTCTAAAGCCAGCGATGAGGACGCATGCGAGCCCTGGTCCGCTTTCGCGATGGGAGGCGGTTCCCTCCTGACCCCTCCTTCATCTTCACTAGAGCTGCTGAGAATCTGAATGCGGGAGCGTTTCTTGAGTGGCGGGGGAGCAGCCCCTCCCTGCTGCAGGAGGGCCTCTTTCAACTTCCTCCTGCGTCGGGTGCAATACTGCTTTCTCCCCTGCCCAAAGCTCTCCTGCAGCAGGTTGAAGTCAACACAAACTTCCTCATCTTCACTGGAGCAGCTTTTGGGGTCTTCCACCTCCTCCTCAACACAGAAGCTGTCCGCTAGGTAGCTTTCTTCCTGCTCTGGAACCTGGAAGGAAAGGAAACCGCGCCATGATTTGCGTATCCCCAAGGCAGAGCCACAGAACACCAAGGCCATGGGTAGGCAACCTAAGGCCCAGGGGCCAGATGTGGCCCAATCGCCTTCTAAATCTGGCCCGCAGACGGTCCGGGAATCAGCGTCTTTTTACATGAGTAGAATGTGTCCTTTTATTTAAAATGCATCTTTGGGTTATTTGTGGGGCATCAGAATTCGTTCATTATTTTTTTTCAAAATATAGTCCGCCCGCCCCCCCCACAAGGTCTGACGGACAGTGGACTGGCCTCCTGCTGAAAAAGTTTGCTGACCCCTGGTCTTGAGCCTCACATGGACTGTAACTGCAGGCCTGGCCAGCTCCAGCAGGTGAAATGCAGGTGACCTTTCCAGTCAAGTCTGGAGGAGTTTTCAGTGCATGAGGCTGGCACAGTTTCTAATGACAAAATGACATTTATGTGTCACTTTGTTCTCAGGTTTACAGGTATGTATGGAATATGGCAGAAATCCAGAAGGCAAATGCCTTAATTTGCATGAGCCAGTTTATTTTGGCACGTCTACCCCGCCCTTTCTATTGAGAAATACAGTAAGAACCTGGGATAAAGTGGCATCGATATGCTAAGGAACCAAGCTCTTTCATTTTAACACCTGAGCCAGGTTTTCCCAGGCCCCTGCGCACTGCAAAAACACCCCCCACCCCAATTCCTGGACTGTTCACATCTCTCCCTGGAGTGCTGCCTGGACTCACATCACAGGCTGAAGAAGTGTTAGAAAGCAGTAGTTCTGTGCCTGGAGGCTGCCTGGGTTTAGGGAGAAGGGCAATGTGTTCTAGATGCGCTTGCGTTCCCCTGAACGATCTGTGTTTTTGTTTGGGGGGAGGATCCAGTCTTGTCCCTGGACTCCCAAGTGTTTTCAGTGGCACCAAGGGAGTTCCCTCTCCCAGCTGATGCTGGCACATGAACTGTGGCTTCACCTAGAGAGAGGCAGGCTGGCCAAGGGCAGCCCTGCTCTGGGGACCTTTTGCCATGTGGGGCTGCCCTGGAAGCTGCAGCTGGTATTGACTTTTAACAGTGGCAAGACTTGTTCCCAGTAACTTGGCCCAGTTAAAGGACCTTCACTGGCTTCCAGTGTTTTTCCGAGCCCAATTCACGGTGGCATTACTGTCCTTTGAGGCCAAACTTGCTTGACTCCCCAGTGCCAAAAGGAAGGCCGAGTTCCCTATCAAGCTACCCAGATGATAAGGTCATTCTGCTCATGGCTATGAGGGAGGGGGGAACTTCTCAAGGTCAGCATCCCAACTAGGGACCACATTCCCCAGAGAAGTCTGCCTGACACAAACTTCTCCCAGGTCACCCAGGTGGAATCGGAATCCTGCTCTTAGATTGTTGCCCCCCCCCAGTCATGCTGCCTTTTCTTTTTTGTGCCTTACAATAGCTCTGACTTGCCATATTTGTATTGTATTTTGATTCATGTGAACCACAATGGGGATTTTTATCGAAGGGTGGTACTAACAAACAAACCCCGACTGTGTTGAGGCAGCAGGTTCTGCCTTGCTAAGAAGTCAGCCCACCTTGAAACAATCCTTTCGGCCTTGTCCCTTAAGACGACACTCGTGAAAAGTGACCATTTGCTCCGATAAGGCTGTGAGAAACCAACAAGCAGCATTTGTGGATCGAGAACAGGCCCCGTTTGGACACAACCCTCCCTGTCTGCCTTCCTACCTGTGAGAAAACAGCCACCGAGTTGTATCCTTTATGCATCTTATACCTGTTGCCAACAGCTGGGCTTCGTACAGATTTCAGGTAGACTGCATGCATCTCAGATTCTGAGCAGAGAGAAAAAAAGAGCAGCAGTCAGGCAGGCAGAAGAGGAACTGAAGCCGCAGTCAGCACCCGTTTGGGCAGGCTTCGCAGGCGGAAAGAGTCTGTAGGGTGGGGGGGAAGTTGTGTTGTGCAGGGCAGCTTGTTTTGCGGATCCTGTTACAATTCCCACCACACAAAGACTCCACACCAATCAGGGGCCTGTTAGTAGCAGCAAAACTCTTCCCACAATGGCGCTGTGGAGGTGGGGAGACAGGTTCCACATGTGGCAATTGCTGCCACATAGAAGCAGCCATTCATTCTCTATCCATTTCCAGGCCTCGGTCCAAGTGCTGGCTATTCAAGCTCTACTGCAGCCTGTGCCTTTGTTCCTCACCTTTCCACTTTGTTGATGATACTGCAGCATGAACCGAAGGGTTAAGCAACGCGGTCCTGATTTACTGCTGCTACCTGATTTCCGAAACCTGACATGCTGAGCGCAATCACGGCCTTGTAGGAAAGCCACTGGGAGGACTGCTGCCAGTGGGAAAGGACAATCAGAGCCAACAAGGTGCCAGCTAACCGGAAAAGGGCAGAGTTTTCCTTCACTTACCATTGAGATCTTGCATAATCTGTGTCTCATCATTTAAAAACTCGATGAGCGAAGAACTCTGCACATTTTCTGAGCCGACGCTCTCGTCGGATGAAACCTCCATGGCTCCTTCCTCAGAAAGTTCCGCCTCTTGGTCCAGAAAGTATTTGGCTGCGTTCTACATGAAGCAAAAGCAAGAGAGTTCCTGCCCAGCAGCACCCTACTTCGCAGCCATGCCAGGTGGCCGCAGACTGGCCCACCCCCACCCCTAGGCTGATCAGAACTGGGCTTCTTTTAAGAACTGGCCACGGGCAAGGACACGATCCCATGTTGACAGCCAGCACACAAAGCCTGGCACACACCACCAGCCATGCAGATCAAGTGATCTGAGGCCACAGCCTCACATGGAAAGAAGAAGCACCCCACTGCCTGGGGCCAAAGCCTCTAAAGTGCACTTTTTGTCCATCCTCAATTACAAAACACAAGGCCAAAAGTAACCCCCCCCCAATTCCTTGGTTTGGTATTACAGTTTCCTGCATTTGGGATTCAATCCCTGACAGCATCTCCAAGTAGGCCTGGGAATGACTCCAGCCTAAAACCCTGGAGAGCCACTTCTGCCAGTCAGTGTGGACAATACTGAGCTAGATGGATCAAAGCCCGTATAAGGCAGCTTCCAGTTTTATAATGACCTCTCCCCATTACCTGCAACCAGATCCTCTTCTTTAACTGGGGATGGGAGGGGCTGAATGACACACCAAGTATCTGCCCTCCTGCTCAGCTGAGCTGCATGGGCCTGCTCCAAAATTGAAATTTGGCATAACAGAGGAGACTCTGTTTCCATGCATGTTCCCCTCACTCGCACTGTCCCGTATTTCCCTCCTGTCTAAGGTTCCAGAGGGGGGATCTGCTTCCCTACTTTGTAAACGAAAAGCACAGTACCCCAAGCCTCACACCCACCAGAAACAAAGGAGCATCGCTGTTGTCATATGCGCACCTTCCTGGCAGCAGCGTCTCCCCTTTTCTGCCTCTTCACACCTGGTTTCTTGCTCCAGCTCTTCTCAGAGCAATCTGGGCTTGCATCGCTAGACAAATCTGACTGCAACAGAGCACAGACACTGGTCAACAATGGCATCAGAGCCAGCTTCCTCTGGCTTTAGCTGTTGCTCAATGCTACCCTGGCAGGGACTTTATGGGTCTGGCTTAACCAAAACTTGCAGCCTTTGGCTTCAAATCTGGGATGCTACAGGCAGCCTGGTTCATATTCCTTATGATTAATGTTGATGGTGAAATTACACTTAAGGGGTGGTTAAAGAATTCTGGAGAAAGAGTGGAGGAGAGGGAGGGGGTGGCCTGCTCAGCCATTTCTCGTGGAGACTCAGAACCCCTGGAGGGGCAGCATTTGGGCAGGTGGCCAAGAGGATGACTCAGGGTAGGGCAGCCTACTGGTCTTCTGTGTATGTTTGATTGAGAATGCTGCCCAAATATCTCTCCATCTGAAGAAAAAACAGCGTTACCACATTTTACAGGAACTGCTTTGAGCACAGATGTCATTGTGGGAAACGTAGTATATAAATGAATTGACTATAAAAAAACCTACTTTACTTCTGCTAGATATCTCAGAACTAATCAGCTCCTGTCCTATTGCAGGTTAAAGGCATTTTAGAAAAAAATGATAATAACCATTTCCTATCAATAAAGGGATGTTTAAGCCAACCAGAGCAAAATGTTTTTTATGTGTTTTTCCTGCCCTGACTGGGGTATCTACTCACTGGGACGAGCGGACGTCTCCGTTTCTTGACAGCACATACTGGCGATTCCAAGTCACAGTCATCATCAATCTTGGGAGAAGGAAGGAAGATGTCAAAACACATTTAGAAACCGCACAGTGAGGAGTTTTGTTTGGAGATTGGAGGCATTTAATTTTAACTGAGCTGACTCACGTTCTGAGATGTGAAAATGTTCACTTTCTTCTTATTTTTTCTGAGAAAAACAATTTCTTCTTCGCTTTCACTGCCGGCCCCAACTGCGAAGGAGTATGTGGGTAACAATAATGTCATGAGAGGTCACCCTACCCTCCTACACTGTACCCCATGAACAGAGAGGGGACCCTAGCTTCCTGGACTTCAACCACCAACTCTTGACATCAGGGAAGCCATTTCAAGGAAATAGAACCTTTTCCTTACCTACGTGTGACCTACAGGAGACCCCAGATTAAGATCAATTTCCCTCTCCACTCCCCTCTGCATGCATATCTCCGACACTTATCACTTCCCTGTAAGCAAACTATAATGTCAGCAGAACCACCTGCATAGATCTACATAAGCCGATCTACATAAGCAGCAGCCAGGAAACCTTTTGTTATCCAGAAATGTGTGTTTGGGAGGGGTCGAGGAGGGATGACCAGGTGTGGGGAATTCTCAAGTTACCTCCTCTGACCCTCCCAAGTTATGATGTAGCCGTGATGTATCTGAGGGGTGGTCCTGCGTTACACCCCTTTTTGTGATGTATGTATGATGTACAAGGGGGTGGTCTTGGGCCGAAGGGGGGGGAATTTCAAAGTCTATATAGGAGCTGACACACCATTGTCCGGGGTTCTCCCTCCTTATCATACCTGCTACGTGATGGGAAACCTCTGTTGCAACAGATTCAATAAATGGGAAGCTGCGCTTTGCTTTTGATAACTCTGGTGTGGTCTCTGTCTGTGGCACGAAGGGAAAAGCTCTAAAATTCCAGCTCTTCCCAGGGAGAAAAATCCGGACTCCCCCTTGGGAAACCCGGACCCAACTTTATGCCTTTCCTAGTAAAATTTTGCTTATATCATTTGGCGACCACGAAGGGACCCAAGTTTTCCAGCGATCTTTGGGGTCTGGGCATAGGGGGCCTGGTGCACACCCAGCCATTTGCAGGGAGGGCATCCCTCTGCTCAGGAACCAGGATCTCTGGCAGTAATTGGGAGTCCCAGCGGGACACACCAGAGCAAAGCAAACCCCGGGAAGGAAGTTTTATTTTTTGTTTTGTTTTGTTTTGTGTGTTTTTTTTATTTTTATTTTTTTACAGGTTAAGGAAATCCCGGATTGCAATCCCAGAGGGCGTGAAGTAAGTATAAGGAATTTTGGGGACACAGTGAAGGGTGGATAAGTGACCGCAGCAACGAAAAATTCTTGTCTGTTCTATCCCTTTTCTATCTCTTGGACCTTGGTTAGCAGCATAGCTGTAGGGCAAAATTATAAAGTAGAACCAAGGTCCTGGGCACAGTGCTTCACGTTACAACGTGCCCGCCGAGAGGCAACTGGCCCGTACACTCTGACAACCCTTGTCAACCACTGCTGCATTTCTCTTTTACCCTTCAAGGCGTAGCCGCAAACCGCCTCATGGAGACCTTAATTGGGCATGACCCATGAGGACGGGAGAGCAAGGGCGCCTTTTTCTTTTCACCACTCTATCCGGACTTACCGCTTGGCACTGCACACGCAGGCGTCCAAAGGCAGGTAGTCCTTTTCCCTAGTTTGTAAGAGGCAGGAACGTTGCTGTCGGACCCTCAGCAATAAGATTGACACTAGTAAGGGGGGTCTCGAAGGTACTTGATCGCACCGCAGCCTAGTAGCAAAAGCCAACGGCTGGCCGCCTAGTAGTTAGCGCAAACGAACGGTAGGCAGGGCACAGCGGGGACTGTGCGGGCCCTAGGTCCAGGGTGTTAGTTAGTGTCCAGAATTGGGAGGTTCTACTGTGACCCGACTGCAGTATAATCGGCCATTTTCCTAAGTTAACATGGGTGCACCCCACTCTAAGGAATTCCTTTCCCAGACTCCAGGTCAGAACAAAGCCCACCTGTGGCTTGGTCCTGGCCAGGACTCTGAGTCCAACTCCAATTTGTACTTTTAAATTGGCATGACATACTTATAAAATCGCAATTGGTACAGGATGAAGGAAAAATGAAGGGTTGTAACTTTAAAATGTTTGCTAAAAACTTTGAAATTGTTCTGTAACTTGAGTGAGTAAGTTTTGTACTTGAAAAAAAAAGGGAGGCTAAGAAATGTTTCTCCTTTGTTTAAACCAACTAAAGGATGGAATATGTGTTTACATGTTACGTGTTGTCTGTTATGTGTGTGAGAGCTTGTTCCTTGTGTCCCTGTCATTTGTTGTCCTTGTGTAACTTCAGTGAGCTTAAAGGAGGCCTGAGAGAAATCCAGTCTGAGAGCTTGTGTGTTAGAAATCTTTGTTCCCCTTGAAGTAAATAAAACATGTACTCGGGGTTAGAAATGTTTAAGGGGTTTCTGTTTAAAATTGGTCACAACTTCACTTAAGTGTGCACAGTAAAATAAAAATAAAAATAATAAAAATTGCAAGCTTGCTTTAAAAATTTCATGTAAGAGCTTGATCAACCCAGAAACATGGTGAATATTGAAAAGTGTGGAAATGATGTGTACATTTTTTTTAAGAGGCTATAGAAGGCCAATTTTTCTCCAGGGAGTAAAAAGTGTGTGTGTATACTTATTTGTTCCTGCAGTAAGGAGAAGCAGGACAAAAAAAAGAAATGGGAGATTGGTAACCTTGAAAATGGTTCATTTAAACTTTGAATTTGTGAACTCACAATGTTCAAGGTCTGCAAAAAAGGAAGGCTGTGCTCTGTACTTAATTTTTCCTGCTGCAAAGTTTCAAAAGTTAAGCACAGGATGCTTTTCAATGTAAAATGCAGTATCTGGCTTAAAGTAAAAGGTCTTTTGAAGAATCCTAAAACTGCTTTTAAAATGCTTTCCCACCCCTCTTTGTTCTAACTGAGTTTTTTTTCTCCCCTTTCCCATCTTACTTCTGTGCTTAAACAGATAAATCTACTCCTGAGTAAGCTTTCATTGGCAAAGGGGGGCAATGTTTGCTAAAGGTACCCCATTCCACTTTCCTATGTGTGGTCATTTTAATTCATTGGCTCACCAGGCCTTAGGAAAAATTGTTCAATTATTCTCTTTTTAGCCTTTCTAAAAATCACTTCTATCAAATCTATGGCTGTTTTATTAATTGTGGGTGGTTATATCAACTCTTAGTCTTCTTTATAAAACTCTCTCCCTATCTAATTTTAGGAAAACTGTATTCACTTGTATGTTCCTGTAGGAAAATTTCTCTGGTAACTTGCACTCTTTAGGGAAATAACTCTCACTCAAACTATCTTTAGACCTGCTAAAGGGTTCTGTGTAAAGTTAGTAATTTTCTTTTGCTCTTAGTATGCATATCTGTTTACATGATAGTCTGTGTGCATAAGTATGTGTCTCTCTCTGGTAGTACAAATCCTGTGAACCCTATATATATTTCAGGGGTTGGACTAGGTGACCTCTGGATCCCTTCCAACTCCCAATTTATGGCTATATGGAAGGCACTTTGTCTGCTAGCATTGGAGGTAATTTTCAAATTCTGGTGTGGTGATGGGTTGAAACTCAGCCCAGCATTGGGGTTTGTTTGGTTTTTTGTACAGAAAGATGGAAAGATTGGTTTTCAGAGTTTAGAATAGAGTGATTGTTTGTTTGTGTTTGTTTCTAAAAAGGAGATTTGTAACTTTGAAATATCTCAGTCTTTACCATTTGTCTATTATTTAAAGTTTAAGCACATACAATTAAAATGTTAGAGAATATGAATTCTGACCCTGTAGCCATTTTCCCATATATAAGGGAGGGCAAGGAATTTCTGCCCATGGCTGAAATTGCTAAGAATATTTTACTCCCTGTGCCATTGTTACTCATAAATAAGAGGGTGGGGATTTCCACTAATGGCCAGAGAAAAGAAAAAAAAAGAAGATAGCCCACATTTTAATAGAAATCTGTACCCCAAATCCTGTAGATAAAGGAGGCGAGGCATTGGTCCCAATTTTTTTTTTGCCTGGGGTGCAGGTATGTTCAAACTTATATCTAAGGTTTTGGTGGAAGGGTGGCCTGCATGTTGAAGTCCTATATAAAGTTTTAAGATTTATAAGCCTATCTCCTAAGCAGCAAGAAACAGGAAATAAAATGTGTCAGAAATGGCTTTAAACTGACCAAACCGGAACTTAATTTGACTAATTTATTGCTGATTTTGGAAATAGCATGAACTACTGGATTTCTGTTTAAAATCTAACTTTATTCTTAAAATTCTACCCCTCACGCTTCTCTCCCTTTATTCAAATGGTAATTTAACCAACAGATGCAATTCTTTCAAATGGTACAATAGATTTCTGAGTCATGAACTCTGTACATGCACAGAGGCTATGTCAACTAAAAAAAGGGGGGGTTTACTAAGAGGTTTACTCCACATGGAACTTAAATTCAATCTTTATGTTAACTTGGAATTGAAGGAAAACACCCTTTGTGTCCTTTGCCCCAGGGGCTACTTGAGGAATAACAAAAGAGTTAAGTATTGGGCCATAAAAAAAAAAAAAAAAAAATAACATGCCAAAATCTTTCCACAGGTAAAATGAGAGGGTAGTGATTTAAATGAATTTTAGAACAGGTTTTCTTAAATGCATTTTAGGAACATCTCCTGACAGAGATTTCCACATGAAGCAATTTTCTCTTTCAACAGGATATTCAGATCCAAAAGTGCGGAGAAAGAATTTGCAGTTCTTTCTGAGCCTTACTGCAAATTCTATCTCCGAGGGGGGGAGGAAGAGGAATGGGGAAATTGTTCTCTCCAGGTGACAGACAGAGCAACCAACATTACATTGTTCTATCTCAGTGGGCACCCAAGATGTATTACCTCACATTTACATTTCAACCCAAAGCATTTACCTGTTAATCCTTCCCTTCCCTCAATCTAACATGTAAGATTTTTTCCACAGCTTTTATCAGGATATTTGAGAAGCCTCAAACTACTTCCCACATAAAGAAACATTTTTCCCCCTTTTTCTTTTACTTTTATTTGGGATGTTTAAAATTTTGTGTGTTTTAGCATTTATTTATTTTTGGTTTTTATATTTTGAGAACATGTGCAACACATGGAATAAGGTCCTTCATTTTATTGTATCTCCAAAACTTACATGATGAATTTTAAGTTTATTTTTCCATTAGTTTACTATTTATTTATTTATTTTGAAAAAAATTATTTAACTGGTGATCTAATTTTTGATTTTGTTTCCTTTTAATATTTTATTTTTGGGGTGATCTAATTTTTGTTTTGCTTCCCTTTAATATTTTTATCTTTAAACAGCAGAAGATCACAGAAGTAATTATACAGAAAAGTGATAATAATATTGACATGAATAAAATGCTTAACTCTAAAATTTTATTGTTTGCAGTTTCCCAAGAAAAATTCAAGGATATTCTCTAACTTTGTCTTTAAGCCCCAAACCCTGTCCTCCTACAGGATATCAGGTGTTAATGCAAACCCAATGAAGGAAAACCCTCAGCCAAAATTCCTTGTGACCACAAGACTACCACCTGCAACAGCAACAGACACCAGAGTTTTAAAAGTGGCCACGGAAATCTCATTCAAAAGGACAGACTGAGGGGGTGTGTGAAGATGACATAGGGGGAAAGTTGCTCTTTAAGGACATTTTCTCTTTCTGACCTCAAGCCCTTGTACCTAATGGTTAAAGATACGTGAAAAAAGCAAGAATTGTCTCAAAAATCTCATGACTTCCTAAAGCACATCCAAATGGTCTGGAATTAATAATTGTGTGTTACGTGTGTTATGTGTTATTATGTAAAGAATTCTGAAATGTGCTTGGTAATATGTGATTTCCACAAATGGGGAAACAATTGAATTGCAAGGACGTTTTCTCTCTTTTGACCTCAAGACTCTACCCTAGGATTGAAAAGAGATATTATGTTTTATGTTGTGTGATATTATGCTGAAACATTGAACCATGTCTGACAGTATATGTGATTCCCACAAAGGGGGGGCAGCGACCCAATTTTGTGTTTAATTATTGTTTTATGTCTTATGTACCGCTTTAATTCTTATTGTTTACACTAGTGAAGGAATTCTCATGCATTTTATACTTTCTAATAGATCAGGCTATTCCGCAGTCCCATATTTAGACTACTGTAGATCAATCTATGACCACATTACCTTGTTCCACCCGGTACCCCAACCTTCTCTATACATTTTAATTTTACCAAGGAGAAGCTTCAGGATCCATGAAAGCCCAGATAACCGGAAAGTGTCTATGCTTTGATTTAACAGGAATTATCCCTTATAGAATTAAATTAACTAATTTGAACTGCCCTTTTTTTTATTGGTTTGGAAAGTAACAACCATGGGGCAAAATAAATTCTAATTTGGCTCAGTTCTGATTGGGCATGTATCCCAGGTACAATGAACTTTCTTTGGTCCCCTTAGAACAACTGAGCAATTTTCCCATGAGTGCAAGACCAGCCTATAAAATAAAATCCCATAGGAAGGTTAGGCAAGGACATTTCTCTCATGACGTGTTCAAAGCCTGTCCAAATCTATGGCAAATACCAGGCGAAAATGGTCACGAGGAAAGCCCTCAGGGATTCCCCAGGGATTGTTGCGGCTGTGGTATGGAGGGGAGACCAGAGGAAGCCAGATTTGTCACCTGGGAACATATAAATTGGCAAACAACAACACTGCACTTTTCAGTCACTTTCCTGCTGAGTGTAAAGCATAGACCACTATTGAGAAAATGTTTATCCCAAAGTCCTGGACTACCACAAGTAATTTAGTAACAATGCAACATGTGTTATTTTTATGTCCTATGTCCAGCTATGTGCACTGCTACACTTAGGGGCCTGACTTACAAGACTTCAGATTTATACAAAGGTATCCATTTCATTTTTCCCGCCATGATGACAAACCTCCAAACAGCCCCCACCTTTCCTGAAGTTGCCCCAATGTACCACTTAGGGGAGGGTGTATATACAACTGTGGATGTGCGGCAATAATTTTGTACCAAAATTAAGCCGCAGAGAGGGGAATTGTCATGAGAGGTCACCCTACCCTCCTACACTGTACCCCATGAACAGAGAGGGGACCCTAGCTTCCTGGACTTCAACCACCAACTCTTGACATCAGGGAAGCCATTTCAAGGAAATAGAACCTTTTCCTTACCTACGTGTGACCTACAGGAGACCCCAGATTAAGATCAATTTCCCTCTCCACTCCCCTCTGCATGCATATCTCCGACACTTATCACTTCCCTGTAAGCAAACTATAATGTCAGCAGAACCACCTGCATAGATCTACATAAGCCGATCTACATAAGCAGCAGCCAGGAAACCTTTTGTTATCCAGAAATGTGTGTTTGGGAGGGGTCGAGGAGGGATGACCAGGTGTGGGGAATTCTCAAGTTACCTCCTCTGACCCTCCCAAGTTATGATGTAGCCGTGATGTATCTGAGGGGTGGTCCTGCGTTACACCCCTTTTTGTGATGTATGTATGATGTACAAGGGGGTGGTCTTGGGCCGAAGGGGGGGGAATTTCAAAGTCTATATAGGAGCTGACACACCATTGTCCGGGGTTCTCCCTCCTTATCATACCTGCTACGTGATGGGAAACCTCTGTTGCAACAGATTCAATAAATGGGAAGCTGCGCTTTGCTTTTGATAACTCTGGTGTGGTCTCTGTCTGTGGCACGAAGGGAAAAGCTCTAAAATTCCAGCTCTTCCCAGGGAGAAAAATCCGGACTCCCCCTTGGGAAACCCGGACCCAACTTTATGCCTTTCCTAGTAAAATTTTGCTTATATCAATAATAAGAAAGTGTGTGTGTGTTTTTCACCATACAATATATTTGTAAGACCGAGAGGAAAACACTTTCTCCATTTTTTCTTTAAATAAGGCAATTCTGAATTGGCTTGGGAGGTTGCTATTGTCTGCCTGTGACTCCCCCTCCGCCCAGGGTCCAGTTGGGGCAACTTAAACAGTATTTCCCAGCAGAGGAACACAGCTGGCTGCATTGCCTTGCTGAGCTGGAAATTAAGAGTGCTACTGAGTGATAGGGATGAGGGGAAAGAGAAGGGGAAACACTAAACCAACTTCACTTATCTGTTCTTGGACATGTTGTCAACCCACGTACAAGAGCTGTTGCTCCTCCTACAGGTAGCCAGAGAGGCACCTCTGGAACAAGGTATCTCCAACTGACTCCATTTCCCCCCTCCCCACCACTTTTGCCCCATTTCCCAACTCTTCCCTGCACATATTCCTCAAGGTTGTTTTGGTTTGTTTTTAATAGGAATCCAGCAGTCCCACACATGCTTTTACACAGAATGAGGAAGGAGCAGGCCTTGAGAGTAGGACTGTTGCATTTAAGCGAAGAATGTAAAAGATGTAAGCTAAGGATGCAGAAACTTATGCTGATCCTGCAGCCGGATGAAGCCCGGGGTTCCTCTGAGCCAGCACCCTGTTCTCATGGTGGTCAACTGGGCGCCCACGAGGGGCACCTGAGTGTAGCCGTGCTCTTCCCTCCCGCGGTTCACAGCATCTGCCATTCAGAAGCTCAGGCCTCCGGCGGGGAAATCGCCAGGGCAGGAGTGAGCAACGGCATTGCGTCCACAGAAGCAGAGCATCCAGATGCAATGGTGCTGCTTTATTCTACTTTGGCCAGACCTCACCTGGCTTACTGTGTCCAGTTCCAAGCTCCACAGTTTATTTACATTTCAATTTTTTAAATTGATTTTGTAATAAATTGCAGTATCTCTCTAAATCACCATGCATCTTATATAATACCACTCTTACTGCAAAATTGCTTACATCTGATTGGAAAAAAGCTTACCGAATGAGGAACAGAAAAAAGTTGAGGTTTATTCAGACATATTATCCCAAATTAATAAAGTGATCTTCCTTTTTAAAAACAAAACAAAACAAACAAGCAAACTTATTTCAATATATAAGAAAAAACTCCTTTTCCCTTATGGGGTACCCAAGAGCCCGTATAGAGCCCTTAGGTAGGTTCTCTATCGGTAGGAGAAAATAACAGAGGCCAACCAGAGAATATTGAGAAGCAAAGCAGCTAGTGAGCATGATATTTAGTAAACTGTTGCAAGAGGATCCCCTGCTCACCCCACGCAGGGAGGGAGGAGAGGAACCCAGAACAAAGGTGTGCAAGCCCCCATATAGACTGACAGAGCAAAGTGCTTAAGAAGGAGCATAACCCAGATGGAGGGGGACCGGGAGGCCCCTCGCTAGGAGGAGAGGCTGCAGGGCCCAGGGAAGCAGGCTGAGCTTGGAGAAGAGACAATGAGGCGGCAAGAGGGGGCCAGGATCTCCATTGACGTTGAGGATTATTAATGACACAGCAGTATTTTGGTCCTGTTTATTGTCGCTGCTGACTCTGCCATGGTTTTATCTGTTCCTGTTTTTACCTGACTGATGGTCTGTAACTGAGGGAGAGGGGGTTGCTTTTAATTTATTCCACTGTACCCCACTACGGTACCATCTTGTGTGGGGAGGAAGGCTAAACAATATTTTTAATGCAGCACATTTAAATGCAGCGCAGGAAAAATGATTTAAACATTCCCGACAGCATAAACCATTCAACAGAGAGTGTTGGACCGACTCTCTTTCCATAGGAGGTTCTTAAGCAGAGGCGGGATGGCCTCCCCTATTGGGGATCCGGAGGGTGGGGGGGGTTTCCTGCATCAGCTGGGGGGCAGGGGTGGTGTGGGGATAGGGCTGATGCCCCACGAGGCCCTTTCCAACTCTAGGGTGTTCTTCTGCAACCTGATGCTTAGCCTTGCCATAAATCCAGAGAGAGAACACCCCTTCATTGCTTAAAAGGCAGGATCTCAGTATCCAGTTCCCATCTGCCTTCTGAAGATTGTAGGCAGACTAAGTCCTCTCTGCATAATAATGCCTTACACTATTAATTTTTAAAAAACCTTACCTTCAATGGGAAGCACGTTAGCGCCATTTAGGCTTCCGTTTTCCACCTTGGCGGTTTCCTGCCGTGCAAGCCCCTCTGTGCTGAAAATGGAGTTAGCCAAGTCCCTTTTCACTGTATTGACATTCCCTCTCCTTGGAACTGGCGCCTGTGGGCTTTCCTGCCTATTCCAGGAGAAAGAGCTCGTGGAGGTTCTTCTGGGGATGCCAGCGTGGCTCACCTGCCTACCTGTCGGGGTGGAAAATGCAGCGTGCGCAGCACTTGGTGGCTGGCACAGTTTCCCTCTCACTGGTGTCAAAGGAGAGACCAAGGGAATAACATTTTCAACTGCCGCAAGACGAGAGTCCCGATTTTGTAGGTGTAAAGGTGTAGAAAACTTGGTTCCATTAAAGCACTCATTGCCCCAGGTCAGTGGAGACTTCCTTGACATGTTGCTGTTTGAGAGCGCTACTTCAGCGCTAGAGGAGCTAACTGCCGCGTGACTCCCCCCATCTTTCATGGTGTCAACTGGCTCTGAGCACTCGTCCTCCGATTCTTGAGTCAGGAAACCCAGATCAAAGTTAACAGAGAACAACTCCTGAGAAACATTGTACAACTCTCCAGGACGCTGGGCTTCTGCTTTGCCTGCACGGACAGGATCAACAGATGCTTCCAAACCTCCATCTCTTGGGATTGTCAATGACTTCATGGGGTTTCCTGGGCTGACCTCATGAAGCTCCTCCCCTGAGGGCTGCCTTCCAGAGGTCCCCTCTTCCTTGCTCGGGGGGCTGGCTTGACTACCCCACAATGATGGCTCTGAAAGCTCCCCTCCTTTTGTGTCTGGATGAGGCCCACTCTCTGCAAAATCCTCTCCTATAAAGAAACGCCCAGGCACTTCAGTAGGGCTTGCATTCCTCTCAGCCAACCTCTGGGATCCTTGATAACTTCTACAAGCCTTCTCCTCTCCTGAATGGTTTGCTCCTGGATCATGATCTGCCATTGGTGGAGTTCTCCCTTGAATGCCCATCTGCTTTTCATCGTCACACTCAAATATTTCGTCCCAATCAAAATCATTTATCTTGCTAAAAGAAGCTTCAGGAATGCAGCTTTCCCCCAAAAGGTTATCCAAGGAACACTGTTTCTGAGCATCAGTGAGCTCAGACATGTTCCGAGGGGACGTGGAAAGTGGTTTGGAAGGTGTCAGTTTTCCCCCTGAAGGACATCTGCCAGCAAACACACTGGAAACACATTTTTGCACTGAGCTTAACTGCTGGGCTACATCCTCTGTCTCTTCTTCAGAATCAAATAATTCATTCAGAGAAGGGGGAGACTGTGACAGAAGCCTTGCTGCATTTGCTGGGATGCATTTTCCCCAAAAACCATCCTCATTGGCACTTGCACCAGGAAGCACAAACAAATCCACCACTGCTGGTGTATAAAACAAGGAAGAAAGGGGAGAATTTTCACCTGCAGAGCAGCCATAGCCTGAATCTGCACCGTGTCCATTCCATGAGCCGCACACTTTTGAGACGGGCTGAAATTCTGTTTCTGCTGCATTTTCACGATCAGCAACGCTTCTCTGGGCAGTGCTTATGCTGGCAGATTCCTCCATGTTTTCCTCATCCTTATCTGACATTTTTTTACATCCAGCACCTTCAACCAACGGCAAAGTGCTTGCTGGAAAACCATCTGCAGGGCTGAGCCCCTCTGTAGCATGACTTTCAGAGTCTACCGTCAGTGCCTGAGGCCTATTCATAGATTTGAAGCTCGTTGCTTTAAAGAGAGATACACATTCTGCATCAAGCTCCACGGAGGAAGATGAGCGGTGCGTTGCTGCTTTTGGAGCCTCTACCTGGGTTTTTCTAGAGAAAAGCGCCTTTTGAGCAGCTGCAGCATCACAACACCTCTTGCCCCGCTGAGCCTCCTCCGATGCCTCAACATCTTCCCAGTGAAAATAAGGACGGGTATCCAACTCATAGCGGCATTCTCCCTAGTTGAAAAAAAGAAAAGACATTATTTCGGATGTCTACTTGACTCAAAGCTCATCGCACTCCTTATCCTCCCATGAACTGTGTTTACTAGACTGGCATTGCTTCAGTCTTGCAAAAGGGAAATGGACCAGGAGACCAACATTTGCTCATGAGGGCTCAAGGAGAAAGTCAAAAGAGCCTGCTGGATCAGGCCAACAGTCCATCTAGCCCAGCTTCCTCTTCTCACAATGGCTTCTCCCCAGATGCCTGTGGGAAACCAGCAAACAAGATTCAAGCACAATAGCCTTCTTGCTTCGTGTGATCAACAACTGGCATTCAGAAGCAATATGGCCTCTGACTCCACTTTCTACATCTCTCCATCAACAGATCTGTCCATTTATTCCTACTCTCTGCTTCTCAATCCCCAATCCACAAGAGGACCTCTTCCATGACTGCTAAGCTTACTCAGCAGGAGTCTTTGGTGAGGTACTTTGTCGAAAGCCTTTGGAAATTCCTAAGTATGCTATGCTTGTTGATACTCTCAAAGAACTCAAATATGTTCATAATGTAGGACTTGGCGTTGCAGAAGCCATGCTGGTTCTGTTTCAGGAAGGCTTGTTCTTCTATATGTTTGGTTATTTTATCTTTAACAATACTTTCCACCAGTTTTCCTCTACTGCTTCCAAATCCTGACTGACTATATTTTGGAAAACAATGCCTGTGTGTCTTGGTGCAGCCTTCCCTAAGTTCACAGGATCATGGAGTCATTTAAATCAAAACAGAACAATGCAGCTACTTAATTTACCTGCAAATTTGGCCTACAAAAACCCCGAAATAAAACTAAAAATGACCTGATACATAAGTTACATAAAGCAACTCTCCTCCAGGGGTACCTAAGTCTGGCAGCTAGGATCATAGTGTGTGTCCTCATTTCAGGTTCACAAGGTCTTACATAAATGCTCTCCTTCGCTATGGAAAAGGACACTTGATCCCAGGCAGGTTCCAAACCACAGGTGGGAAGCAAAGGCACTCTCACACCTTCACACTTTGCTTAGTAGAGTAAAACATCAAAAAACTATTGGAAGGAACTAACAAATTTGAAATCAGCTGCTCAGCAAAATAGGTCATGGGACAAAACCGCTCCTTTCCCAATATGATTGTATTAGCCCAACAGCTTTCATTAAGAATTATAGAATCCTGCCAGATTAACAATATTCACAACTTGGAAAGGTGACAGAAAATGTGGTGCCTAACAATTAAATGGGCTTCTGGCCTGCAAAAAAAATCAACAACAGTTCTCTCTATCCCTCCCTCCCTCCCAGGGGAGCAGGGCATCAATAAATGGGAGAATCCATACAGCTCATTTCACCAACATCCCACCCACAGAGTCACAAGGCAACTCTGGCTTTGGGAGTACAGGAGTCATAATAACAATACCGACAACTGTTGGGCTCCAGTAAAGTGACTCCTTGCAATGCAAAAGAACCCCATGGCTGGTGCGCATGAAGAATAAGCCTCCAAAGGGAAAAATAAGGCAATCTGGAGGAAGGAAGGAAGGAAGGAAGGAAGGAAGAAAGAAAGGAAGGAAGGAAGGAAGGAAGGAAGGAAGGGCTAAGCCGACACAGCATAATTTTGGAATGAACATCAGTTTCCTTGCTTGAAACAAAATAAAAAAATTCCTTCCAGTAGCACCTTAGAGACCAACTAAGTTTGTTCTTGGTATGAGCTTTCGTGTGCATGCACACTTCTTCAGATACCCGTTTCCCTGCTGTCATTATGGGCAATGTGTTTTTTCACGTTCAAGCTGGAACGTGTCCAGAATAGGGCAACCAAAATGGTCAAAGGCCTGGAAACGATGCCTTATGAGGAACGGCTTAGGGAGCTGGGTATGTTTAGCCTGGAGAAGAGAAGGTTAAGGGGTGATATGATAGCCATGTTCAAATATATAAAAGGGTGTCATATAGAGGAGGGAGAAAGGTTGTTTTCTGCTGCTCCAGAGAAGCGGACACGGAGCAATGGATTCAAACTACAAGAAAGAAGATTCCACCTAAACATTAGAAAGAACTTCCTGACAGTAAGAGCTGTTTGACAGTGGAATTTGCTGCCAAGGAGTGTGGTGGAGTCTCCTTCTTTGGAGGTCTTTAAGCAGAGGTTTGACAGCCATCTTTCAAGAATGCTTTGATGGTGTTCCTGCTTGGCAGGGGGTTGGACTGGATGGCCCTTGTGGTCTCTTCCAACTCTATGGTTCTATGATTCTATGATTCTGTAACAAGCTGGAGAAGTAAGCAGGGAAAGCTGGCCAGCCTTTCAGATTGCTGAGTGCAGCTTTATCCTCTTAGATGCCCATATGACCCTTTAATGCTCCAGGGCAAAGTAGTGCAGGACCTGATTAGCAACAGAGTGTGTGTATGCATGGGTATTAGTGGAAGCTCTGAGCACACCAAGCTTAGCTTTTCAGATGTGGGTTGAAAAGCAAACCATGTAAACAGAATTGCGCAGAACCATCCCTCCTCCGAGCACAGCTTCCGCAACCTCCCCCACGAACCTGCACCTTTCTTGTCAATGTTCTGTACGTACTAAAAACTCCTCCCTAGAAGTTTTCTCAACTCCTGGGATCTTGCCCTCATTGCCACAGTCTCAGGGGTGACAGCAGGTGTGTCAAGAGACTCGTGTGCATCGCTCAAGTCTGCCTTGAACTGTATGACCACCTTACTGGAGCATTCTAACCTCCAATGGGCTTCTGCCTGGGGCTACAGCAATGCTTCAAGCTAACTTGCTCACCTTCACCGCACTCAGGCTCCCATGGGGCCTCCAACGATCCTTGCTAACTCAGATGCCTGGCAAGACCTTTGCAGTCATCCTGGCCCTTCTCAGTCTAGGGCCAACCAACAAAGCTGAGTGTTGGTCGATTAAGGACATACAGTTCAAGAAGGATACTGACAAGCTGGAACGTGTCCAGAGGAGGGCAACCAAAATGGTCAAGGGCCTGGAAACGATGCCTTATGAGGAACGGCTTAGGGAGCCTGGAGAAGAGAAGGTTAAGGGGTGATATGATAGCCATGTTCAAATATATAAAAGGGTGTCATATAGAGGAGGGAGAAAGGTTGTTTTCTGCTGCTCCAGAGAAGCGGACACGGAGCAATGGATTCAAACTACAAGAAAGAAGATTCCACCTAAACATTAGAAAGAACTTCCTGACAGTAAGAGCTGTTTGACAGTGGAATTTGCTGCCAAGGAGTGTGGTGGAGTCTCCTTCTTTGGAGGTCTTTAAGCAGAGGCTTGACAGCCACCTGTCAGGAATGCTTTGATGGTGTTTCCTGCTTGGCAGGGGGTTGGACTGGATGGCCCTTGTGGTCTCTTCCAACTCTATGATTCTATGAAAGGAAGAACTTCACCATGCATGGTTAAACTATGGAATTCACTCCCATGAGATGTAGCTGTGGCCACAAACTTGGATGGCTTTAAAGGGGAATTAGACAGATTCATGGAGGAGGAGGCTATTCATGGCTACTAGGCCAGGATAGCTCTGCTCTGCCTTCACAGTTGGAGGCAGCGATGCTCTCCTGAATGCCAGTTGCTGGAAGCCACAGGAGGGGAGAGAGCTCTTGTGTTGAAATTGTGCTTTTGGCATTTGGCTGGCCACAGTGAGAAGAGGGCACTTGTTTTGAGGCACAAGAATTCTCCACAACTGTAACCGTGCTCCTGAGCGGAAGTTCTTCTGCGGGCTTCCGCTGTGAAAATGAGATGCATTTTCAACACTGTTGGAACTATTCCAAAGAGGGAAAACAGACGTAAATAAACAAAATTATCCAAGCACAGATTGACGCTGTCTTGCATATACAGTTCCCATCCTCCAGGCATTTGATCCCAAGTGCTGAAGCTGCAACAACAACAGAGCATGTGCACTGTTCCTGCACGTGTGGGACTTGACTCCCTCTTCTGGATTCTCTGCAGGCTTCTTCTAGCCGCAGTTTCCCGCCCATGGAATCCCAGCAGCCATAAGTAGGAGTCGCACATGTGGGCAATTATAGCCTTGAGCCATTTTGTTGGCGTAGGAGTGTGAATTGAAGTAGGAGAGAAAAACCGACAAGTGTTAAATATAACACTCTGACGTTAGTGCAGGCCAAGAAATGCAGTTACTGTGCATGACTCAAGCTTCTGAACTCAAAGTGAGTTTGCTGCTTAAATCCTGCCCAAGTGTGCCAACACCTGTTCACTGGAAGCACATTTGCATCCACAGCTAAAGCAGAAGCGCCTGCAAGGAGGTTTGTCACACTTTCCTACAAAAGGGTTGAAACCCACCCAGGGTGCACTTTTTATTAAAGAGTTCACATAAGCAGACCTACAATGCAATCCTTTAATTTACTGCGCTCTGCATGGTAGTAAACACAGTGTTCGAAACTCCCCTAGTTCTAGGTGCGTTTTGCAACAGGGAATTTCATTAGCGCAAGCAGTTTCTGAGCTGTGGGCGCAGTACTGAGCCTAAGATTTCAGATTAAAACTGCAGAGTGAAGGAAAGGAGGACCTTTTTCTGCCTCCCCACTTCCAGCTACTCCCTGAAGACTGGAAAAAAGACCCTCTTAAGAATATTAGGGGGGTGGGCAGGGGAAGGACTAGACCATGTGAAAAATGAACGTAATATTTTAGCTGCAATTCATTCATTTTCAGCTTTGCATTCTTGTTATAAAAAAAAAACACACCTAGATGTTCCGTTGTTGCATCCATAACCTAGAGGTTTAAGGTGCCCTTTAGCTCCTAGCTTTCATATCTCAGTTTCTAACACTGGGTAAACATTGTCCTCAAAGTTCAGCCACTCACCATTTAATTATTACTATTATTTATTTATTAGTTACTTTTCTTCCAACAGTAGCTCAAAGCAACTTACAACAAACAAAACATTAAAAACCACATAAAACAAAACGAAATAAGAAGAATCTAAAAGACAATCATATTCTTAAAAGGCAGGATTAAAACATCTCATTCTCAACCACTCAAGGAGGCCATGGATAATTTAAAATCAAAGGCTGGGCAGAAAAGAAATGTTTTTGCCTATTGCCTAAAGATATGTACCATAATTATGGCACCAGGCGAGCCTCCCTGGAGGCAGCAGTCCTCAAATGGGGACCCACCACTGCAAAGGCCTGTTCTCATGTTGCCACCCTCCAGACCTCTCATGGAGGAGGCATATGAAGAAGGGCCTCAGAGGACGATCGAAGGGTCCAGCTCAGTGCATATGGGGAGAAGCAGTCCAAGAAGTATTGGGGTGCAGAGTTGCATGAGGTTTTATAGGTCAAAATGAGAGTTTTGAACTGGGCCCAGAAGCTAACTGACAGTTGGGCCAGGATTAGAGTTACGTGCTCAGACCGCCTTGCCCCGTTGAGCAGCCTGGCCACCAAATTCGGCACCAGCTACAGTTTCTGAAATCTGAATTCACAATCTCTTATTGGTGTCAACATCTACAGCGGCTCCTGTTGTTGAAGCTACAGCTCCCAAAGCAAAAGCACAGCAGAAAAGCCTTGAAAGGGGTATTGTGCAAAAGCTGCATTCATTCAAATGAGCTGCGCCCAGCAAGCACACTCTCACTGAAGAGAAAGTCCTCTGCTGGGCTCTTCTGGAGCAGCTGTGCGGACAGCTCAGGATTCCAGAGCAGAGCAACTGGCTTCTCTCTAAGAGAGGAGAGGTGGCCACCCATGGCCTGCAGGCCAGATCCAGCCTGCCATGCCTCACCTTTATCTATAAGCAGACTGGGAGATAAGGCTCCGAGTCTGATCTTTAGGGAGATGAGGGATCTTTTATCTCCAGTTAGTGCTAAGCACACAGCACTGTGATGGGAGATAAGCCCACTGCCTGCTCTCCAAGCGTTGAAGGCAGCACTGTGAAACCTGCAAACTCTAGCCAGGGGAAAATCCAATCCATTTGGCCAAGCCTGCGTTGCCTTAGCAATGAAGCCAGGAAGGCATTAATAAAAAGCTTCTTTTATGGTTTGTCTGTGTGTTGATGTGTGCATCTGCGTGAAACAGACGACTGTTTCCCCCTTTTCTACAGCAGGACACAACTGTCTCCGTGGCTTTTTTGTGCTTGGAACAAAAGGCACACAGAGAAAAGCCCCCAAAAAATCCACACCTAGAATTTTCCAAGTTAGAATCTCATACATGTATTTGCTCAAAATTTACAGCAAACTGAAGCGTTTTTACGTTAAACTAAGTTGCTGAGATCAACAGGTCCTCAAACCTGAATGCAATGAACTCACCTAAGATGCATGAAGCATGACATTGCCCCAACCCCCTTGGGCCTACAAAGGGGGTTTGTAGGAATGGCACCTGAAGATGCTCGCTTACTGGCAAAGGTCATTTTGAAAGTGCTTTGCAGCCCATTACCTTATAAATGTTCTGAATGGTAGGCTCAAGCTGAGAGGTGCTTTTTCCAAAGCCACCTAGTGAGGTTTATGGCTGACCATAGACTGCCCCCTCCCCAGAGTCCAAAATCCACTCCTACAAATTGCACTGCGTGGCCCCTCAGCCTGCTCAACTTCCTTCAACAAAGGCACAACACCGTCTCCTGCAAACTATAAAGTCTGACATGACTCTTGTAGGGAGAGAATGTTTGTTCGGTGAGGCTGTGAGCTTTCCACGGGGAGCTTACCGACCTCTTCGTGCCTCATCTGCTCGATCATCTCCATCATGCTAATGAAGTGGTGGCAGCGATCCGAGTGGTCCACCAGGTGGGTAGGGAAAGGGCGGTTCTGCCACAGCCTCCACTCTGTCAGAGACAGCACATGGACCTCCCTGGCTTGCGAGTCCTGGGTTTCAAAACACAGAGCAACACAAAACTCATTCCAAGTACTGGCTGGCAAAATACAAAGCATCTCATGATCCAGATTGTACAAAAACAGTAATTCCAGTTACAGGGCTTGATGCATAAATAAAACATTCACATTTGTTGCAAGAAGACGACTCTCTCTTAAAATACTCTTTATTTTTAACTCCAATTTGTTAGTTAAGAGACGGAGAGCACCAAAGTACTGTGCATGGACTGTGACACGCACTGTCTTCTATTCAACGGCCAGGGTTGCTGGCAAGAGTCTTTCCTAGGCCTGTAGATGCAGGGATTGAACACTGCAAAGCAGGTGCTCTGAGACTTGAGCTACAGCCGTCCCCCCAGCTGGTGTCTGAAGTTCACGGCAAAAGCAGCCCTTTGTTATGCTTGACAAGGGATCAGCCCACTTTCCTCCTGGCTGAGGCACATCCAGACAGACAGAGCTTGGAATTCCTGCTCCAGGCCAGAGAACACCCAACCAGCGCATTCAGGCCCCAACTTACTCTCTTCTCCTCATCTTCTAATGTTTCAAAGTGACTTCGAGGCATAACTGGGTTTCTTATTCCATCACCAGCTTTGATGTTATACAATCTATTCCATCTTTCAAATTCTTCAGCTGTAAGGCACCAAGCTTCGGATGGACGGGTTTGCTTTGCATCTGGAAAGTGTTTGGAGGCAGGGAGGGAGACAAGGTCGATATTTAGAAGAAAATTCTCTCAAACAGGCACCAGACACATAGCTTGTCAAACAGAAGATTCCTCTAAACTCCTGGAGCTCAGCACAAGATTGCCCTCCCTTCGTGGGTTCGAGCCCCACATTGGGCAAAAGATTCCTGCATTGCAGGGGGTTGGACTAGATGACCCTTAGGGTCCTTTCCAACTCTATGATTCTATGAATCTATGATTCCCCATGTGTAGCCTGTGCTGGATCAGAACAATAAGGGGTACAGATGGCAAACGGCAGCAAACAAGCCTCTCTTCCTTTTGGGGGGGGGGATTTCAGACATCACTTCTTCTTACTTGACCTGTGGTGCAATGGGTCAATGTGTCTGGCTGTTAACCAGAAGGTTGGTGGTTGGAGCCTGCCCAGGGACAGCTGTGGGCAAAACGATTCCTGCATTGCAGGGGGTTGGACTAGATGACCCTCGTGGTCCCTCCTTCCAACTCTATGATAGAAGCAGACCAGTTCCGAAAGCAGGAAAGCCAAGAGGCATAAGACAGACTTTAGGAAATCCACACACACACCATTGCATGGGGCAGGAGTGAGATGATGTTGCACTGTGTGGCACGAGGGAGATGATAAAACATCTGGCGAAACACATCTGCACATGGAACGCCCTCATGAAGGAAGGTGAAGGTGAAGGAGGAATTTTGCGTTCAAACAAGGGGTATGCCTATGTTTCCTTTTCCTAATCTAGAAGATCAAACCTATCCATTCTTAATGAAATCAGCCCTGAGTGCTCACTGGAAGGACACATCCTGAAGCTGAGGCTCCAAGACTTTGGCCACCTCATGAGAAGAGAAGTCTCCCTAGAAAAGACCCTGATGTTGAGAAAGATGGAGGGCACAAGGAGAAGGGGACGACAGAGGATGAGATGGTTGGACAGTGTTCTCGAAGCTACTAACATGAGTTTGGCCAAATTGCGAGAGGCAGTGAAGGATAAACGTGCCTGGCGTGCTCTGGTCCATGGGGTCACGAAGAGTCGGACACGACTGAACGACTGAACAACAACAATCTAGATGCTAGACAACACACATGGAAAAACAGCAAAAGTGCCTCTCACCTAGAACATTTCTGGATTTAGTCGCTACTGATAGCCCTCAACAAGCAAGCCAGCGTGCAATAACACTTTTCCAAAGTCCTCACAGGAAAGCGTATCCATATATAGTTGGTGGAGCAGGGCCACTTCCACGCTGCCTGTGACCCTTCCCATCCCGTTAAGGTCTGCCTCGGGAGACCTGCCAGTGAGATCATTGCACAGGGCTTCTTCAGTGGAGGCCCAGAGCTCTGAACTCCCTTCTGATTGATGGATGCCTCATCACCACAGTAGAAGCACTCAAGGAGGCCTTGGAAACTGTTCTCTTTTGTGCTGCTTGTTGGGACTCAGAGCAGCTTCCTTGCATTAAGGTGTGTACTGAATCGGCTGTATCTTTTTTGCCATCCCTCTCCCTGCATGCCAGCTTGTGAGTTCATGGCCCTCAAAAGCAGCCTTTAAATAACAGTAACACCCCAAGAGGAGGAGGAAAAACATTCTGCACATCTTACCTGCCCCAGTGGGATAGGGAAGCCACTTTTGTAGCAGCGGAGCCTGGTCTCTCCTCCCTTTTGAGGTGGGCTTGGAGGGGCTTGGCTCACGCTCTGCAGGCGTAATTGGCATCCTGTGCATCTTCGGGTTGATGCCTTCCGGAATCATCCGTGGGCTGTGCTGGTATAAGTGGAGCCCTTTGTTTTCAGAAATAGCTTTGAGGAGGCTTCTTCTGTTTAACTGGCTTTGATTGTATGTCTGCAAAACAAAGAAGAATTTGGGTGGTTTTTTGTTTGGGGTGTGTGTGCAATTTTCAGTCCTATGCATGTTTGTCTGAAAGTACATCCCACTGCATTCAGCAGGACAGACTCCCAAGTAAGGATGGACAGACCTGCAGCTAAAGCAAGCTTGAAAACAAGTTACTGAAAACACAGGAGGGGAGGGTGATTCTCCTGAGCTCGAATGCTGCTGGTGTTTCCCATAATGGGCACCTGGTTGGCCACTGTGAGAAGAGGATGCTGGACTAGATGGGCCACTGGCCTGATCCAGCAGAGCTCTTCTTACGTTCTTAGGCTTGCAGAACCTTTGTACACTTGGGTCAAGTGCCAATCCTGTGGGATAAATAACACTGGTGCAGTCAATCACAACATTCCTAGAATGTACACAAGGGGTCTCAGTCCTCCAGCTAGTTTCCTGCACCTGGACTGAGACCACTTCCTCTGTATGACCAGAGGTGGGAGTGGCCTTACCTGTAGTTACTCAAAGCCACAGGTGAGCAGCCATTTCACCCTCTTCCTCATCGGATCTTCGAGCATGCAACATCTCAAGAGAAGATGCACTCTTGGCTTCCAGCCAAGAGGGCCCAGATGGAGCCTCCTCCCTTAAGGAGAGTCTCCACATGTGTATACATTTAATCTAAGCTAGCCTGCCTTTCTGAGACTTGTAGAACCTTGGAAATGTCTGTGAGTAAACCTTTTTACTTTTAAAGAGCATTGTGTCGTGTATTTACTTTTAAGTGGGAACCAGGGGGAAAGTGCCAGGTATCTGCCTTGTTCTAGAAGTTCAAAAGAACTTGATCGCCACGTTTTGCTGCGTTTAATTGGGGATGAGAATCTCTGCTAGTTTGGAGCTTGTTAACACAAGCTGGGATAGGAAATATTAAACAATATTCCCTCATCCACATTCCCACTCATCTCCCACAAATCCTTTCTGGGCCAGCAGCATTCTGGACCAGGGGTCAGCAAACCTTTTCAGCAGGGAGCCGGTCCACTGTCCCTCAGACCTTGTGGGGGGCCGGACTATATTCTGAAAAAAATAATAATGAACGAATTCCTATGCCTCACAAATAACCCAGAGTTGCATTTTAAATAAAAGGACACATTCTACTCATGTAAAAACACGCTGATTCCCAGATCGTCCGCAGGCTGGATTTAGAAGGAGATTGGGCCGGATCCAGCACCCGGGCCTTAGTTTGCCTACCCTTGCGCTGGACCAACTGTTATCATGTGATTATATGTGATCAGGTAATTTGGTAACTTGCTTGGGACGCCTCACAGCAAGGAGGCTCTCATCATTTCTTCCAGCTAACTCAGCCTGTCCACTCTCCAGGAGGACATACCCCGGATCCAGTAAACCAGTGGAGACAGGAAAGAGAAAGCAAAAATAAGCACTGTTTCTACAGCCCACAGCTGCTTGATTAACTAACCTTTGTATGTTTAAAACCAGGATTCCTAGTTCACATGCAACAGTAAACCAAGAATCTTTGGCAGAAGGTCTACTCCTGCCATGGCCACCAGAAGGAAGAGAGGCGGAAAGGCGAGCCTGAAAGCCCAGAGCTTTGCTTGGGGCTACTGAGGCTCATCCATGGAACACTAAACCATGGTTTAATATTACAAATACACTAGTCCATGTTATCAGATAAAGCTATGTCCTCCTTGTTGCTGGCTTTGTGGGAGATGGATACACAGAACATCTGGGCATGAGGATCCTAAATGTTTGCCACAGCAGACCTGCCCTGCCAAGCCATGCAGCACCCCACCACTGCAGCGAGCGCTGGGCCCATTGGTTTATCTTACTCAAAGGACTTACTTTCAGGCACAGTAAGTCTTAGGATTTGGGTTCCTGTCTTTAGGAAATTTGGAAAAGTAATAAAAAAAAAAGGTGGGTTATGTTGAGGAATGCAATGAGTTGGCTGCGGAATGGGCTCCTATTGGCTCTATTGTCTTACTCGCTCTTCCCGTCCTTCAGAAAGGATGACCACGATCCGCCCTTGCCGCTTGCGCCCGGTTCGGCCCATTCGTTGCACAAGCCGAATTGGACTTTTCTGAGCATCGAAACAAACGATGAGGTCAACTTCTCCAATATCCAAGCCTTCTTCGCCCACACACGTGGAGACTAAAGTGTTGTAGCCACCCTCACGGAAACGTTTCACGACCTAAAGGAGGATGGAAACACTTGAGCGTTTGCTTTGCAGAGAACCTGCCAATCACCTCTGGCTTCTTGCGGCCACATCTTGCTGGAGCTAAGAAGGCCTGAGTCTGGCTGGTGCCTAAAGGAGTGACTCCCCTACGGTAGGATTCACATATATGCTGCCTTGAGTTCCACAACAAAGGAAAAGCAGGATATGTAAAGGCGGGGTGGAGAGACGCTTGCAGTTCTGGAGAAGATTAACTGCAAAATGATTTATTTCTTTATCATCTTTGGCTGATAAGTAGCTCTGGCGATTTGGTAGGGACTTACTCATAAAAATGATGCAGTGGCGTACAAAGAAATGGTGTGGGGTCCCTTCTAACTGTATTCTAGGATTCTAGGATCAATAGTTACACCATATCTCAGGGGTCGGCTACCTAAGGCCCATGGGCTACAAGTGGCCCAATGGGGTTGTTTAACCGGCCCACAAGCCGCCCCCAAACCAAGCCGCCCGCTCGGCGAGTCCCCGCGCGCTGTGCTAAACCAACACAGTGCGGGGACTCGCTTTTGCAGCACCAGAAATCGTGTCTACGCAGACGCCGGAAATCACAGGCGCGCACACTCACACACACTCTGGCCCACGGAGGGATCTCTGCTGTAGTGAACCAGCCCAGGCAAGGTAAACCTTGCCGACCCCTGCCATATGTCTTTGTAAGCCACTGCATCCTTTTTATGGGCAAGTCACTACCAAATAGTAGTGGTAGTAGCAGCAGCAGCAAGAGCAGCAGCAGACACAATCCAAATGTATCTGGATACCAAACAGTAATTGTGTTTCTATAGACTTCTGCCACTTGGTTCATCCAGATTTAGGTATTGAGCATACGAGCCTTATGGGAATCACACTGCATCATTTGAAAGAGGCAGGATGATTCTGGGCTTGTGCAACAGTGGCAGTTCTGCAGCCGGACCGTGATCATGCGCTTGCAACTGTGAGCAGTACGGTTACACGCCCATTAATTCTATAAATATCAAGAGACTTAAGCACATGCTAAACGAGCAGAAGGTTTGGACCCGTCATGAGTTCAGAGCATCCGCACATAGCAGCCAAGTTCTAAATGGGCACCACTGTCTTACAAAGAGCGCTTTCTTGGCACCGGAGCTCTCCTTGCAACAACAGCTCGCTGATGACAACAAGCAAGACGTGTGCAGCATGACTTGGCCACGCTGGGCTCTCCGCCAGCTCCCGACCCCTCCTCACCTCAAGCTGCTCCTTCTGCGTAAAGCCCTTGGTGTTCTTGCCGGTGGAGTGGCCCACAAAGGTCATGACCCTCACCTCCGGGTGGTGCTGGCTCAGCATTTCTGCAATTTCCTGCACACTGTCACGGAAGGAGGAGAAGATCATGACTCTGGTCTCCCCAGGTTGGCCTTCAGGTGCACTTTGATCTATTTGATGCGGGAGAAAGAGGGAGAGACCCCCACATCAGCAAATGCATAGTCCCACCTCCAACCAGTTTTTTTAGATGGGCAGCGTTACTGAGCCCAAGGAGATAGTGGCTTAAACTGAGAAGGCCTTTAGCAGCCTCGACCATATTATACACCCTGAAATTTATCCAGTTCACTGAGTGCATTCTCCATGCATCTCCTTGCAGCAGAATAAAAAGGTAAAGGGACCCCTGACCCCATTAGGTCCAGTCGTGTCCGACTCTGGGGTTGCGGCGCTCATCTCGCTTTATTGGCCGAGAGCCGGCGTACAGCTTCCGGGTCATGTGGCCAGCATGACAAAGCCACTTCTGGCGAACCAGAGCAGCACACGGAAACGCTGTTTACCTTCCCGCCGGAGCGGTTCCTATTTATCTACTTGCACTTTGACGTGCTTTCGAACTGCTAGGTTGGCAGGAGCTGGGACCGAGCAACGGGAGCTCACTCCGTTGCAGGGATTCGAACCGCCGACCTTCTGATCAGCAAGTCCTAAAAAAGCCATGGCAGGGTTTTTTTACTTTTGTGAGAAGTAAAACGTACCCCAAAAGTAAGCCGTGGTGCCGCCATTGTTCCCGTCGCCTCCTCAGCCCCTCCTGCGTGCGCAGGGAGCCAGCGAACCAGTGAGAGGCACGGGGTGGGGGGAAACACGCCTCTTGCGGAGTTCTGCCCCGCCTGCTCAGCGCGCAGGGGGGAGGCTGTACCGTACCCAGGACCGGTGCTGGGGATTTTGGCGCCCTAGGCGAGGGGGCGGGCCACGTGACGTCATTGCGCATGACGTACGGTGCCCCGTCCCCTGCCCGCCGGGCGCCCCCGCGGTTTTCACCGCTGGTTGGGGCGGCACCGGGCAGTGGGGGGGGCAGGCTGGCCAGCACCCCCTCCATTTTGGCGGCGCTGCCGCGGTTTTTGCCCCAAGCTGCTTGCTCCGCCGCTGGTTGGGGTGGCGGGGGGCAGGCTGGCCAGCACCCCCTCCATTTTGGCGCCCTAGGCAACTGCCTAGTTCGCCTAAATGGACGCACCGGCCCTGAACGTACCATACTGACGTAATAAAAATAAGACACCCCCCAAAAATAAGCCACCCTGTGTTTTTTTGAGGAAAAAAAGTTATAAGACGGTGTCTTAAAAAGGGGGAAAGACGGTAGGCTCTGTGGTTTAACCCACAGCGCCACCTGGGTCCCTGCAGCAGAATAGGAGGCCACAATATTTCCTCCTCAAATTCAACTCCACATTTTTGAAAAAAAAAGCAGGCATTATCAGTGGGTGCAGTGATGGCCAGTTGGGTAGCCACATTTCGTAAGGGGCTAATGAAGTCAAATGATTATAAACGCTAAGGGAACGAAGCTTTGTTAAGAGAAGAACAGAGGCTGTTGTTTTGGGAAAAGGCCGTAAGCTCTGGCAATCAGAATGTAAATTTACAACGAAGAAAGTTGAGGAGAAAACTGAATGGATAATTGGTAGTGACAAAAGCACAGAATACACATTTCCTAATACATGTCAGGATGTAAATCGATGCATACTATGGATTAGCATTTTAATGACATCCGAAATGTACCTCCACGCTCCTTCCAGGATCTGAAATGTTCTACTACAACATCTTCTAATTTCTTTAACTTTGGGTGGCTGTAGATGAATGGCTTCCTGTTTCCAGCTCCTGTAAGGCCAAAGGTTTTTGTTTTAAATCTGTAATTTCTAGGTAGCTTTATCTTTAATGGGAACCCTTTATCTTTAATAGGAACAATTACAATCAGACTGTTGTTTTAACTATTATTATGGTCTAACACACTGTTAAGAAACAATGAAATTGTTCAAGTTAAACCATATATTTAGGGATTCATTTTTATTCAACTTCAAAAAGGTCAAAAGTAAAGAACATTTATAATAGATAAAATGAATAAGTTTGTCTAAAACTATATCATCACAGAGGCTTCAAATTCTAGCAGAAGCAAAACACCTTTTAAAACCTGAAGATAATTAACCATTCTCCTGCCATCTCAATGTTACTGTTTGCATGAGCAAGACAGCTTCCATTTGAATTTAATAGTCTTTATACCTCAGTAGTGTCAGTTGGGGTGTACAAGGTCTTAGAGGAGGGGCAGTAACTCTGGTGGCAGACAAGTCGTGCTCCTTCTGGGGTAGTTTGTCTACCTTTGGTCCCCACCCTGCACCAAGCCCTCGGTGAGTTAGGAACTTCCCCTGCTTGTGAAGGCAGGCTCTGGGGGATTGAGCGGACAAGACTAAGGGGGGGGGGTCCAATGGTCAAGGAGGAAGATTTTGCACATGCTGTACAGGGAAGTGAGGGGCAGATGAGGCTTGTCCACCTGGGAATGAAAACTCTGATCCTAAACCTCTGCTGCTTTGTGGGACATATTTGGGAAAAGAAAAGGCTAAGAAGTGAATCCTACACAAATCCAGAGTGGAGCCCCTAAGCCGTCTGGATGGCGCCTTGCACGCCTCCTTCCGATAACTCCTGCAGCCAAGCTGGTGCCAAATGCCTTGCTCTGTTTTCCTTTACATCAGCAAAGCCGAGAGGGGGGTCTTGTTGTCTGGGCAGCCCAGGACCTTCAGACACAGTGCCCAGGCTTGCACCCCGGAGAGGTCACTTTGGTGTAGAGGGTTGACTTCACCCCTGAAGGTACACTCCACTCTCGAGAGACATAAGGGTGCCAGCAACATAGTGGCGGTTGGCAAAAATTAGCAAGCCACAGTGCTGTGTTTTATTACTAAAAAGAAAAATGCCAGTCTAGCTTTGCTTTCTTACCATTTGCTGAAGTCACATTTGTGTCTGCAAACATGTTTTCAAGGTGGCTATACAACATCATGAAGTCTTCATTACGCCCAAGTTCATTTTTGGTACGAGTCATACCTTTCGAGAGAGAGGTAAACCAATTTAAAGATCTTGGGGGGGGGGGAGGATGACATGTGACTTACATAAATTGGACACAGGAACTACCCTTTTAGAATTGCTTCCATGATCTGCAACAAGCGAGTCAATAAGCAATAATGCATTATAATGGCAATGGATTTCACACGACTTCAAAGTGTCTATTACATTTCATACAAGTTACAAAAGAACTTCAATGCGCCACAACACTCCATCCTGGGTCACTGGAGATGGGCAAAAGTTAACACAGGAACTCCCCTGCCTCAGACAAGCCAGCAATTATGAGAAATTAGATGCAACCTGGTTTGACTCTGCCAAAGGACTTTCTTGGCTCCTCTCCAACCTGCCCAGCCCTGACACGTTCTGTCCATACTTGAGAGCTCTCTTACCTCTACTGATGACAAAATGACCCCAACCCTGTCTGTGGACAAAGGCCAGCTCCCTCGGCCTGAAAGCGGAGATGAGCGTTGCACCCCATAACTGTCCAGCTTGAAATTTTCCTGTCAGGGTGGAAGTGCTAAACCCCTTCCGACAATAAGAACTGTTATGCTCAGCTGAAATCATTATGAATGTGCCCTTTAAAATGTAGGATCTTCCCTGTTACAGTGGTACTTTGGGTTAAGAACTTAATTCGTTCTGGAAGTCCGTTCTTAACCTGAAACTGTTCTTATCCTGAGGTACCACTTTAGCTAATGGGGCCTCCCGCTGCTGCTGCTGCGCGATTTCTGTTCTCATCCTGAAGCAAAGTTCTCAACCCGAGGTACTATTTCTGGGTTAGCAGAGTCTGTAACCTGAAGCGTCTGTAACCCAAGGTACCGCTGTACTGTCAAACCAATTTATTTTTAAAGCCATTTTGATTCTGAGATGCTTATTCCATATAGCAGATTTTACAGCCTTGATATCTAACAAAATATTATTGGTCTAAATGGAAATTCTCTCACACTGAAGAAATAAAACTTCAACAGTAAATCATTTTAGAGGACCCTCAAGGAATGCTTTTGTCATTAAGATAGAATCACAGAATTGTAGAGTTGGAAGGGATGCCAAGGGTCATCTGGTCCAACCCCCTGCAATGCAGGAGAAATCTTTTGCCCAATCTTTTGCTCAATCCCATGACCCCAAGCTTAAGCGTCTCATGCTCTGCCAACTGAGCTATCCCAGCAAGTGTGTGTGTGTATGTGTATTTATTATTATGGCATATACAGAGCCGCAATGACTGAAGATTTAAGAGTCTGAAAGCAACTAAGCTCTGTTTTCCATGCCTTTTAAGGTTTTCTAGAGGTTATGTTAAAAACATAATTTCCAGTTTTCTGAGGGGGGGGGAATGAGTCAGAGCATCTCTCTAAATGCCCTCAGCTGATCTGGGAAGATAATAGAAGGTGTTCCACATGCAAAGGAATCCCTTACCTTTTGATCCATCCATAATTCCGCATAAGAAGATATATAAGGATCGCATTCCCATTTGCAGCAGTAGCTCATAACCATGATACAAACTAATACAAAGAGCAAAATCTCCTTCTATTGCGCCTTGTTGCATTCCCTGTGGAGACATCAGTTCCAGTGAGAAAGATTTACACCCAAAAGGACTTGTACCATCATCCTTCCTACCAAATGCAGGCAAACGATATGGTAGAGGAACAAGAGTCTCTTCCTAGCCATGCTAGTGTGCTTTGTTGTTGTGGGTGATGGACTCGGACTTGGGAGACCAGGGTTCAAATCCCCACTCAGCCATGGAGCTCACTGGGTGACCTTGGGCCAGTCACCAGCTCTCAGCGTAACCTACTTCACAGGGTTGTTGTGAGGATTAAATGGAGAGAAGGGAGAACTATGTAGGCCACCTTTAACATCTTGGAGGAAAGGTGGGATATGTGTGTTGGCATCCTTCTGTCTCAAGAGGCAACGGAGTGTGCCTCCAGGGGTGATGACAAACTGCTGCATTAGCAGCATCAAAGTGACCTCTCTGGGGCGCTTGACCAGGCACTGAGTCTGGAAGTCCTGGGCTGCTCAGACAGCAAGACCCCTTCTTGGCCTCACTGATGTGGTCCAAAGGAAAGCAGAGCAATACTTTTGGCACCAGCTGGGCTGAAGGAGTTGTCATAAGGAGGAGTACAAGGCGCTACCCAACCGGCTTAGGGACTCCACTCTGGATTTGTGCAAGGTTTACTCCTGAGCCTTTTCTTCTCCCAAAGATATCCCACAAGGCAACAGAGATTTAGGACCAGTTTTCCTTCTCCAAAGGTGGGATATGAATGAAAATAAATGAATAATAACCTTTACCTGTAGGTGCCAGGGGTTGAACCTGGGGCCTTTGACATACAGTGTGTAATGCCACTGAGCAAGTGTCCTTTGCCCTTCCATGGAGCCAAGTCCCCCAAAGACACATGTGTGAGTCACTCCTTTCAAACTGCCTCCCTGCCCCAGGGGCCCGGCTGAATGTCCTGCATCTGAATCACTTCTGAGAAAACCAATGGCCCAGGCAACTCTTAATCCACGTAATATGTGGATCATTTGGATCCTCAAACCAGTTTTCACAATTATTACACCCTGGAAACATATTCTAAAAGCGACAGCAGGGAGTTCTAGACCTCACCGTTTTCTTCCCTCTTTCCTAGACAGACCCCTAAGAATAATTCTGAGAACAGTGCGGTATATCACTGCAGTGCCTTATTTTATAGGGATGCATGGAAATTAATGTGGATATTCATTGGTAAGAACTACAAGCAAGCTGGCGCAGGGTAGTGGCTAAGCAACTGAGCTGTGCATTCAGATCATATATTTTTTATTTATTAAATTTGTATATCACACTTCATCCAAAGGTCAGAACATACAAACGATACCCAGGCTTAAACCTTGTCTGTCTAGTCAACCCACTGGGAGCTTCTTTTAGGTCAGCCACTTTCTTTCAGTCCAATAATGTTGGGGTGCTGCTGACCTGTCTGGGAAAGGTGGTTGCATTATTTATGAGAAAATGCACAGGAAGCCCTTCGAACACTCAGGAAGTGCATTAAACAGAAAGAGAGATCCATGTGCTGCTTCACTGCTTTTACCTTGAACCAAACATTCTCTGATAAGAATATCATACTGCAGAGTAATATTTACCACAGTGCGTGAAGGATTTTTCCTAAACTGATCCCGTGCTAGAATGATCTGATACTTAGTAAGTGTAGGAATTTCACGTTTAGACAAAACCTGGAGCCTCATCAGTCGGCAGGCAAATGCTTCCAGGACCTAAAAGTAAAACAAAGGACACAAAGGAAATTGAATGCATATCATAATCACAGCCACACTGGGACCTGTAAAGAAGAGGGAAGCCACCCTATTTCTGCCCCATTTAAATAAAACTTGATTCATTCCTCAGAAATACAGTATATTGCTGTGTATTTATCTAAAAAGCTTACATAAATGGCATACATTAGATGAAACGTAAGGCTGTAAGACATTTTCTTTGGGAGGCAATTATTATTCCAGTTAAATAAGGTTATCAATGCAATCACAATGCGATGGCTTAGGAACAAAATATGATTCTAACGTGTTATGCTGAGGTGACCCTTTTAATTTTCTCGTGTTCCATCTCTTGACCTGGTTTTACGTAAAAGATATTGATATGGCCAGAATTCGCCCTGCGTCTAACACTGTCTGCTCAAGTCATCTTTCACAAAACAAGCTAAAACAGATTATTAAAACAAACAGCAGGATCCAGTGACCTGGAGCTTCAGACTGGAACTAATGAGTTCAACAAACATAACCTACTTAGAAACAACACAGTGGCCATCTTCACTCTGCTATCATTGGCAAGCTCCTCGTTATCTTTGCAGAAAGACTAAATGATGTAAGGAGGGAGCTGCAGCCCAAGATAGGAAAAGAGGTAGTAAGGGAACACCAGGCTACTTTAAAGGAATTCAAATCTCCAGGGCCTGATGAGCTACATCCAAGGATACCAAAGGAGCTTGCAGATGGTAGTCTCAGAGCCTTTGTCTATTATCTTTGAGAATTCTTGGAGAACAGGTGAGGTCCCTACAGACTGGAGGCGGGCAAATGTGTCCCCATTTTCAAAAGGGGGAAAAGGGAAGACCCAGGTAATTACCGACTGGTGAACTTGACATCGATACCAGAGAAGGTTCTTGAACAAATAATCCAACAGTTGTTCTGTGAGCATTTAGCAAAGGATGCTGTGATTACTAAGACCCAGCATGGGTTTCTCAAAAATAAGTCATGCCAGACCAATCTGATTTCTTTTTTCTTTTTTTCTGGTGGAATTACAAACTTGGTGAATCAGGGAAATGCTGTAGACACAATGTATCTTGATTTCAGTAAGGCTTTTGACAAAGTCCCCCATGATATTCTCATGAGGAAGCTGGTAAAATGAACAAGGTAACTGTTAGGTGGATTTGTAGCTGGTTGACTGACCGAACCCAAAGAGCAATCATTAATGGTTCCTTGACATCCTGGAAAAAAGTGGCAAGTGGGGTGCCACAGGGTTCTGTCCTAGGCCCGTTGTTGTTCAATGTCTTTATAAATGATTTGGATGAAGGAATTGAGAGAATGTTCATCAAATTTGTAGATGACACCAAACTGGGAGGGATAGCTAATGCTGCAGAAGACATAATCAGAATTCAAAATGACCTGAACAGATTGGAGAACTGGGCACAAGCCAACAAAATGAATTTCAATAGGGACAAATGTCAGGTTCTGCACTTAGGCAAGAAGAACCAGATGCACAAATATAAGATGGGGACACCTGGCTTACTAGCAGTACATGTGAAAAGGATCTAGAGGTCTTGGTGGACCCCAAGCTTAACATGAGTCAACAGTGTGATGCAGCAGCAATAAGAAAAAGCTAATGCTATTCTAGGCTGCATCAACAGAAGCCTAGTGTCCAGGTCAAGGGAAGTAATAAAAAGGTAAAGGTAAAGGACCCCTGACAGTTAAGTCCAGTAGCTGACGACTCTGGGGTTGCGGTGCTCATCTTGCTTTACTGGCCGAGGGAGCCGACGTTTGTCCACAGACAGTTTTTCCGGGTCATGTGGCCAGCATGACTAAGCCACTTCTGGCAAACCAGAGCAGCGCACGGAAACGCCGTTTACCTTCCCGCCGGAGCGGTACCTATTGATCTACTTGCACTTTGACATGCTTTCAAACTGCTAGGTGGGCAGCAGCAGGGACCACACAACGGGAGCTCACCCCATTGCAGGGATTCAAACCTTCTGATCGGCAAGCCCTAGGCTCTGTGGTTTAACCCACAGTGCCACCCAAAGTAATAGTACCACTCTATTCTGCCTTAGTCAGACCACATCTGCAATACTGTGTCCAATTCTGGGTGTCACAATTTGAGGAGGATGTTGACAAGCTGGAACATGTGCAGAGGAGGCTGACCAAGATGATCAAGAGTCTGGAAACCAAGCTTTACAAGGAGCGCTTGAAGGAGCTGGGGATGTTTAGTCTAGAAGAGGGGAGACTGAGAGGAGATATGATAGCCATCTTCAAATGTTTTGGGCTACAACTTGCATCAGCCACCCAGAGCACCAAAAAATCAGTCTAAGGACAGGATTCTGCCTGCATTTTACAAACAATTTTTTATGGAATGGTGGTAGGGAAATGGACACAGGATGCTTGCCCAGCATCACCTTCTTCACATAATTGCACATAATTGATACAGGAGATTCGTGATTAAAAATGGACTTTGTGCAGGACTTATTCAAGGCCAAGTACCCTGTACTTGAATTACTATTCTAAAAACAGCTATTCAGGTACCATCTATGAATATATTTTTTCATTTACAACCAACCAGTTGATGATTTTTGACTGAAAAGGTTGAGCACACAGAACTGGGGGAATTATGAGTATGACTCAAACTTGCAGTCACGGTAACAAATGAATGGTGGTGCCCTCAGGCTAAAGGATGTCCTTTCTTCCATGGCAGCCACAAAAGGGAAAACAGGGCAGGTCAACACTGGTTACATCCTTTCACACCTTCGAACTATGAAGCATCCTCCTTTTCTTCCTCCCTGGAAGTTGAGGCTGAGAAGAAGCCCAGTTGTTCACCGCAGATAACTGAGTCAGCTCCCTGTGTGATCAAGTTCAGCTTGGCAGCTTCCAAATGCCAGCCGCCTCCTGCACTACATTGATGAGTCAAGATGGCAGGATGCCATGTCAATTTCAGAGCAGCACACACATGTTGACACATTGCAAAATAGACTGAGGATCTACTTGTCAGTCTGATATGGCAACATGGACTATTTTTGTTTCTGCTCCCTCCAACTTGCCTGGCTCTCTCTTTCCAGAGTTTGTGCAGAAGAGAACAAAGAGGGAACAGCTGCTAAGTACCACTTTCCTATAAAAAAGCATCGCACTCAGAAACCCAATATTCTGTTCAGGTAACCCCACATAGGTGAACCGCCCTGAGACCTCTGGGTATAGGGGTATATAAATTATAATAATTAATAATAATAATAATAATAATAATAATAATAATAATAATAGGCATCTGCTTTGGAGGGAAATGAAGGAACTGTCAAATCCACTTCCCTAGAAAAATGCGTATCTTGGCTGAGTGGGGATGTGAACTCTGATCTCCTAGGTTCAACACTCGAATCACAACACTACTCTGGCTCAAATTATTTGTATTTGAAGGGCAATTTTGCGAAGGACCATGACCAACTCCCTTCTTTAATCCTGGATAGGGTGTGTGCATGGGCAGGGACAGCGACAGGGCAAGAGGCTCACACCAGTCAGTCCATTGCCTCCTATGATCCCACAAACAAAGGGAGGTTATCAAAAATAACAGAGGAGCCTCCTTCTGTCAAAGGAATGTCCTCTACCTCACCTATGGAAAAGCAAATCAAGGCAGAAAGCAAGGTAGCCAAGAGGAAATGGGGAATAAGAAGTACTCTGAGCACACACACACACACACACACACACACCACTGCTTCCCTTCATTGCCTTTATTTTTATTTATTGCATTTATATCTCGCTTTTTCCTCCAAGGAGCAAAAGGTGCCATACTCGGGCTTGCTGACTGAAGCCCAGGGGCCAGGTAGAGGCCTGGGCAGCTGACCCTGCTGCCTCTCCAGAGCAGCGATGTGCCTCCCTTTCACATGACAACCAAGAACAAAGGCTCACAGTCCAAGCCCCAATCTGCCCAGAAGAAGCCAACTGCAATGCGTATTTGAAGGGGGTGCTTTATTTATTGCATTGTCCACTTCTTCCCCTTCTCCGTTTCATCATCACAACGCCCCTGCAAGGTAGGCTGGTTGTGGCGGAGGAAGGAGACCATCCCTTCATTTTGGGGGAGGGGGGCTTGCTCGGGGACCCTTGGTACTGGGGAAGGGAGTGCCAATCACCCGATTCCCTAGGCAGAGGGGCTGGGCTGGGGTCCACAGGCTTGCGCCCTAGCTGGGCACCTGCAGCACTGCCGTCCCCGTCCCTTTTTCCTCGCGAGTCCGACGTGCCTGGAGGGCGTCGCCGCGGCTGCCCGGGCGGACAGGCCCCCTCCCCTCCACTGGGCAGGGCAGCCAGCTCGCAGCTTAAGAAAGCAAGCGCCGCCCCGGGCGCGGGCACTTGCGAGCGCCACAGCCGCCGCCGCCGCCGCGCGATCCAGCCGGCCATGGAGGGCGAAGCGCGCACTTGCCGCCTGAGCGGCGGCGGCGGCGGCGAGCCGACCCCCCTCGGCGCCATCACGCTGGAGGAGCTGGAGAGCGCGAGCGACGGGGCGGCCGGCGGGGACGAGGCGGAGGCGGAGGCGGAGGCGGCGCCGGGGGCGGCCGGCTGCCCGGACTCGGCTTACGGCAGCAGCCTGGAGGACAACCCCGGCGACGAGCAGGAGCAGGAGCGCCTGCTGAGCTACTGGCAGAGCGTGGGCCGCGGGCACCGCGTGGACGTGCCCAGGGGTAAGCAAGCAAGCAAGCGCCCCGGCGGCGGGAGGGGGGGACGTGCTCGGCCCCGGAACGGGGCAGCAACGCGCTCTCGCCTCCTGCGCGGACGGGGCGCGGACGGGAGGGCTTTTGCGCAAAAGGCGCGTATTGAACTCGCGCTCCGGCCCGGCTAAGCCTCTTGCCAGCAGTTTAAGGGGCTTTCGGTTTTAAAAGGATTAGCTTGGAAAGCGGGGGGGGGGGGAGCTGCTCGCCAGCAAGCGCCTGCTCCGTGTTTCCAAAGGCGCTCGGCATCCGAGGGACAGGGAGACAGAGACGGGGAGCACTTGCAACGAAGCGGGCTCCGTGGAGCAGGAGCGCTAGGAAGAAATCCCTTCCCCGGCAAGCCGCCCGTCTTTGCCAGGTGTTTCCCATTCAGGATCAGGAGGAAGTTAAGGCTGCTTTCAGCTTTGGTAGAGGGAATCTAAGCAAGGGGATGATGGAGCCCATGCCCTGAGGAAAGGCGGCAGCATTGGGTTTTGGTTTTTTTTTAGTTCAGAGAAAAGGCAAGTGAGAGGCGACATGAGAGAAGACTGCAAAACTAGGCATGGCAAGGAGAGAGTGGGCAGAGAGGGAAGTTTTTCTCCCTCTCTCCTTACAATATAACTCATTGGCATCCAAGGAAGCTGGATGTTGGAAGATTCAGTTCCGATAAAAGGACACACAGTGCAGAGTTACACCGTGGAACTCCCTCCCATAGGACACAGGGAGGGCCACCAACTTGGATGGAATGAAAGAAGGAGAGGGCCTACCCATGGCTACTAGCCACAATGAGGCAGCAGTAGTTCTGAATGTCAGCTGGTGGAGGCCACAGGAGGGGAGAGTGGTGTTCATGTGCTCAAATCCAGCTTGTGGGTTCCCCACAGGCACAGTTTGGCCACTGTGAGATGCTGGACTAGATGGGCCATCTGCCTAATTCAGCAGGCTCTTCTTGCAATTACAACAGGATGGCACCTGCTTCCACAAAGCAGAACACAGATACCATACTTTCTACCACAAACCTTTTGCCACCTGCTCATTTGTGCTTGTCACTCAGCGTGTTTCCAAGCCATGAAATTAGTTCCTCCCACCACGGAGTTTCCAGAGAGTTCATTCGATGGAAGGGTGAGGAGAGATGGTGTGCCAAAGTGGTTTTGTGTAGGACTGTGCACTGGCCAGTGTTATCCTGCAAGTCTGCAGTAGGAATTGCCTTGCTGAGTAAGACAACCACCCAGTTTAGCCCAGTAATCTGCCTACAATGGGTGATGTCCTGCCCAGCTCTGTAGGAGGAACACCCTCATACTATTTGCCCAAGCTAATATGATCTCTCCATGGTCTTAGGTAAAGAAAGGTCTTTCACATCACCTTCCACCTGATCAGGGTGGATAAAAATCAATGATTTTTAAAAAAAAAAATCAAAAAAATCGGATTTTTTTGATTTAAATTGGATTTTTAAAATAAAATGCTTTTGGAGGAAAAATCTTTCTAAATATAGTCTTCTATTTAAGTTACATTGTAGTCCAAAGCCTATTCATCAGGAAATAAGGATTTGTTTTAAGTTTATCAAGTGTGCTAAAACTCAGTCTAAGTTTTTTTTTTTATGTTTAACCACATCAGTTAACAAACATGGATACATATGCTATCATGTTACTGTTTTAGTTAAATAAATTGTTTAAATGGTTATTAAGGAAATGATTATTTTTCTCCTTCCAATAAAGTACAGCAGAAAAGTTGTCCAAATATAAACATTTAACTTATTAAACCTCACCATAATTTCATAATTATCTGTCTATGTATTTCTAGTAGTATAACCAAATCAGTAATTTTTGATATAACTGTAAAAACTACTCTGAAAATTTCTTATTCCAAAAATGAAATCTTCATATGGTTGTAAATATTAAGATTATACCAGGAAGAATGAGTCTTTCTGTAAAAAAAATATTTAAATCAAGTCTTACTGACTAGTGATTTAAATCAAGCCTTACTGACTAGTGATTTAAATCGTGATTTAAATCGTGATTTAAATCAATTTGATTTAAATCAAATCCACCCTGCACCTGATCCTTTCAATTGGAGATGCCCGCAGGGATTGAACTTTCTGCATACAAAACAGATGCTCTAAGCCCCTCCCCAGAGATGATCATTGCCCCCAGCACCTGTAAATGTGATCTTTGGTGCTCCTGAAATTGGATGCTCCATCCTTGGCTATTACGATTAATATCCACTGACAGATACATCTCCCTCTAATTGTTTAATCCTTTTTGAAAACCATCTAAGTACACACACCCCGGCTGACACTTAATGCTATTATTGGTTTGACATCACAGAACTACGGTGAAGGCTGAAGCTGGCCAAATGTTTCAAAAATGCTCTGCAAGGAAACCCAGCAAGGTGCATTAGTAGTTTTGAGGGGAGTCTGGGGTGGCGGAAGCGCATCAAATTACGCCAATGGAGCGGGATACTCTGCCCATCAAAACTTAAGACCACAAAAAGTAGCGGTGAAGAGAAACTAGAACTATTATCTACAGGGAAATAACAGATAACACATACCGGTAATGGTAAAATCCTGCTTACCACACTGCAAGTGGACATAAGCATTCAAGCTACTTTGGGGTGGGAGGTGTTTACTACCTTCCACAAGGCAAAGACTGTTCAGCCACCTGGCCTCAAGAAATGAATATATTCTATCATAACTCAACACACCTATGGCATAAGAGTCGTCCTACAATGAAAGGTTTAATGGACGATCAGTAGCCCTCTGATGGGGGGGGGTGTCAGAGAGGTCTCCCTCCAAGCCATGCCCAATTATTAAAACACCAATGAAAGCTCGTAAGGTGACAACTGCCCACTCTTAAGCATTCAATGGCACAGCAAAAATCAGAGCCACATAAACCAAACATGGCACCAACCATTGCTTCTCCCCAGTGGAGATAGAGAAGTGGTTTGAAGTTGGCTTGGTCAGCAACACAATTGGTTATAGTAATTAAAGGTTAGTTAATGGAGCAATCTTACAACTAGGGTCCTGTGTAGAGATGTCATCCACACAGTCTGTAATGTCTATGTCTTGTACATATTTGCTGTGCTAATGCATTACATTGAACTAAAAGTCACATAGTCCAGTCAAAATAAGTTATGCAAATATTGCAATTAATTTTACTTTGGCATCAAAACAAAATTAATTGGTTGTTCTTAAGTCCAATAAATATCAGTGTATCTTGGAAACAAGGCTTTTCCGAACTGTGTTCTATTCTTACTACCTGTGTTCTATTCTCACTTACGGTACATAAGAATTTTCATATGTGAATCAGGCATATTTACTTCTATAAACATCAATTTAACAATTTAATCACGTTCTTACAGATATGGCAGAGCCAATCCAACAGCTGACCAGAAATAACCATCCTCAGGAGAGAGAAAGTGTTCCATTTGTTGTGATAGCCCGTAAAGAACAGGTATCGCCTCTTCATTAAAATCAGGGTGGATAAAAATCAATGATTTTTTTAAAAAAATCAAAAAAATCGGATTTTTTTTATTTAAATCGGATTTTTTTGATTTAAATCGGATTTTTTTGATTTAAATCGGATTTTTTTGATTTAAATTGGATTTTTAAAATAAAATGCTTTTGGAGGAAAAATCTTTCTAAATATAGTCTTCTATTTAAGTTACATTGTAGTCCAAAGGCTATTCATCAGGAAATAAGGATTTGTTTTAAGTTTATCAAGTGTGCTAAAACTCAGTCTGTTTTTTGTTTTTTTAAAAATGTTTAACCACATCAGTTAACAAACATGGATACATATGCTATCATGTTATTGTTTTAGTTAAATCAATTGTTTAAATGGTTATTAAGGAAATGATTATTTTTCTCCTTCCAATAAAGTACAGCAGAAAAGTTGTCCGTTAACTTATTAAACATCAGCATAATTTCATAATTATCTGTCTATGTATTTCTAGTAGTATAACCAAATCAGTAATTTTTGATATAACTGTAAAAACTACTCTGAAAATTTATTATTCCAAAAATGAAACCTTCATATGGTTGTAAATATTAAGATTATACCAGCAAGAATGAGTCTTTCTGTAAAAAATATATTTAAATCAAGTCTTACTGACTAGTGATTTAAATCAAGCCTTACTGACTAGTGATTTAAATCGTGATTTAAATCGTGATTTAAATCAATTTGATTTAAATCAAATCCACCCTGATTAAAATACACCTTCATGTAGCAGTCAAATTTTAGTGAGTGGCCAAGTGTCTTAAAACTAGGAGTTTTTAAAAGCTCTCGTTCCTTCCCAATTTTAATTGTGGTCTAAAAAAAATGTTCCCTACCTAACATGTTCTAACTCTACTGCAGAGGTCTAAAAATGCATTTTTTTCTTACTTTAGATGATTAAATATAGAAATGCAGCTTTAAATAATTCATATGTTTAAAATATAAGTTAAATCCCAGCAAGATAGGGGTGCTATTGGTGAGATGGTGTTCTGGAAGGGGGTTGTACCCTCCCAGAGGGATTGCATGCTCAGTTTAGGGGTGCTCACAAGTCATCATTGTCAATGGATGCACAAGTGGCCTCAAAGGCATGAAGTACTGGTCAGCTAAGGCTAATATTCCCCACTGTCACTTCCTCATGGAGAAAGGTAGCCTAACCTTAGCAGTAGTCTAGTAACCCCTGGGTTGGATGGGTTCTTCTCAGGAGGAGGGCAGGTAGACTGTATATATACATGTATGAACAAATTCTGCGTTGTGAATTACCCTATCCAGCCATCACAAATATTATTTCTGAATGAATTCACCCCTTTCAGAGCCAAACTCACAGTCTACAACAGTGGTGGATGTTAAATACTGGTAGAAGTAAAAGCTTTCCTGAAGGCCCACCACCAGTGTGCCTTAGTCTCCCTTTAACTCTCCTTAGGGTGGTGGCATGTGGGTAATAAATTATAATAATAACAGTAACTTTTGAAAATTTACAGCTTGGGAATCTTCTTTATGAAAAACGCCACTATGAAAAGGCGAAATGGGCTTGCGTCAAAGTGCAAGAAAAGCAGTATGAACAGAGCATATGCCTAGGATTCATGAAGATTATGAGATACATTTGTCAGCAGAATTCATCAGGTAAATAATCAACCGTCCGACACACATACTACATTATCTTTTGTTCTGACTGCACAACATTACTTATAAATGCGCCATTTGCTCCTGCAAGGAGAATTCCCAAATGCAAAATTTCCCAAGACTGCAAAATTTGATTCTGCATGAGTGATTTAACTTCACAACTAGCTGACGGGTAATGTCAGGAAATTACTAATGACGATATGCTTTCCTCAGGCCTATACTTGGGGATGACTGTTCCCATTGCAACCATAGTTCACACCAGTGAGAGCACTCCAGGCATCACGAGATTTGTGACTGTAGCATATTACCTCCCCAGTGGGCTGCAAGAACAGCCACCTGCACCCAATGATCCTGATATTGTCATTGAAGAGTGGCCTCCAACCATTATTTATGCCAGGTAAGAATCAAAAGTTGCCGATCTATTTAAGTGCCAGCGTTGATAACCTGAAAATCTCACCATCATGATACTTTGTTTTCCATGGATTCATTCCAAACACTGAGCAATTCAAAACCAAAATCCTCTCATCCAAATACTCAGCATTTCATGTTTACTTTTGCTTAGAGTTCAGTCACTACAGTTGTGAAGTCCAGTTCAGACTTAATGATCTTGGCTGAATAAATTCATGGTTTATTAGGCAAAGAATGTACTGGTTTGCATGTAGTTACAGTACTAAGTTACAGTTTAAGACTACAAACACGGAACTAGCCTGAGCAAAGCCTTCATGCTCAGACTGCCCTACAAACCTAACTGCAGCTCGAAATATACAAAGTGATACGGTTCCCTTGTGCTATTTAATCTTGGCTGTGAGTCCAGCAACAGCTGCTCCCTGCCTTGCTGGCCTTTTTCCACCTGGCCTGAGAGGGCAGGGCCCGGACTGACTCCCAGCTGCAGCAAAATCTGAGGCTGCTGAACAGAATCTTGAGCTGGAGTGTTGTTTAGGGGTTGCTGGGGTGGGAGGTTATTGCTGTTAGAAATAAAATGATGGTGAAGAAGAGAAGAAGAAGAGTTTGGATTTGATATCCCGCTTTATCACTACCCTAAGGCAGCGTTTCTCAACCGGTGTGCCGCGGCACACTAGTGTGCCGCGAGACACCGGCTGCTGTGCCGCGGGAAAACCGTGGTTCGGGACCCCATGCCGCAGCCGCAAACGCGTAGCAGCGGCTGCAGTGGGGGAAAGGGAGCGCAGAAACCCACCGCCGACCTACCGCGCATGCGCCAGCTTGGAGCTCCCCGCCAATTCTGATTGGTTGCCAGGGACCAATAGGAAGACAGAGGAAGGAGACGCGAGGGCTGCCGGTAGCCACCCGGTCAAAATGGCCGCCACCCTAAGGAGGAGTGCTCTGCGAGCGCTCCAACCGCCAGCCAGCCAGCTGAGAAGCCTCCCTGGCTCCACTCGCCGTCCTCACTCGCTGCCTGGGATCAGCTAAGTCTTTCCTTTCGGGTTTTCTTTCACAGTCCCAGGGGCGGGCTTTTCATACCAGTGGGGCTGCTTTGGGCGCATAACTCCATGATTTCCGTTACCATAGCGACATTGCCGCCGCCATTTTGTGGGTGGTGTGCCGCGAGATTTTTTTCATAAAACAAGTGTGCCGTTGCACAGAAAAGGTTGAGAAACACTGCCCTAAGGAGTCTCAAAGCGGTTAACTATCTCCTTTTCCCTTCCACCCCCACAACAAACACTCTGTGAGATGAGTGGGGCTGAGAGACTTCAGAGAAGTGTGACTAGCCCAAGGTCACCCAGCAGCTGCATGTGGAGGAGCAGGGAAGCGAACCCGGTTCACCAGATTATGAGTCCACCGCTCTTAACCACTACACCACACTGGCTCGTCATGCCAGGGCTTTGCATGTTGTCTGAACTGGTGCTCATGGTGAAACTCTTTCCTCACTAACCATGAGCTGTAGCCACGTTTTTTTCTTGCACCTGGAGAGGAGCAAAGCCCCTTTGACCTCACCTCTGGGAACTCTCACACTCCCAGTAAGCCTAGTTTGGCTTAGTGTGACAAACCAGGCCAGTGTGCGATTATAAGTAACTATATAATTTTAATTAAGCAAGGAGCAGTCTGAGACAAATCCAAGCAAGTGTTTGGCTCCAGGCTACACAGGGCCTTGTAGATATTTCTTTAAGTTGATGAAAAAGCAGGATATGTTTGTTTAAGCACATTTGTATCCTGGTATTGGGCTTCTAAAGCAGCTTAACTATAACTACCAACACACACACCAACTAAAATCTCAGCCTTGAAATCACTGGATTGTATCCAACACATAGTAGGGCAGCTCACTCAACTAATTCTCTTTCTCCCTTTTCCCTGCAGCCCCTTGCTACCCCCCCAACCCCACTCAAAAGCCTCTCCAGAGGGTCAAAGGTGGTTGCCCAGACCCTTTGGAGGAGCTTTTTATGGGGGGGGGCAGGAGGGGAATGGGAAGATTGGTCATGCGAGTTGCCTTCTACTCACCCTAAGTTTATTTAAAATTCTATTTTCATTACTGAAATGTTTGCTATTCTGGGTTCCCATGGGAGGAAGGACACCAGACTACAAGTGCAGAATATCTGTATCAAATAGTTGTGTGAAAACAAGCACAAAAATCAACAAGCACTGAGAATGCTACATGGCATGCAGAATTCAGCCTCTAACAATCACAACACTCTCCCCAGCCCACTTTTTATATATGTGTGTGCACGCACATATAAAATATAAACCGAGAGATGGGTAGTTTCTAGCCTTTATGAATTCAGAGATCTTGCTAATGTCATGATCCCACTTTCAAATCTACAATCAAGGGATTACTATAAGTATAAAACAAATAAAATCTTATTTTAAAATGGCTTGTTCACAGGGCCTTCAGAGGAGTCACCAACGAAATGTCCATTGCAAGAGAAATTAATCTGCTGGCTGAACTTCTAGAGAGCCCTGAGCTGTGTTTGCAAGATACCTTCATAGTTGCAGGATACACAAATCCAGCTGCTACAAATCGACAGAACGAAATATGGTTTCTTGAAAGACCATAGCTGGCTATTTTTGAGCTACAAGACAGCCAAGTTCCATTGACGGATCACCCATGAAACACGCAGGTGAACTCTAGTCAGCTAGCTGGAATGATCAAGAATAATATGTAGCCATTAACTTTATAAAGCCTATTTCCTAAGAAAACATGAATATCACATTCCACCAGCATAGCCTGACAGACAAACCAGCTCCCTTCCTCAGCCATTAAGAAGGCAAACTTGGAGTGTCTGTTGCCAGTTTTGAAGGGTTTATCCTAGTTGTTGCTTCAGTTATGTGTAGTCACTAAGATTTCAAGCACTTTCACCAAAATTAAGACATAGGAGATATTCTGTATTAAGAGAAATAAAGCGTTCTGTTCCCTTGGCGTCCCTCCCAACTCTATAATTCTATGATTCTTCCCAGTATTTATTCTGACGTGCAAGAGTGCTTCACTAGCTCAATGGTTTACTTTTGAAGTTGTAGGTAAAACTGCACAACTTCTGAACATTTTATCTGATGCTACACAGTCGCCATTCATTTGAGAGAGGGTACAGAGGTAGATCCACCAAAATGAACTGCATTGTCTGTAAGCAAGTAATACCCTAGCAGATGCTAACAGTAATCATTCCTCATTATTACACAAGTTTATTTTTATAGATACAATGCTATTGACTATTTTCTTCTGAATTGTGTGCTATAGGTGAACAGAAATTGCTACCTCCTTTATCAACAGAAATAGTGTTTTATTGTATACATTGTTGGTATCTTGGCTGTGAGTCCTGGAAGACTTGTTCCCTGCCCTGCAGGCCTTTTCCCACCTGCCCTGGGAGGGCGAGGCCCCGACTGACTCCAGCTACAAAAGCTGTGGCTGCTGAACTGACTTTTGGGTTGTGCTATTTGTTTAGAGGGTTTTGATGGAGGTGGGGTGTTGCTGTTAATTTTTTGTATCTTTATTTTGGTTCATACAGTTTGTGTGGCAATTGTTCAGTTTGGTTGTGTACTTTTTGATGTTTTGTTTATTGTTTATGACTACTTTTGTTATGTTTGTAGCTATATATTTTTTATATGTTGTAAACCACCTTCAGCAAAGTTTTAACTTTGCTGGCCCACAATCAAATAAAATGATTGACTAATTTTTAATTTGAAGGATTATCAGAAGGAAATTTCACATTCTAAGAATACCATGTTTTTACTCATTTTGAAAGAGGCAATTATCCACTTAGCCAACTAGGATACAAAATGAAATCTTTCGCAAGTCATTTTTTTTTTTAAATCTAATTCAAGTCCAGAAATAATAAAGCTGGAATCCTAATTGCTAATTTACCTGTGCAAGATATACATTATATATTGTTTACTGTTGGAAGTTGCCATGAATAAAAACTTTATTGCTCTGTGTTATCCCAAGTTTATTATTTATTTCATAAATTTACACACTACTTGGCTGCAACCTAAAAGCAATTTTGATATATTAGTTAAGTCACTGGCATATTTTTTCTAAAAAAAGTTAGCAAAGCATCCAGGTGTACTTTTGTTGCTCTGAGTTTCCCCACTTGTATTGGATACCTTCCTCTGTTTCAAAACCACAGACAGAATTTTATTTAAAAAATCAGTAAAATTACTTGTATTGGAAGAGGAACGCATTGTACAACCTGGATAATATGGCACAGAGACTTTAATTTCAGCAAGTCATATTAGATAGGAAATGGGCATAGAACTTGGCAATATAGTTGTCTAGGGTCACCTGGCCCTCCTCCCCAGTCAGGGGGGAGCACTGTAAAAGTTCCCTGCATCGCAGGGGGTTGGACTAGATGACCCTCAGGGTCCCTTCCGTCAGGGTCCCTTCCAACTCTACAATTCTATTATTAGGGAGCTCGGGTTATGGAGCAATCCTCAAACTATTTTCATTAGCCCACATGTCCCAGTCTTACAGATCAGCTGCCACTATGTGCTTGTAAACTTCGGTACCAACCTGGGGTTGTATCGTACTAATTCCATATAGAAGACAGTAAAGGTGGCCTGAAATACCTCTGCATCACCCTATTACTTGCTCAATGCACTTTCATGTTTTGTGTGGCTTTTCGGCAAGGATGGCTTCATTTCAAGACAGGGTCATCTGAGACTGAATTGAAAGCTTTGCGACGCCTCTGGGAAGCCACTAGCACGCAAAAAGCAACAATGCCATTTGCATTTTTTCACCACCTAAGGAAAACCAGGACAATGCCCCTAATCCCTAGGCTTCAGTGCTGCAAACACCTGCCAACAGAAGATCCCAACCCCAGTTCATGGCTATGTAATATACCCTGGTCAGATTGGAGCGCCAAAGGCCACTTTCTCCTAGGGACAGGACCCACTTAAGGAAAACAGGGTCACAGTTTCCTGAGGCTCCTTCACTGCATTCTTACAAGGAAGCCAACACGAGAATCGTCCACTCAGATGTGATTTAGTGAGAGACTAAATTCAACCATCATGATCAGGTACCAGTGACATTTTTGAAAGATTTAAGCAGCACTTGGAAAACAAATCCAAAAACAAAGCCAGTTACAAAAGCGAAGCTGACCTTCTGTTTCACAGAATGAAGACACCTCTTTAGAAGAATAAAAACAAGCTGCGTTCAACAAATGTTTCACCACCATTTCTGCTCTGAAGTCCTGCCTGCCGCCATTCTTACCCACTCAATACAAAGTTTCGGACTCACCTTGATGTAAGCATTACGAACTTCAGCCAGCTCCTTCCCAAGTGGAACAACACATTTTTCAACCTGCCGCTGGTGAGTGTAAGGCTGGATATCCGGAGAATCTTCAGTACATAGTTCTATGTGTGAAATCAACAGGTTGGAAATAACTTGTTGCACAGCCTGCAAAGAAATGGTAAAAAGTTACCATCTGATTGTATTTTACTTAGCATCATGTTAGCACAGTAAAAATCGGGCATACAGTAGCACCTCGAGTTACGTTACCCTTGGGTAACATCAACTTCAGGTTGCGAGAGCGGCAAACCCGGAAGTGTTTCACCGCACGCGCATGCGCAGAAGTGGTCTACCACCACACGCATGCGTATAACAGTGATCCTCAGGGTGTGAAAACCTCAGGATTTGGCTGGATCTCCGGAACGGATCCCGTTTGCAACCAGAGGTACCACTGTAGTTTAATGTAGATACTATAAGTTATTACTGTATATATTACACTGTATCAGGGGTGTCCAACTTCCAAGAGACTCAAGAGACTGCGATCTACTCCCACTATAAATAAACTAGCAGTGATCTACCCATTGGAATGACCAGTTGTTGAGCTTTTTTTGGAAAGAAGGGCCAAAGTTGTTGAGTTGTTGGACAGGCCTGCACTATATCATGTAATATTTACATCCCTAGGTTAGATTGATAGTATTATCACAAGTCCAGCATCCTGTTGTCACACCCAAAGGCCTTGAGCAGGACAGAAGCCCTCTCCCAACTCTCGATTCCCAGCAGCTGGCGTTCAGAGGTGCCATTGATGGTGCAAGTGGAACACCAGCTGACTGGGGGCTTCAGCGAGATTTATTTATTGAATTTATATACCGCCCTATACCCAGAGGTTTCAGGGCAGTTCACAGAAAAGGTAAGCATAGAAACCACAAAATATATAATCAAAATAAAAACAACCCAATAACACACCCCTCCTAAAAAGAGCCACATTTTAAACGGGCATAGGATGTCAATGCAAGCCCCTTCACCCCCCCAGGTGCTTGGATTAACAGGACTTGAATTACCTTTGTGTCACTGCCAGGAGTGGCACTTAGAGCCAAAATACGGAACTGCCGCGTATATTTGCATAATTCTTTCACAACCTGAAGAATGAAATAGCTTTCATCACCACTGTTATGCTACTGTATCCCAAAAAACAAATTTCAACACAACAGGCTCCCAAATGACATGCGAAAACCCTCCTAGTTCACGCCAAAAGCTCATCTAGCGCAGCATTTTATTTATTTTTCATTGGCTTACTGTTTCTGGCATCCGGGGGGCGGGGGGGGGGGGGGAGAGAGAACGAACAATATATCCTGGCTTGGATGCAACGCTAATCCAGGGTTCAGGGTTGGTTTCTTCTATATGCTAAGAGAAAGAGACCAGCAGCACAGAAAGCCATGTTGATTGCAAAGCTCTACTTGTTTACTGTGACCTGGGGATTGAGACCGCTAGCTTTTGCTTCCCAGTTAAATCACAGGACCTCAGAGCCATCTAGAGGCACAAGGCAGGCATCCATCTGCTACTTCTGCTGCTAAACCTCTTGTAAATATTGCAATAAGAAAACCCCAAAGTATCGTGCTTTTTTCAGCATATACAGCGTATGAAAGACTTAAAAACAACCTTTCAGGACACAAACTTCATTTTCCCACTACTCTTCAGAATGGATTACCTGGAGACTCCAAAACATTATTCAATCACGAACCAACTAGGCTGGGACCTGGCTAATTTTAACAAAATTAACAGCAACTAAAATGTTTTCTTGAGCCCCTTGCTTCATGGCATTTTTAATATCACTTTTATCACTAATATCAGAAAGTCATAATCAAACCCCTCACCACAGATTTAAATTTATAGTTAAAATGTTATGTTTTAAGTTGCAAACAGTCACCCTACCTGACAATAAGCATGATTTCCAAGAGCTCTGTGGGCTTCATCAATAACCAGACATTTAATTTTCACTGCAGGACACACTCCACGGGAAAGGTCATTTGCCATTATCTGAGGTGTAAGAAAGAAAACCCTCTTATTTTGCCAGATTTCTTTCCGATCAGCCACCTGGGTACCTCCTGAAACAACATAAGCAAGCATTTAGAAAGGCACCTAAAACCCCACTATGGTTTCACTGGCGATTCACAGAAAGGCCACGCTTCAGCAGTGTTTGCTGCCAACAAATCCATTCTTACACTTAAAGCAAAGGGTCCAAAATAAACAAACAAATGAGTCCTTACATTTCTAGCCAGAGACCAGTTTTCCATGTTAGAGCATCTTGGAGTAAAAGGCAAAATATGGCACATATCACATGTGAAAGGAAGACATTGGTCCATATGCTTATTGTGAACTGCCCTAGAAGTAAATCTGGCCAAGGGAAATCCCTTCTAGCTCTATAATTCTTTGATATTTTTTAGCCGAGATTCCCTTGCCTACCTCTGCAGTGCCTGGAAACCTTCAGGTCCTGCATCCGCAGCAGTGACCAGAGGAGGAATGACCGCTGGGAGGAGCGCAGAGAAGAAACGCCCTGGTGCATCTGCAGGAGCGCAACTGTACGCCTTCCTCTGCCCCAAACGTGTCTCTCCCGCATCAACCTCTAAAGCAGGCACCCCCAAACCGCGGCCCTCCAGATGTTTTGGCCTACAACTCCAGTGATCCCTAGCTAACAGGACCAGTGGTCAGGGATGATGGGAATTGTAGTCCCAAAACATCTGGAGGCCCGAAGTTTGGGGATGCCTGGTCTAAAGCCATGACAGGTGCTGCAACTCTCCAACCACTGGCTTTTATTCCTCCACTGTCTCCAGAGACAGACAGGTGCCACGGGAATGTTTAACTGCCTTTAAAAAAAGAGATTGCTTCCCCCTCCCCAAGTTTTTAGCTGTTCTTAATTTTATCCATAAACTGCCTTGAGTCCTTGTCAGGGGAATAAATGTATTATTATTATTATTATTATTATTATTATTACTACTACTACAGGTAGGTAGCCGTGTTGGTCTGCCGTAGTCAAAACAAAACAAAAAATAAAAATAATTCCTTCCAGTAGCACCTTAGAGACCAACTAAGTTTGTTCTTGGTATGAGCTTTCGTGTGCATGCACACTTCTTCAGATACCTGAAGAAGTGTATCTGAAGAAAGTATCTGAAGAAGTGTGCATGCACACGAAAGCTCATACCAAGAACAAACTTAGTTGGTCTCTAAGGTGCTACTGGAAGGAATTGTTTTTATTTTGTTTTGATTATTATTATTATTAGGCTCCTAACCCCCACTGTTCATTATTACTATTATTGTTGTAATGCAGAAAATAGCTTATCTCCTGAGTTTATTCCAATAAAACTCAGAAACGTGAGGAGTTAAGAGTCCAATGTTGTTTATTGCAAAGCAATAGGTTACAGTCAGATCGTTCTGCAAAACTGCAACCCCGCCCGGTGGTCCAGGCAGTGGTATTTATAACATTTCAAACAAAGTGTTTCATTTTTCACTAATCATATACATCATTACCTCATTTCATGTTTAATACACACGCGCAATGAGCACTGGCAATTTCTGCTGATTAAGTTCTGATTCCCACCGTGTTGTTACATTGTGTTAGTGTGCATGTTGGGAACCTGTGTTACACTCAGCCATTTGCACCATGTAGCAACTTATGTTCTAGCTTACAGCTGTATCTTTGTGATTCACACATTAGCTGTATTTCTGCCCCAATTTGGGGGGGAGGCAACTTGCAAAACCATCTGATTCATAAAGCAACAGGCTGCCATAACTTCTGTGTTAGAAGTGCACTGAAGGATTTCCAGGGCTACACAATTTCAAATTTATTGTTGTCCTCTTGGCCACTGCCACATTATTGCATAATTAAATTGGTCAGAGTTTAACTAAATTAATAATAACAGTAACAACAGTAATAATAATAATAGTAATTCCTGGGACCTGTGAGGAGGGCCATCCTTGGGCTCCCCCCCGCCTCTTTATAATAAATAATAAAGCCGCTTAATAAATAATAATAATAATATTAATAATAGTAATTCCTGGGACCTGTGAGGAGGGCCATCCTTGGGCTCCCCCCCTGCCTCTTTATAGTAAATAATAATAAAGCCGCTTAATAAATAATAATAATAATAATAATAAAGCCGCTTGTTGTTGTTCATTCGTTCAGTCGTGTCCGACTCTTCGTGACCCCATGGACAAGAGTATGCCAGGCACGCCTATCCTTCACTATAAAGCCGCTTAATAAATAATAATAATAATAATAGTAATAGTAATTCCTGGGACCTGTGAGGAGGGCCATCCTTGGTCTCCCCCCTGCCTCTTTATAATAAATAATAAAGCCGCTTAATAAATAATAATAATAAATAATAATAATAATAGTAATTCCTGGGACCCGTGAGGAGGGCCATCCTTGGGCTCCCCCCCCCTGCCTCTTTATAATAAATAATAAAGCCGCTTAATAAATAATAATAATAATAATAACAATAACAGCAATTCCTGGGGCCCGTGAGGAGGGCCATCCTTGGGCTCCCCCCCCCCTCTCACCGGTGAGGGCGGCCATGTGCCCCGCGGGGATGGCCATGAGGGCGGCGCAGGCGTCCCTCTGCTGGGCCACGAGAGGCTTGGTGGGCGCCAGGAAGAGCGCCTTCCCTCCGGGGAACCAGCGGTAGAAGTTCCCCAGCACCACGGCCGCCACCAGGGTCTTTCCCAGCCCGGTGGGCAGGCACAGCAGCGTGTTCTGGAAGAGCGCCGCCCGCGAGGCCCGGGCCTGGTAGCCGCGCTCCTCCACGCCGGCGCCGCCCGGGAACAGCCACACGGAGCCCGCCGCGCCGCCCGCGAAGCCGCACGGAGCCGGAGGAGGAGGAGGAGGCCCCGAAGGCCCCGGAGCCGGCGGCCTTGCCTCCTCCTCGGGCGCCTCCGCCGCGGCAGGCGGCGTCCCCCACACCTGGAAGAGCGTCGCTTGCCGGTCGCCCCCGCGGCCCCTCATGCCGCTGCCTTCCCCTCACGAGCGGATCCCCTCAGGGAGCGGCGGGCAGGGCAGCCGCCATCTTGGAACGGCCGCTCGGCCGCCCTCAAAAAGCCGCGCCATGACCGCCCCGATGGGCTGCGCGCCGTGATTGGCTGGAGGGCCGCCTGGGCGGAGTTTCCCCAGAGGCTCACGTGGTGCCCGGGAGCTCTTTCGCCGCGCGCATGCGTCGAGCGCATCATCGTGACGCCGTCTGTTTACCTACCAAGTTTTAGTTACAGGTAGATAGCCGTGTTGGTCTGTCATAGTCAAAACAAAATAAAAAAATTCCTTCCAGTAGCACCTTAGAGACCAACTAAGTTTGTTATTGGTATGAGCTTTCGTGTGCATGCCGCGCTCTGAAGAAGGTATCTGAAGAAGTGTGCATGCACACGAAAGCTCATACCAAGAACAAACTTAGTTGGTCTCTAGTGTGCATGCACACTTCTTCAGATATATGCACACGAAAGCTCATACCAAGAACAAACTTAGTTGGTCTCTAGTGTGCATGCACACTTCTTCAGATATATGCACACGAAAGCTCATACCAAGAACAAACTTAGTTGGTCTCTAGTGTGCATGCACACTTCTTCAGATATATGCACACGAAAGCTCATACCAAGAACAAACTTAGTTGGTCTCTAGTGTGCATGCACACTTCTTCAGATATATGCACACGAAAGCTCATACCAAGAACAAACTTAGTTGGTCTCTAAGGTGCTACTGGAAGGAATTTTTTTTTATTTTGTTTTGGCTACCCAGTTTTATTTCATGAAGTTCATCGCGCCGCGTCAAAAGCCTCGAAGCGGTTTGCAAGAAAGATAAAGCGATATCAGTAAGATAAGTAGCACCTACACTCTGGAACTCCCTGCCTATCAATATCAAGCAGGTGCCTGCAAAGTACAGTGGTACCTCGGGTTAAGTACTTAATTCGTTCCGGAGGTCCGTTCTTAACCTGAAGCACCACTTTAGCTAATGGGGCCTCCTGCTGCCACTGCGCCGCCAGAGCACGATTTCTGTTCTTAGCGGAGTTCTTAACCTGAAGCGTCCTTAACCTGAAGCGTACTTAATCCGAGGTACCACTGTACATACCCGGTAGAACCAAAGAATTGGTAGAGATGGAAGGCACCCAAGGGCCATCTAGTCCAGCCCCATGCACTTCTGGGATTTCAGCCCTTGGTCACCCATCCAACTGGAAACCATGCTGGTCCCTGCTTATCTGGCAAAGCAAAAAACCCAGGATAAAACATAAATTACTGATAGATAGTAAGGAAAGGGGGGGATTTGCCTTGCCAGAGTTGGTTTATTTGGAAATTTGTTTGTGTGTGTGTGTGTGTGTGTTATTTGGAATGTGTAATTTTTGTCGTGTTGGAAAATCAATAAAAAGCAATTTTTTAAAAAAGAACAACTATTGCAGATATTTTTTTAAAAAGAAAGAGAGGAAGTTCATAAGATTGTTTCTTTGTTTAAACTCCTGTACATTTCAACTTACGGCTGTCCACTGCCAGACTGAATTATCGAGTTTTTACAAATCATTACAGTTTTGTTTCCCACTTGGGTACCTGCAGTCAGGAAAGCAGATGTGGGAATTCCTCCTCAATCCACAACTGCCACAACTCCTTTCTTCAAGGGCAGACAGACAGGATGTCATAATCTCTCCTTTGGTATTCATGCTTATTCTGGTGGGGAGAGCATGAACTAGTTCTTCTGAAGTATCTGAAGAAGTGCGCATGCACACGAAAGCTCATACCAAGAGCAAACTTAGTTGGTCTCTAAGGTGCTACTGGAAGGAATTTTTTTATTTTTTTTTATATAGTTCTTCTTTGTTCTTTGTATATAAGCAGCTTCGTCTCATCATCAGAGTCTCCAGGAGGAATGTAAGAGGAGGGAAAGGAAGTGGGAAGTCCAAGTGCCAGGGAAAGGACTGGATTATCAAGCCTAAAGGGGGAGCCAAGTAAAACATCTTGAATAATAAAAGGGAAAGACTGGTGCTGCTGTCATTGTTTTGGTTTGGCCAGAAACTTTGCAAGATCAGAGGTCCCACAACATAACCCAAGAGGATTCTTTCTCTCTCCCTTCAGCTTCTCCAGCAAAAGAGAAAACTAGCAGCCTTGTGGCATTTGCAAGAGATGTAATGCATATCTGTAATAACTGTACAGCGAAGGGTCAGCCCTAGAATGTTTTTTACTGCTCTGATGAAAGTGCTGTTACTACCGTATTACCCATTTCAATAAATGTCAGAGGAGTTTCTGTTATCACCTGTCAAAGGAAAACTAAATGAAACAGGGATACAAAGTCCCCTTGAAGTATCTATTTACCTACCCACAAACTGCTGTTTTTATATTTTATTAAATTTATATACTGTCATTTATCCAAGGATCACAGGATGGTTTACACTATAATATATTTTTATATATTTGCATACCACTGTGTCATTAAAAATACAGCAGAGTGGCTTACACCAATGAAAGCAAAACCATAAAATAAAAACAGTTGATTTTTTAAAAAACAAATATCAGTTACTGATTGTGCATTATTGTCCACATAGGCCAATTAAGGTAAAGGGACCCCTGACCATTAGGTCCAGTCTAATTTCCATACCATTTAACATATTAAAAATATCGCTTAAGCGGTTTACAAAAAACTGAAGGAACAACGGACAACTTAAACGAAATATCACAACAATGCACATAGTTACCCATAAAAATGTTACATGGATACAAAGCTCCGGATAGATATCCAATCATTTTCCTTTTGACGCATCCCAGCTCCCTCCCTCGCAGCCTCCTCTATATATTATATATCTATGGACCTCTGCACAGAGAGAGAGAGAGAGAGAGAGAGAGAGAGAGAGAGAGAGAGAAGAGCTGCACTAATAGCAGCAGCTGCAGCCGCGAGACCACGACGGCCCTACCCAGCATGCATCGGGGGCCCCCTTAAGAGGCTCTTCCATTGGCCGGCCGGTCCCCTCCCACCCCGCGCGGACTACATTTCCCAGCATGCCGAGCGGGCGAAGCGGCGGAGTATCGCTCCCGCGGGCGCGCTGGGAAATGTAGTCCCTGCTTCGTGAGGGAGCCCTCGCTTGTGTGAGGAGGCGATGCCATGGCGGCCCCCGCGCAGCCCTGGAGCCCCGAGGAGCTCCGCGGAGACGCCCTGCCCAAGAAGGAGATCGTCCGCTTCCTGCAGGAGCAGGCGGCGCACAAGGTGGGCGGCGGGAGAGGAGGAGGAGGAGGAGGAGGGCGCTCGCTCGGCCTCCCTTCACACGTTCGCGGGGACACGCGGGGGGCGGAGGTGCCGCAGCAGCAGCCTCTCTCTCTCTCTCTCTCTCTCTCTCTCGGCTAGGGCGGGAGACACGCGAGGAGCGGGCGGGGCCGCCTCCCGCCCGACACGCGTGTTGGGAGAACGTCTGAACGCGCGTGTCCCGCGAGCGCCTCCCTCTCCCGCCTCCCCTTTTCCTTCGCGCGACATGGGCGCCCTGCTTATCTATGGAGCAGAATCGCAAGGGTGGACGGGGCCCCCCGAAGGTCATCCAGCCCAACCCGCTCTGGCCAGCCGAGCTCCTGCCTCCCACCGCCGAGTGGCTCTTACTCTTTGTGGGGCATTCAAATAATTTTCATTACTTTTCCATTTAAACATATATAATCACATCATTATTACCACTTTGCTTCTTTGGCTCCTTAGAGCCTGTCGACTTCCTTCCCTCCCACCTCTTGCCTTTCAAAGCTAACCTTTATATCACAGCATTTTATATATTTTCCAATTCCAATAGAACTCATTACCAAATACGGCAAAATAAATATAGAAAGGTGAAATAGTTCTCACTACAAGTCTTCAGACAACCCTACTAGTGTTAATTGCTTACAATGATCTTTCAAATATTGTTACTTTTTGTCTTTTTGGAATACTTGATCACGCTGGTTTCAGATTTTCCCCGCCAGCTTCTCCAGTTCTGCAAAGTCCATCATTTTCATCTGCCACTCTTCTTCCCTTGGTACTTCTTGTTTCCATTTTTTGGCTAAAAGAACATATATACTAGCACATATACTAAAATTGCAACGTTACAGAGAAGATTAGCGTGGCCCCAGCACTGACTCTCTGTCCTGTATGCCGCCACTGGGTTGTGTTCAGGGATTATGGTTTACCCCCAGTCCGTGGCCACAAGGGGTTACCTGCGAATGCCCAGGTGAGATTTTTGAGCTTGGTTAGAAGAAGAGGCTTCAGTTGATTTCATTCATTGGACGTGGTCTGGTTCAAGCAGAGTATTCCACTCTGTAAAATGCACTTCCCATAATCCCAATTGCATGGCATGAGAGTGACGTGACTCCTTTCTTTCCCAGTATTGAACTAACTCTCTTGGTTTTGCTTTTAGTTCCTGTCAGAGCACAAACTACTAGGACAGATAAAAAATGTGGCCAAGACAGCCAGTAAGGAGCAACTGATCACGGCATATAACCAGCTCTTTGAAACCAAGGTAGGTACCCTGCCTTTTCTGAGCAGATCTTATCACTAGAGTCTTTGTGATTAAGGTTCATAATAATCACATTTATTACCTGCCCTTCACTAGCCGGTCCCAGGGCAGCTTACGACAACAAAATTAAAATTAAGAAACAGTTGCAGGGTGATTGATGCAGGTTAGGAGTGCCTCTCCTTTTGGCACAGTGCCTCTCTCTAGCCTTTATTTATGACAGATGGATCACTAAGATCATCCATCACTGGTAACACCTTGGGGACAGAACAAATGCTTTGCTTTTCTCCTGCATCTTGCAGGACTAGGAGAGACCTCTGCCTTCAGCCCTGGAGAACTCCTGCCATTCAGAGTGGGCGGCATGAGGCTTGATCCCACTTTATATGTTCATATATTATTGAAATGCACTGTGTATCAAGTTGTTTCTCAACTGAAATGGAAGAGGTTTAACTTCAGCTGCGGAAAGGTAGAAATGGGCTCCCGATATGACACAAGCACTACCATCTTTCCCCCTTTTTAAGACACCGTCTTATAATTTTTTTTCCTCAAAAAAACACAGGGTGGCTTATTTTCAGGGGGATGTCTTATTTTTATTACGTCAGTATGGTACGGTACAGCCTCCCCCTACGCGCTGAGCAGGTGGGGCAGAACTCCGCAAGAGGTGCGTTTCCCCCCACGCCTCTCGCTGGTTCGCTGGCTCCCTGCGCACGGGGAACAGGCGGGGCAGGAAGAGGCATCTCAGCCCTCCCTGCGTGCTAAGCAGGCAGGGCAGAACTCCCCAAGAGGCGCGTTTCCCCCCCCCCCCCGTGCTTCTCGCTGGTTCGCTGGCTCCCTGCGCACGCAGGAGGGGCTGAGGAGGCTACAGGAACAATGGCGGCACCACGGCTTACTTTTGGGGTACGTCTTACTTCTCACAAAGGTAAAAAAACCCTGCCATGGCTTACTTTATGACTACGTATTAAAAAAGGGGAAACAGGGTATTTAAAATAAGCTCTGACACAAACCCATTTTCAGTAGCCATTGATAGTGGTGGGGAGAGGGAGATAATATGCCCTTTGCCATACAAGCTCCTACTTACCGGGTAAGTTCTCTAAAAACCTGGAAATTATTTGCTGTGGATCAATATAGTTAACCAAGTGACTAAGAAGGCCCAGTATAGGGCGGTGGAGCTCTCCAGGAAGCACAGCCATCAGCGTTTTCGTGCTCATTTGTGCAGCCTGCTTGTTGGCTTGGTAGTCAGTGTCGTAGGATCTGATTTGTGGCATTTTCCAGAAGTCTTTTTCCTGCAAGTTAAAGCTCACTGTGGCCTGTGTGGCTCAGCTTCCTTCCTTTATAAGGTATACAAAATGATATGAATCGTATTTCCTTTACAATGAGTAGACTATGTAAGAAGAGTCTGCTGGATCAGGCCAATGGCCCATTTGGCCCAGCATCCTGTTCTCACAGTGACCAACCAGATGCCTCTGGGACAGGAATTTCTTCACGGATGTAAATACATTTTCTTTCTAGAGATTTAAGGGTACTGAGAGTCCAGAGCATGTAGCAGAGCAAGTGAAAAATGTCAAGATTGATGAGGAGAAGCCCAAGGAAACAAAGCCTGAGGAAGCTGTGGATGAGGTAGGTGAGGAGAACAATCAGATATGGTTTGCAGACTCTGGCTGGTGGGATGAGGCAGCCCTTGCAGGAATGTCAGGGAGCAGGCACAATGGGCAGGAGGGGAGGGGCATCTCTTCTGGACCTAGAAGAGCCACTTCAAAATTTCAGGATCTTCCTCACCAAGAAAATGCAGTGCTGTAACCGTGGAAACTGCTCTCCAGAAAGTGCAGCCGCCGTATTCCTAGAAGTCCCAGTTCATACCCTGCACGAAGGTTTTGAATCTCTGGATTGGAACCAGCTGTCAGTTCCATTTGCAATTTCCTCCAGGGGACTCTGTTCCCTTGGAGATTTATCACATCTGTTGCAGCATTTTCTGGACAGGCGACCTTAAATCAGACAGACTTCAGCACATATCCTAAGAGCTCAGAATTTAAGATCCTCCCTGAACATATCCACAGAGTCTTAAGTGATTTACTTCGCAGTCCGACGACATCCTCACAGAAATGTCCCATTGTATTTCATAGGGCTTACTCCTAGGAAACTCTATAGTATTGCAGCCTTCACCCTCTTGTTGCCAGGCGTAGGTCATGGCTGCACATCATTTTGTGTGGAGCATTGTGTTCAGTCATATTGAGATTTTAATATTAAATAGCAGAGCTAATGGTTGGCTGTCTTTACTTCCTGCCTTCTGAAGCCATTTCTTCATTGTCTTTTGTGCGATGCTTTGGTCAACTTCTGTACCTTTTGGAACAGTGAGAGCGGGAACATGACCCTTGTTTCTTCCCTTGTTTTTTGCCTCTTCCCATTTCAGGGCCCCCCAAAATATACAAAGTCAGTATTGAAGAAGGGGGATAAAATCAACTTTCCCAAAAAGGGCGATGTCGTTCACTGTTGGTATACAGGGAAGCTGCAAGATGGAACAGTCTTTGATAGTAATATTCAGACAAGTAAGTGTTCAGAAAAGGTGGCATTTCTCTTCTTCACAGTTAGGGAAGCTGTGGGCTTTAAAGACCAGAGTAGCTATGACTGAAGGCACAGTTTATTATCACTCACCTGTCTTCTGCCACGGAACCCAAGTCACTGTCTCGACACAGACCTGCCTAGCTTCAGCCAGGTGGTGGCCTTCTGCGCCTACAGAGCATCTCCTGGGAACACGATGCAGCAGGTGTGTTGCCTGTGAAGTGGATGGGTCTTGCACAAGGCCACGCCTCTGCTTCTGGACTGCAGTTTGCATCTTTTCCCCTTCCAGTCTGGGGGTTCCAGTTTGCATTCCCCATGGATTCTCGAGGGCATGGTCTGTTTAGCCTGGGGAATCACATTTTGCATTTTGACAAATGGGTTGGACCTGAAGGGACTTGAGTCTCATTGTCTGAATGAAAAAGAGATTTCTGTGATGTGGGGATCTCAGAATCTACATCCCGCACCCCCAATCTACAGCCCACCATGCTGTCACATTCCATGTGCTTCTAGAGGGTCCCTGACCTTCAGGATCAGCTCTCCCAGGAGCTGCAGTAGAGAGAAGGAATGTGTGAAGGAGAAGGAGCTCCTTACTAGAGAAAAGGAAGCAGAGAGTCTTTGGAGGTCTTTAAGCAGAGGCTTGACAGCCATCTGTCAAGAATGCTTTGATGGTGTTCCTGCTTGGCAGGGGGTTGGACTGGATGGTCCTTGTGGTCTCTTCCAATTCTATGAGTCCTATTCCATGAGCAGTGTTCCACTTAAAGTATTGTTGCCAATGTGATATTAAGTGTGTCTGTGTTGACACACTTCTTGCTGAAGTCCTGGAGAACCACTACTGCCTGTCACTATAGAAGACAATCCAGACCTAGATGGTCCAGTGGTCTGACACTGTATAAGGCAGGAGTTTCCTGTGGTCCCCTGTTGCCACCTCTGCATGTCTGTTTGGCCTCTGGCCCTATCTAGAAGTACCCAAAGACCTGGGTGCTTGGGCAGATCAGGGGTGTCCTCTTGCCCTCAGGATTGTGGGTGCCTGCCACCTCAATGTGGATGTGGGATGTCACACACCCAACATCTGTGGCTCCTCTTCCTCCTCCTCTCCACAGCGAGTGAGGCAACGTTTTCCATGCCTGAGTCCCCCACCCCCTGCCCGGAAAAGGGTGCCTCGCTGGTTGGCTATGGAGAGCAGAGCTGAACTGCTTCTCTCTCAGAGGTAGTGCCGGCTTTTCTCATTGACTTTGTGGGTGCCCCGCCCCCACAATTGTATTATTGTGGGTGCCCAAGCACCCACGGCCCCCTGGAGTTGGCTCCTATGGTGCGGATGTCTCTTTCTCAGCACAATTTAGGGAGCCTTTGTTCAGTGCAAAATGTACTGAAATATATTAGACGGAAGCTGTTTCGCATGTCGCTTGCCTTCCAGTGCATCTTTTGCCAGAGATTACCCTCGTGAGGCTGCACCACCAGGCTTCCAAAGGAGAGTGTGATGGAAATCACCGTGTTTCTCAGTCTTCCATGCTCCTTTTATACACTTAATATTTAGCAAACTGGGCTTTGACTGAGAAACCCCTTTCTTGACAGTTACGCAGAGTGGTGGGAGTTTTGTAGCCATTAAGCATAGAATCCTAGAATCCTAGAGTTGGAAGAGACCACAAGGGCCGTCCAGTCCAACCCCCTGCCAAGCAGGAAACACCATCAAAGCATTCCTGACAGGTGGCTGTCAAGCCTCTGCTTAAAGACCTCCAAAGAAGGAGACTCCACCACACTCCTTGGCAGCAAATTCCACTGTCAAACAGCTCTCACTGTCAGGAAGTTCTTTCTAATGTTTAGGTGGAATCTTCTTTCTTGTACAGTAGTTTGAATCTATTGCTCTGTGTCTGCTATCAACTATCAAAACAGCTGCATCCCTAAGTTGGAATGGCTGCCTGCCTGCTTGTGACCAGGCTAGTCTTGCCCCCTAGTGAATTTGCATGGCCTAGAATGTGGGTGACTCCTCAGGAATCCTTTCCCAAAGCAGTGCTCAGTGGGACCACCTTTTGCTATGATTCTTGCATGTTTTTAATATTTGTTTTGTATCTAAGTTGCCTTGAGACCTTTGGGCGAAGGCAAACTTTCTCCTCGCCCTTGACCACCAGCCATACTTTCCGGGTGGGGAGTTGTAGTCCAGAACATCTGGAGCGCACCAAGTGGGGGGAGGCTGGTGTAGAGCGAGAAGCCAGCTGGGAGAGGGATAAGAGCTCCAGAATGTTGGTGTCGTTTCAGGTTCAAAGAAAAAGAAAGCGGCAAAACCACTGAGCTTCAAAGTCGGCGTTGGAAAAGTGATACGAGGCGTGAGTATGCTGGCGGAAGGGTGGGTGGGTGCAGCTAGGATGTGTTTGGGCCGGCCCACCCCCCCACCCCCCCTGTGCCCATCCGTCAGGGAGGAGCTCCTGTTGCCAGGCAGCTGTCAGGCCATTTCCTTGAATCCTCCAAGAGGAGAAGCTGATGCATGTTGTCTGTCAGCCTTCCTCCAAAGCACATCTTGACAAGATTCATTTCACTTTCCTGTGCTCGGTTATCTTTGCATCAGAGCCCATTGAAACAGCTTATGCTGCCTACCAAGATTGGGGGGGGTGTTAAATGTTTTACCTGAGTGCAGGTTAGGATGATTGGCATTCAGATGCCAAGTGTATATGCCGTGAGAAGGATTGCCAGGATTTATTTATTTCACTATTTGGCTGTTTCTATGTGTCCTTTGGTTACCTGTCCGCACTCTCTGGGCAACTTGTCTTCACATATCACAAGTGCAGTGGCCAACAAGTTGTGGCTTGCCTTACTAGCGAGACCTGCAACTTGTGATGCCCCTGACCCCCATGGTGTGTGCAGAGGGAGGGAGAAGGTGAAACCTTTTGCTACATCCTCCTTAAAAGGTTGCAGGGAATAGGAAACTGCTTCCTTTATCTAAGAGGAGGGAGGAGGAGAAATGGCTTCTGTCATATCAGTTGTGCTTTTGGCAGAATACAGAAGCAGTGTTAACGAGCCCCTAAGGAAGAGAGAGCAGAGAAAGGGGTTGTTTATTTTCTTCCAATTGGCGTTTTGCAGGAGGCTAAAACAGTAGGGACTTCTTCTGCAGAAACTTGTGGGATTGACATCACTTCTCCTTCGTATACAGCTGTGGTGCTGTGGTCTAAACCACTGAGCCTCTTGGGCTTGCTGATCGGAAGGTCGGCGGTTCGAATCCCTGCAACGGGGTGAGCTCCCGTTGCTCTGTCCCAGCTTCTGCCAACCTAGCAGTTCAAAGGCATGCCAATGCAAGTGGATAAATAGGTACCGCTCCGGCAGGAAGATAAATGGCTTTTTCGTGCTCTCTGGCACTCGTCACGGTCCTCCGTGCGCCAGTAGTGGTTTAGTTCTGCTGACCACATGACCCGGAAAACTGTCTGTGGGCAAACGCTGGCTCCCTCGGCCTGAAAGCAAGATGAGCATCGCAACCCCATAGTCGACTTTGACTGGACTTAACTGTCCAGGGGTCCTTTACCTTTTTTTACAGCCAGTGTGGTGTAGTGGTTGAGTGGTAGACTCGTAATCTGGTGAACCAGGTTCGCGTCTCCGCTCCTCCACATGCAGCTGCTGGGTGACCTTGGGCTAGTCCCACTTCTCTGAAGTCTCTCAGCCCCACTCACCTCACAGAGGGTTTGTTGTGGGGGAGGAAGGGAAAGGAGAATGTGAGCCGCTTGGAGACTCCTTCGGGTAGTGATAAAGCGGGATATCAAATCCAGACTCCTCTTCTTCTCTTCATCCTGCATCAGTCTGTCTCTACCTTTCTGATGAATCTTAAAGCACTAGAATGCTTTCATTAAACATGATTTTGCGGTAATTCATCTGAACCAGATTTTCAGTAAGAAAGACCTCTTGTAAAACATTTAACCTAAAAATGCTGGCTCTCTAGTCGTCCTCAACACACAAAGGTCTTAGCCTGCTTCTAATGTGTAGGGATCTCTGCTGGAATTCTTTAACTTAACCAGCAGAGGGAACTTGCTCAACTCATCCTTTTTGTTTCATCTTATCTTCTAATAGCCCAGTCAAAAGCATTCCTTCCAGCCAGTTTCTCAGGTATATTTGTTTTCCCCCCCCAGTGGGACGAAGCTCTGCTGACCATGAGCAAAGGGGAGAAGGCTCACCTGGAAATCGAACCGGAATGGGCTTATGGGAAGAAAGGGCAGCCGGATGCCAAGTATCCTTGCAAAGTGTGCCGCTGAGCAGTCTACTAATCTGATGGAAAATGTGGGTGTGTAAAATTCTCTGGCTGAGAAAGCCAGGTGCTGGTGCAGGAATTCCCTAGGTCTAAGCATGGGGCAAGTGCATGTAAGAACATCAGCGCCTGCCAGATCAGGCCAATGGCCCATCTAGTCCAGCAGCCTGTTCTCACAGGGGCCAACCAGATGCCCCAATGGGAAACCTGCAAGTGGGATTTGAGTAAAAGAGGCTTCTCTCCTGATGTGGCCTCCAGCACTGCTGCTCCAACTGTGGAGGGGAGAGCACAGCCATCATGGCTAGTAGCCCCCCTTTTCCATTAATTTTTGGGGAGCATGGGATGCAAGCAGGCATCACCAGCACCCTTTCCACAAGGGCAAAGCTCAGCTCTGACACCAAATTGTTCGATTGTATCTGGCTAGTTGGCAGCACATTGGGAATGTGATCCCAAAAATTGGGCATGACGATAGTGCCAAGATGTTTGAAGATGAGGCAAGAGGATCTGGAAATAAGGAACTGAAGAAGAGGCAGGCACTGAGGGAGGCTAGAGCATTGCATTTCCCCTTTCATGTGACAATGCTTGCTGCAGCCCAGTCCATGTGGTGTGTCCCATGGCTGGGAATTGTAACTGAAGTTGTTCTGGAACAGAGTCAAACTCTGCCTATCTAGTTTTAAGTACTTACGTGTTCTCCAGTGACTGAATCTTTAAAGGGAAGGTGATGCCAACTCTGTACCAGACAGATCATGTACTTGAAGAACTTTGTTGGGGGGAAATGTTATATAGCAGGTCTTCATCAGCTAATTATAGGATATGTCACAACAACAAACAATTGGCAAATGCTTACTACATCTTGCTCCTCCCTCCCCCTATTCCTGTGAACTTTGTTTTCAGAACTGCCACCCTGCCCTCAGAGTGCTTGAGTGAGTTGCAAGTGTAATTTCTACTGTAGAACGAATTCCTTAACTTGCACACTTTAGAATTCCAGCAAATGCAAAACTTTTCTTTGAAGTGGAACTGGTGGATATTGAATGATGTGTTGCTCCTCCTGGCCCCGTGTCTTTGAAAACTGTGAAGATGCTCTTGGAAGTCCAGGAAATGTGTTTGTGGCCTTGTTTCTCACACAGCAAGGGTGGGGTGGGGGGAAAGGCTTCTATTCCAGTTGCTGTGTACAGCATCACTTTAACTAAAGACTGGTTTATATACATGGCTCTGACTGTCATTGACCATCTGTGGCTGTCTTTTTGTTTTTTTTTTTACTTTGGCACACCTATGAAAGGTAGTCACATCCGAGTAAAAGAAGAGATAAGAAATAAAGAATAGGAGGCATTCGAGGTATATATTGAAAGACAAATAGAAAAACCAATCTTTCGGCAGTAAATCAAAGGTTTGATAGGGACAATAACGGAACAGAGAAGTGAAAGGAGAAATAGGAATGCAGACAGACAAGGCTAAAAAGATAACAATATAGTACGAGCTGAGAAGCAAAGGGGAGGGGGGGAAGAGGGAGGAGGGAACTGGGAGGGAATATTAGGAAAGAATTTTATTTTGTAATGTCAAAGTACATAATGTAAAGGATTGTTATAAAATTGTTGAATGATACAAAATGGATCAGGGGAGGGACAAGTAGGGGGCTGGGGAGGGAGGGTTAAAAAAAAAGAAGAAAAAGAAAGGTAGTCACATCCAACAGCTCCCCCTGGTGCAGTTGTCATAACATTTGAAGAGGTCCTCCTTTCACAAGTTTAGAGGAGGCCCCTACAGTTAGAGACTATTCAAGGCAGCCACTTTTTCTGCTATGGGGCAGGGAACACTTCTGAAAATCAGGTTGACGGAGGGGACAAGAGCCTAATTAGCAGTGGCTGCTGATCTCCAGCTATTACTAGTGTAGACTGTAGCTCTCTCATGAGAAAAGCATATTCTTGCACTATAGAAGCTTTCAAGCCTCTGAAGTGTATTTGACAACTGTGATACGGTTCAGGACCAAAAGAGAAACTAGAAGCAGCTCAATTTGCACAATTTTATTAAAAAAAGGACATTTTAAACAAACCTTTCTAAACTTATACATGAAAATTCAATACAAAACCCACCCCAAACACAGCATGGTTCTAGCAATACACTTCATTTGTCACTTCTTTAAATCCAAAAGATGCCCTTCCACATTATGTAGTCCCACCCACCCATATATATATATATTTAAAAATCTCTTTTTTTTGGATGCTGCAACTGTAAACTCAAAGCCAAAACAGACCTGGATGAGGGTGCAGATTTGAAACTTATTCAGGGACAGGAGCAGGAAACTCACATAGAGCGCCATTTCCTGGAGTGGCGCGAACCTGTTCTAGCCACCTTCAGATCATTGCCAAGAGCTGACTTTGGCCAGCGTTCAATAGATGTTATGGACTTGTCTATGTAATTTCTTGGAATTTTTTTGTAACAGGAAAGCCGAAATCCTGATAAACTATGTATACAGCAAGATACCAATTAATACAAGAATTTGTCACAAGAACCCTGTGGACATCAGTTCACCGCACATGCAGAAAACACAAAAGGATTGTGTGACTGACTGTTCACATCCCTATTTTTTTATATATATATATAAACCCAAAAAACACTTTCACATCCCATTTCTGCTCAAATTGTTCTTCTGCTCAGGTTGAAGAGGTCTGATAGTATTGTCCGTAATTCCATGCATTAGGGTAGTTGTACTAGGGGAGGAAGCAAAATGGGGAGATGGGTTAGCAAATGTTTTGTGCATAACTGTGCAAAGGGCCAAGAGCTAAACAATAGATACTGAGGCTACTGCCACCGACCTACCTTAGCAAAATCCTTATTGCAGGTACAGAGGCCCTTAGCAATTCTAAAGCCCAAATCCCTGTCGTGGCAGAGCTTTAGTTTGGGAGGGGTTGCGTGGCAAAGAGGAGCCTGGAAACTCCCCACGTATCTGCTGCTCACCTGGTACCAAGCGTTGTAATTGTAGGCAGCCTGGTTCGCTTGCATGTCTCCGTCCGCCATCTGCCCAGATGCCAGAGCGGCCTCGTCCCCCTGCGCTCGCTTCTCATCTGGCTCTTCACAGCTGCAAGATGCAACAGATGCGCTGCTGTTATTTGACAGAGCAGAGATGGAAAAGTCGCCAGCAGCATGTAGCTAGCTAGCAAGTCTTCAGCTCGCTGGGTGTGCTTTGCCTAGAATCTTAACACCACTGTCGACCGGGGCAAGATCCCACGATGGTAAGGAGCTGGTAGAGGAGGGGGCTTTTGACACCCCCAGCTCCCTTTCTGTCACCTTCCCACCCGCTAGGGAACAACAAATGGTGGCCCACTTTGTAAGGGCAGGACAACTCACCTGTCTTGGGGGGGGGGGAGAGAGAGAGAGAGAACAAAACATCTCTGTTCCCCTCACCCCTACTTCAGGAAGGGATCCAGATCCCTCCCCTTTGAGATACTGCACTTGCCTCTCTGCTCTGAAATATTTCCTTTAATTAACAAAATTTATATAACCTCTAAGATTGTAAGAAAACCTCTAAGCTGTTTACAAAAGTATTTCTTATATCTTATTCCTCAGTTCTAAAAGGACTGCCTTTTCCAATATTATGCCCAGCATCTAGGCAGGGGTCAGCAAACTTTTTCAGCAGGGGGCCGGTCCACTGTCCCTCAGACCTTGTGGGGGGCAAGACTATATTTTTTTGGGGGGGGGGGAATAATGAACAAATTCCTATGCCCCACAAATAACCCAGAGATGCATTTTAAATAAAAGGGCACATTCTACTCATGTAAAAACAAGCTGATTCCTGGACCGTCCGCGGGTTGGATTGAGAAGGCAATTGGGCCGCATCCGGCCCCCGGGCCTTAGGTTGCCTACCCATGATCTAAGCCCTTCTCAACAGTCCCCACCCCAAACCTTTTGAAATTAGGCAGGGGGTGACCGGTGAGGGGGACTTTCTGGCTGCAACATCCAACATGTGGAATACACTCAACCCCAGCAAGGCTCACCTGGCACCAAATCTGGTATCTTTCCCATGCCAGGCAAATACCTTTTTATTTGCTCAGGCCTTCAAGCTATTATCTCCTTTTATTGTTCGGAGTTGTTTTTTTTCTGATTCTGATGAGCTAATTATATTAATTTATGTGGGGGTTTTTTTGGGGGGGGAGGATGTCTTTTTACTGTTGTGTGCTACCGTACCTTGCGAGTTTTTTAAACCAAAGACTGACATCCACATAATTAAATGTCCTTTGCCACAAAGCACAGAAACCCTGCTACACATTTGACAAGGCATTCAAGCCTTGGGCCCTATTCATTCCCATCAACCCGGGGAGGGGCCACCTGCTCCTCATCTCTCTTCAGCACAACAAGAAGCCAGTTGCCTGGCCACCCCTTAATATGAAGAAGAGCCTTGGAAGTTTCCAAAGTTTGAAGAACCTGAGCTGCTGCTTGAATGCGGCTTCCTTTGCTTCTAACGTTTCATGGGAAAAGAGTAAAAAGCCCTCGAGTGCTTGCATTTAAACATGAGGAGCATTTTCATGAGTGGAGCATCAGATCATTCTCGACTCAAGGGGCATGCAAAAAAAAATAATAAAAATCCTCAACTTCAGACTTGCTAAGCTATTAGCCAAACTTTGTCATAATTCTCACAGAGATGGTAATCCTGAGGCACTGCCACCTCAGCCTGCCCACCTCCATGCAGAGGCAGCTTTTTCAGAAAAACTCTTTAGCACATCTGGGAAAAGAGCTTCCACTCTGGCAGTCTGTGTGTGTCTCTCCCCCCCCCCAAAAGGAAGCATGGTCATATTGGGTGAACAAAAATGTATGGTTTGGAGTAGGTAGCCCTGATGCACTTTTGCAGCCATCACTGCTCTCTGCTAAACGAGACAGTCCATACCCATTTTCTGCTTTCCTTTTCAAAGACTCTTGCTCCTTCAGAAGGGATTGGTGTTCTTCATAGGCATCCATAAGCCTGCAAGGAGGAGAGAGGAGAAAAACAGGCTGCAGGTTAGGGCCTTCTGCTCCTCAGTGCAGGATGCACAAACATTTCCATTTTGAAAGCTGCTTTTCCTCCCATATTCAGCACTGCCCTATCTCTCTGAGTGGAGCTGGGAGACGCTGCACAGCAGGCACCTTCCAAACACAGCTGTGACCCAACCCCAAATGTAAAGGGAAACTAAGCTGCCTTCAAGTTTGTGAACTGGATCACAGTAGTTGAAATCCTCTACTGAAGTTGGCATCAGTGAAGAGAATCATAGAATCATAGAGTTGGAAGAGACCACAAGGGCCATCCAGTCCAACCCCCTGCCAAGCAGGAAGAACCCCGCTTACTCCCAGGGCCAGAATTTCTGCAACCTTTAGCAGGAAGAACAGTTTTCTGCAAAGAATGGCCTCTCATCAACCCTCCTGAACTTTGTCTGCGGCACACATGTCATTAATAGGCATGAAAATGGGCTCAGATGCTATCCAGTTCCCCTAAGGCCAGGTTAAGCACACGTAAAACCTCACTTGTTCACATCCAGACCAAAATCTTCAAGGAATTCCACCTTTCGCTGAGAAAATATAATCCTCATTTTTATAGCCAACGTGCCACTGATCGCTTTGTCAAAACACGCAATGATGTTCTCTTCATTTTGTTTAAGGTCTCCATTGTACTCTATTTCCAGCAAGTTGAGATAGAGTTTGGGGTTATCCTAGGCAAATTAAATTAAATACAGAAACATTCAGATTGCAATATTCAAGAGGAGTACACAAATTATTACAACCGCAATGTCGAGGTAGGTAAATATATTGAAATTACAGGAGGGAGGGAGGGAGAGAGAATGTTCGAATGGTATGTCAGCGGTGGAGCCTATTCTTGGGTGCAGGGGGAGCAGGCGGTGCATGTCAGAGCTCTTCCTCTCAGAACTACCACTTTCAGAAATGTTTTCATGCCAGGACTAATTTGCAACTACACTTCCAAGAATTAGATGACTCAATTTAGCCATGCACCAGATCCTCTAATAAAGTGGACACCCAGCAAACCAAGAATCCCATGAGCACCAGTCTTCTCTGCATTCTCCTCAGGGATTCACAGTATCATCAAGGGGCATCTTAGACCACCAGAATTATCCCTCCACCTCCTGGCCCTATCAAGGCACAAAAGTCTTGCAGGAGGTTAGGGAGGGGCTGGTACTTTCCTGAGGAGGAAAAACCTTTGCTTGCCTAGAGACATGCACCGGATCTCAATGCCTTGGAAAAATGAATTTTAGTGAGTGCACCTCTATGTGTTTATTATGGAATCTAACATAAATATCCGTGCTTGTAATGCGCAGAACTTTGGAGTGCCCCCTGCTGCCGCTGACTTAAACCAGTACTGAGAAGGGTCTTCTGCCATGAGGTATGGGGCTCCTTTCCCATTTAAATGTCTCTATTGGTTCTTCTGTAAATGCATCTACATCTATGGCCCAGGAACTGGGGGAAGTGAGAGAGCCTGCACCCCTGGCCACATTGCAGCCCCAGGATCTGGCACCCCAGACACTGCCATGCTGAGCTAGATCTGCTCTGGTGGGAAGCCTGGCATTTGGGGCGGGGCGTGTAGGGAAGGGAAGCCTGGCAACATCAGTTTAGAGGGACTGGTGTCTCCAAGTTGCAGCAACACGCATTGCAGAGTCAAGAGTTGTCATCACTGTTGCCAGGCATGGGAGCCCCTTGGCAGAGGTGGCAAGGAAGGGGTCCAGTTAACCCTCCTCCGAGAGCTACCTACCCTGTCTCTGTCGATGGCATCCAGAATAACTTTCCTGGCTTTTGGGAGGTTCTTCTGGATTTTGAAAAGGTGCCGAGCGAGCTTGACCGCGAAGAAGGAGGCTTCGTAGCTGGACTTGGCATTCTTCACAGCTTCCTGGAGCAGGTGCTCAGCCTCCTCCATGTTCCCATGCCTCCGCTCCAAGCTCACTCTCCGCAGGCGGATCATGGCCAGGCCTGAAACGTTCTCCTCGAAGGTCTTCAGAATTCTTCGGGCTTCATTGATATTCCCTAAAAGTAAGGGCAAACGTGTGGGTGTGGAAAGGCACCTAGCTGGAATCAGCCAATAGCCCCTGTCAGGTACCCAAATATCAGTCTTTGCTTTACCCTCCCCCCTTCATCTAGCTGAGTTAAGTTTCAGATGGGCATGAAAGGGAGGTGGGGGCTTCAAGCACCAGACTTTGTTCAGGTGACTTGATTCCCGCCTTCCTGAGAAGTAGGAAGCGACAACCCACTAGTGAATGTCTCCACACCAAACAGAGAAACTGGAATGTACAACGTGAACAAATGCACAGGTGCCCACAAATCAGCCCATCAGTTGTCCAGCAGCACACACAGCCCCCTCCTCAAGAGTCTCCTTTGTGGTGCAGTTTCAAGGAGGGAATAGCGGAAGTCGCTTCTAAGCAGCAGGAGACATTCCTCCGCCTCTTGCCAAGCCCTCTGGCACTCTCGTGGAGAGAAGCAGGGTGTGCTCTCGTATGTGCGGAGGTTGAGAGAAGACAGATAAAAACAGGAGTCTCCCTGCAAGGAGGACTGATTACAGTCGTAATGGGTGGCAAGTGTCTGTGTAGGCACACACCCAGCAGATTACATGCACAGATTCTGCAATGTCCTGGAAAAGATCCTCAACTTCAGATAGAAGGTACAGACACTTACATACACCCTGAACTACATTTTACTACAAGCTACTAGAGTCACAAACTTTGCTAAAATTCACCACCTGCATAATCTATTCTTCCAACCAGGCTCTGCAACAAATTCAGAGAAGCAACTACGTTAGCACAGACTGCAAGGTGAGGTTAGAGGAAAACGGCAAGTGTTCCTATTTTGCAGGCATGTAATCCCCATAGGGATACCGGAAAGAGACCCTAAAAAGTGCTGCTACTAGGAGAGGAGGGGTCAACAGTGTTACAGCAGGGATATGGCATTAAGCACCTCCTTGAATCCTCTGTACAGCACTGGTCTTTCAGTCAGGTCTAATCACTGAGCTGCCAATCACTGTCCCAAGCAGAAGACCTGAACCCTCAAGATGTGCCCCAATATCCATGTTTACAGGGCCTCATTCACTTCTCCAGAATTTGCAGTGGTTCTTTGATCCACGGATGAGCAACCTTTCGAGGGTTGCCAAATGATCAAAATACTGGGATATGGAGACGCATATGGAGGTGCGTATCTCCATATGGTCTACGGCCATTTACAAAACAAAATAAAAAAAATTCCTTCCAGTAGCACCTTAGAGACCAACTAAGTTTGTTCTTGGTATGAGCTTTCATGTGCATGCACACTTCTTCAGATACACATTTCTGAATTTACACTTTACACTTATTCTTATCCTGTGGCGAGGATAAAAACTGCATCTATCCTCATTTGCTTTTATTCTTGTTATAGTCTTCTTCATGGAGTGGCTTACAAGGCGGCAGAGTTTGTAGAGAAGTTTGTAGAGTTTGTAGAGAAAATGACTGACTGAGTGGTGAGCCTCCAAGAGCCTGCCGTTTTGTTTGGGTGAAGGGGCAGAATGCCTCTGCTACCCATTCCTTCCTCTGCTCCTCACTCACCTTGCTGTTCTTCAAAGGCTGCCCAGAGCAAGTGCACCATCGGCTTCTTCGAGAGGTGTATCGTGCAGGCGCGGCTGTAGACGTGCCTCACTCCTTCAATGCTGTGGTTCTCCATATACTTGGCATACTGCATTTGAAGACAGAGCAGAGACTGAACAATTCACAGCTTACTCTGGGCTGCTAAATACTTGAGAGAACTATAAAATTCTTGTGTTTAAACCCATTCAGCACCTTTATTGAACCATTAGACTAGTTTCTGTAAGGAGGGACGAAGAGAGGCAACGAAGTTGGCATATGCAGCTGTCAAATCTGGTTGCAAGCAGACCATCTCCTAATGCAACAGATATAGTTATACATGAACAACATTCAAACAAGAGTACAGAAGGTTAGTCACTGATCATCAATGTTTGCAAAGGCTGAGAGCTGTGCGTGGGAGACACGCCCCGTACCTTGATCCAAAACTCCTCATAGAGGGCACAGGAGATCACACAGCGCTCAAAGAGGACCACCACTCGCTCATGAGTCCCGTTTTCAATCTCAAAGTCCAGGTACTCCTTCCAGTTCTTCAGCTGAGTTTTCTCCAGAGGTTTAACGTGGAAGTAAGGTCGTTTTATCTGAAGTGGAGGAGAACCAAGGGAATGGAAAGTAAACCAGTTTTACAATGCCAAGAAAACAAATTTCATCTGCCACTTAATCCCGCCAAGCACGTGAGAAACCGGAACCTGCTGCTATCTAAGCCACGGGGGTCAAACTCCGGCCCTCCAGATATTTTGGAACTACAATTCCCATCAGCCCTAGCTAACAGGACCAGTGGTCAGGGATGATGGGAATTGTAGTCTCAAAACATCTGGAGGGCCGGAGTTTGACACCCCTGATCTAAGCCAAGGTCTACTCAGAATCAACACATCCATATACAAGTGAATGCGGAGGAGAGAGGTGGTTCACATTATTCCTCCTACATTTTTCCAAATCTGTGAACAAGGCCTCCATGCGCCCAGCTTGTGCATGCATAAAAGACATTCACAAGTTTGAAGACCCTCCACAAGTCGGGGACAGCCCTCCGGAATAATACTGTTGCTTCTCCCACACATTAATTTATACATGGATTAATGTGTGATCAGCCCTATACCTTCCCCTGAAATGTAGTTTCAAGAACAGCTGACCAAGCTGGCAAGTTCCCTATACAGAAAGACCTAACAAAGATCAGGCACAGAACTCTTGGGTCCAAGAAGAATGCACAGCTCCCAGCCTTGCTCTGTTTCAATTCAGTAAGTGGCTGCATTCCTTAAGAATACAGAAGAGTCATCATGTACCAAAGGTGGCCAAACAGATGTCTTCATTCCAAGTAGGATACGATGGCAAGATCCCTCTTTCCGTTGCTTCTTGTTGCCAAACCTGGGCCTCCTCTACGGTTCTCTTAGCGAGTATAATCTGCTCATTGTGCCCCATGTGCATCCTTTACACTTTGGCTGATTCTCATTTGCCATTTCGTTGCTCATTCACTGACTTTGGAGAAATCCTTTTGGAACTCTTTGCAATCCACTTTGGTTTTCAGCCTTAACTCCCCAACCCTGCGCACCCTCAAGCCATTAAGGAACCCAACTTCCTTTGCCTCCTACTCTTGAATCATCACCAATCCAAAAGGGCCTGTCTTCTTATCTCATGGGCACCAGGAGGGGGGCTTTGCCCAAAAGTCCTCCCCAATTTACCAAAATACAACCTTTGCTCAGATTTGGGCCAAAGCATTCTTCTTTTCTAAGCACCCTCTGTGTTTTAGAGGAGCACTCCTAAGCCACTCCAACTTGTAAATGTTCTGTACTGCTAGGAAGTCACTCCCTTCAAGTTGCACTTATGGACTTCCTGGAGATGTCTGGCTGACCACCAGTGGAAAAGAAATGCTGGACTAGATGCCCCTGCCTTAGAGAAGAGCACTGCTGAGTGAGACGGAGGAAACAGGATTGTGGGACTTTAAAACAATCAACCGCTCAGACACTAAGTTAGAAGGGTAAAGCAAGCAGAACATGGGTATCTGGAGATCTATCCCACTTTATAATTTTTTGCTTCTTTAATGGCCACACCTAAAAAACCACTTGACTCTGAAATCTTGAGACGCTATTAAGCCAATTAAGAGTATCCAACAGAGATTGGATCTCATCTCTCCTACACCCCATGTTCTTTGGAGCCTATGGACAAGCAAACACCCTGAACAGCAGCAGCATCAAAGGAGACGACAGAAGCAGTTGTGTTGGTAAGAAGTCCCACACATCTCATTACATTTATAAAAATGCTGCAATTTCATTAAAAATATAAATATCAGAGCATTACAAAACTACAAAAAAACTACAAAAAACAAAAATCACAGATCACTGGCTAACTGTAGCAGAAATTATTTTTTTCTTTAACTGTCCACATTAACTGTGGAACGCCCTCCCATCAGAGGTTAAAGCAATAAACAACCACATGACCTTTAGAAAACACCTGAAGGCAGCCCTGTTCAGGGAGGTTTTTAATCTGTGATATTTTAATGTATCTTTATATTTGTTGGAAGCCAGAGTGGCTGGGGAGACCTGGCCAGATGGGCGGGGTACAAATAATAAATTTATTATTATTATTATTATTATTATTATTAGGTGGGGGCATAGGAAAGTTTTCAATGAATATTTCAAAATTAATACAAAAACTACTGGCTGAATCTGCTGAAAGTCTAACTTGCTAGGAGAGGCTGCATGGCCTGCCCTGAACGCCATTGGGGAAGGGTAGGATTAGAAACTTAACTGAACATCTGGAACTGCAATTCAAGATGCAAGAAGGCTCTGTGCTGTTTTTGTGGCAATATACTAACACAGCGATCCCTCTGGATTTTTATTTTGTTTAAGTGTATTAAGGATGAAAAAGCTATATAAGTACTATACAGGTACATCTCTCTGCCATTTGGATTCAACATAAAGCTTGCACTTTAGCCCATTAAATGTGCATCTAATATTTGAAATACTCCCAGTCAAATGCAAAGCTATTAATTAAAGTGCTGACCGCAGCAGATGCTGAGTGGAATACAAAGGGATGTGGAGCCACACCCGAGTTACTCAGGATTATCTTTATCTACAGAGCATGAATTTGCTTTAGGACCTGCCCAAGTTGGGTGGCCTTGACAGATTGCAACACATCCCATTTCACTCACCTCTTCCTCCAAGGTGGAGCTCCAAAAGCCGCCACCACAGACAAGCTCTATGCAAAATGTTATGATAACCTTAACGCCGCTTGAAGTCAGCTTAAGGGTAGGAAGCCTTTGGCAAAGGCAGGTGGCCAGCGCTGCTCTGGGCTCCTGGTGGCTAACCCTCCAGGCAGGGAGTCACTACACTCTGCTGCTTTCAAGTCTAGCAATACTGATGACCTACCAGACCCAGCAGTCAAGAGGTTGTGCATTTACTCAAAGCAGCACTTGGCAGTTATTTGTCATAGAAGGAGATAGTTCGTTTTCTCTTTATGCAAACTAAGCCAACTGGAGATCAGATGAGAACACTGTTACTGGCCCTTACAGTGAAGAAATAATCTTTGGCCAATGTAAAGCTCCTGAATCTGGCACCTTTGATATTAAGAGAAGCAAATCTTTTTAAATCTAGCTTTTAGTACAGCTAAACCTAAAGTATTTTAGGAGAGAAACCTTAATTCTCTTCTTTAAGAGTAACTCTCCTTAAGTAGATGCTTTGTGGAGAAAGCTCCCTCTTTGAGTCATTTGGGCAAAATAAGCAGATGCACACTTACACATGCTGGCTAACACAGTGAAAAAGAAACATGTTAAGAGGTGGCACAAGAGTCCGCTGCCCCCCCTCCAAGCTGAGCGTGGGTGAGATGTGATTAAAATGCATTGTATCCATCACAGCCTGGCATTAACGGTTTAAACTGCTAAATGAAATGAATCCAAAATTACATACTACACATCACACATATATAGCAATCCTGAGGGCAAGAAAGCAAACAATGCACATGAAATTCCAAATGCAAACAAGAGATAAGGCTGCAATCTCAAGCTTGTTGGGCATGCACTATCTGAGGGATCAAACAACTCTTCTTTCATCACTGAGGGGGCCTGCCTACAAGCAGCAGTCAGGGAAACAGGGAAAGTTCCCGTAAGGCAACCACAAAAAATGCTGCTGCTGCCACCAGAAGCTGATGCAACGGCACCTCTGTGTAGAATTGTCACTCTGAGTAAGTAATACCTCTGACTCAGAGATCTGCACCAATTATCAATCTGCTACAGGGTCATGATCAAGGTGTGACGCTTATCTTGGCAGCTTGAGATCAGTTTACTTGCAAGACTACTTTGCCTTATATATGCCCAATTGACTGCCTCCATCTGCAGAACTGGCACTGCTCACAGGTGCCATGTAATACTTGTCCGAAATACGTAAGAAGTCAATCTTTTAGTGTGGCAGCACCTACACTTAGGAACTCCCTGCCTATTGACATCAGGCAGGCACCTTCATTGTATTCTTTTTGGTGCTTGCTAAAAACATTTTTGTTTAGGCAAGCCATTATTTCACTGTATAAATGACTTAGCAAGCATAAGAAGAACAGTAGGACTGAAGCTTAGCAAGTCTTGTGGATGAAGTCTGTGAAACCAGGTGGCAGCTCAAAAGGCAAGTTTGTGTCCCTCAACTACAAGCTGCTTTGGACATGACCCACAAATGCCAGAAACAGCTTCTCCATGGAAGTCCAAAGCGGCGGCTGCTGCTGCCTCCTCCTCCACTGAATTTCAAAAGCATGTTATACAAAGGAACTTACCCCTTCCTCAAAGGTCCACCTCTTGCTGACTTCATGCTCATTGTGATTGAACATTTCTTGATGAATCTCAATGATTCTGTGTCGCATGTTTTCTATTTCAGTGATTAGCTAAACAAATACAGAAAGGAAAGGGTTTGACAAAATCCAGAAACAGACACACTTTGATGAGGCAGTGAGCTTCAGAATGTTCCTTCTGAAGCACACACACAGTGCTCAAGAGGGGGTCCAGAAAATCTGCCCGGCTGGGACTTTGAAATGTTATGTCCTTGGACTCTATTGCCAGCACATCACCTGGGATCTGCAGAATCCAATTCCTAAGGACAAACCTCTAGTCTGACCACAGTGAAGGAGAAGAACAAGTACCTAACTCAAGGGTAGAATTCAAGTTTTCCAAATTCAAGGTACCACATTCGTTATGTCCATCTACAGCAACAGGGAAAGACCTCTGGTTGAGAATCTTGGGAGAGTTCTTGCCAGTCAGATTTGATAATACTGAGCTAGAGGGATCATTGGTCTATAGGTCTGGCAGCTGCTTATATATCCTTCTTTCTTCTAAACACCCACAACAAAGGGGTAGGGAGCACCCTGCACGGCACTTCTCCTGCTCGCTGTGCTTCATAGGCCCTGCCACAGATCTGTTGTCTCAAATACACAGAGTGACAGCTCTCCTTATCCCCATCTTTTGAAAGAAGGAACTCTAGCATTTCCAAATTTTGGTGAAGGGAACTGCTAACAGGCTTCAGCATTTCTGCTGCCTGAGGTGCTGCCTCCTGTGACAGGTAGCCAGCCTTCCCCTTAACTCTGAAGCTGCGCAGCTGAGCTGGAATTGTCCCAACAGCTGCAGGGTGATCCATCCACCTCCTCAGCTGGGAGTCAGGTGGGGCTTTATCTATTTATTGAAGTATTTATGATCTGCAGTTTTCATAAAAGTATATAAAGGTTGTACAGTAAAATTGGCAAAAGCTTCCATAGGACATGTCTTGCAGCTACATAGTCAGGGTACTTAGGAAGGAAAGGCAGGAAGGAGGGGTATGGATATTGCTACCTAAAGACATTGAGAGAGAAATGAAGATGTGACCAAGCCAGAAAAAAGGGGGGAAATGGGGAAGGGGGTTTGCTGTTGACAACCAATCTGCCTCAACAGCAATGCTGGCCAAAAACTGGTAGACCCTTCCCGCAAACTACTTGTATAAATATATGCTAAAGGTCAGATCCTGCATCAGTTCAGGCTCTGCTCTAACCAGAATCAAGAAGAAAGTCTTCGGAAGCACATGTGCTAAAACTAGGACAGGAATATGGAGAGCTGCTACGGGCAATGGACAAGGCAGGGAATAACTTTAAAAGCAGAAAGCAAATGATGGCAGCTGGCAAATACGGAAACATGACACCAAATGCAGACACACCCGGCTTCTGAATGTGCTTTCAAAGAGCTCTAGTCAGCAAAAGCTCCAGGCGTTTTATGAGGAGCTGAATAAATTGGGCCTATGCAGAACTGCTGTTATTAACCCAGAGGAAAAAAAACAGGGCAAGCTATGCACAGATACCTTAGCAGGGTCAGTTATATCTTCAGTTCCAGAAGGGAGGTCATCTCCAGGGGGGGCATCCTCCCCATTATGGCTATTGGAAGAAGCGAGTTCTCTGCGCAGTTGGATAAACTGTTCAGTAGTAAGAAGGTCCCGGGGCAGGTTATTCTGGACATGCTCTTTGAACCTACAGTTGAGAGAATGAGAATGAATTTGTGGACTGTTCTAAGATGAAACTGGACAGCCCTTCTCCACAACGAAACTGCTCTAGGAAGAACCTAGGCAGCAAGTGTTGCATTTGTTACTTTTTAATAAGCAACTAGCTGGCCTTGCTTTCAAGAAATGCCTTCTCTCATTTCATCTGGTTGCCCTTGACCCTTGCAGCTCTTCTTTATAATCACATATTACAAAAAAAAACAAAACACTAACAAAAGATGTTAAGTTGCTTGTTATGTGCTTATTCATCTCCCAAAAAGAAGCCCTGAAGCTCAGCTGCATTACCACAAATAACTCAGAAAGCCCCCCCTGCTTCTCTATTTCACACTTGCAGTTAGTCAGAAATTCAGGAATTTAACCCCTGGGAAACATTTCAGAAATTGACATCCAGTTTGTGCCCAAGGAGAAGATTCGACACCCTATGAGGACTTACCAGGGCTTTCCGTGGCTGAACTGCTCTTACAGATGCCAAGCTATTTCCCTGGGACAGATAAAATTATGCTACCTAGCAGAGAATACATGCCTGGCAGAACATTTATAAGTGCTCATCATCATAATGAATACCATGCATAAAGTGCTTAAAATTATTAGATGCTCCACTACACATGACATTTTCACAGTTACACTGCTCAGGTGTAACGATGTCTCAATTTCCTCCTTTAGAATACAACCAGAACACACATGCAACTAACAATTTAAAACAATTTCAAGGCTTTTCAGTGTTGCAATAATAGGACATTACAGAAACCCAAAGTGTAACACTAACCAACCATAACAACCTTCTTACCTTTGGAAATGATGGCTGTAAAGCTGGGTGGGAATCCCAAGAATGCGGTCAAATACGGCAGTCACTGCTCTCAGGTTAGCCTGTTCATTTTCCCAGTTTATATACATTTCCCAGAGTTTGTCAGAGCGGAAATCTGTCCCTGCAGCTAAGACTGCATGTTCGTAGGTCCTGGGAGGTAAGACAATTTATGTCATCATGGAAATACTTCACTAGTCCTGAGAACAGATCCTGCTCAGATGGCTAGAGTTTATCCCACTCAATAAAAGATAAAACATGGCAAAGTCATGCACTCATTGGCTGCTTAAAATAGCACCCAAAATTCTCTGTTTTAGGAATAATTGTGAATCACCCTGTGGTCTTCAGATGCAGGGTGGGATGGAAATTAATTAAATGAATAAATGGAAGCTGCTTTATGCCAAATCCTGGTCCATCTAGCCCAGTGCTGTTCACAAGAATTGGCTATGGTTCTCCAGGGTTTCAGAGAGCTGTTCCCAACCCTGCCTGGAGATGGCATTGGAGACTGGACCCGGGACACTAAACCAAACCTTCCAGGCTCCAAAGGGGAAGAGGGGAAAGCGAAGGGGGAAACTGGACTTGCTCACATTTTGCAAAACCATAGTTTATCTGAAAACAGTCATCACCAGCCTTTTAAATCTGATTGTACTGATAGAATTTGATACTGTTCATTTCTTAGGCCATTTTGGCTCAGATGTCATTTCTGCAATATTCTATACCCCCAATTCCTAAACTGATGAAAAATATCAAAAGGGTTTTCCTTCCATCAGTGACAATGTAAAATTTTTAAGATCTGAAGATAAATCAATGTAAAATTTAACAAAAAGCTCTCTCACTCTTTTGAAACAATACCCTTTCTTCAACACCCTCAAAAAGACTGCTAGACTATAAGGATGTGGTGACATGAAAGTTTATTTCAATTTGACTGAATTGTCCAGTTGACAAACTGGCTTTAACAGCAACTAGTGAAAAATGTGAACACAGAACACATCTCATTAACCAAATTGGGAGAAGGTATTAAAAGCCGACTTCCACACCCTCTTGTTGAAAAGAAAAATTTGTGATGACACAGAAAACGATCAGGGTTATCACCGTGCAATACCAGAAAATATTCCGTGTGAACCATTTTTTTAAATTTACAAAACACGCCTATAATGCGTTTTAATCATTGTTGGCCCCTCCCTCAATTTAAGGCAGGGATGGGGAACCTCTGCCCTGCAGGCTCCATCTGGCCAGTGAGGATTCCATGCTGGCTGCAGGTGGAAGGGCTTCTCTTCCGCCCCAGCCAGCACAGAAATGCATCAAATGGCAGGCATCGAGATTATTAACCAGTATTTCTTTCGTGGAATCGTAGACTTGGAAGGGCCCCTGGGGAGGGTGGGGTCATCTAGTCCAACCACCTGCAATGCAGCTCTAATCCAGATCAGGACTTTGGCATGGGAAACAACAAGGCTTTAATCCAGGCACCCCCAAACTTCGGCCCTCTGGTTGTTTTGAACTACAATTCCCATCATCCCTGACCACTGGTCCTGTTAGCTAGGGATCATGGGAGTTGTAGGCCAAAACATCTGGAGGGCCGCAGTTTGGGCATGCCTGCTTTAATCCTTTCCCCGCTCCCTTGGGTTGCAGCCCCAAACAGATTCCTGTATCAGTAGTTTGCATGGGGGGGGGGGCCGGAGTGGGTGACGACTTCCCTTTCATTCCAATGGGAATACTCCCCTGCCCAGGATTCCAAACTACAGGAGTCAGGGTGGGGAGGACTACCCCCCTGCAACAGGGGACAAAGGGGTAACGCTTCCACTCCTAATGCCTGGAGTGTCCTGAAGTCTTTCCCCATCAGTGCAAGGTAGAGACAATATGAATGAATGGGATGTGGCATGTGGGCAAGAAATCACTACTACTATTAATTAATTAATTAAATTTGTATGTCGCCCTTTATCCGTAGATCTCAGGGCAGCTCACAGCATACAAATGCAAGATAAAAACACAAAATGCATAACCAAAACAAGAACCCAAACAAAACAAACCTCTGAGGGTGTATGTGTGAATTAATGACCATGGGGTGCATACTGGCATGCAAGGCATATGACCCTTAGAAGAATGTATCCCTTAAGGAAGTTTCTCCACCCCAATTGCTGTTAACTCAAAGACATTACAAGCTGAGAACTGTGGGCTGAGCAGAGGTCTACATCCAGGTCTCCCAAGACTAGCTCAGACGAGTCCTTTCGGCAAAAAAAAAAAAAAAAAAAAAACCAACCCTTTTCAATTTCACACCCCAATGGTCTACTTCGGGAGCTTGGATAGCAGAAGCAGTGTGCCTGCCCTCTGTTCCACAGGGATTCCACTCAGATGGAAAATGAGAAGGCTGTTTTTCACATGACCGAGCACAGCTCTAAGCAAAACTCCACCCCACAGGGTGTTTATATTGGATTGTTTTTGCAAACAACTTACCCCCTAATGGTCCCAACAGTTTCAGGGTCACTGGGATCCAGCGTCTCTTTGAGGAAGTTTATGTAATGGATCCAGAGATCAACACTAAGAGGTATTGCCTGGAGTCCCCTTCGATATACCTACAAAGAGAACACCAAAAGGCTATTTTTCGAATCCTTACTTAGGTCGTAAGAGAGAGGCAACACTGTGTTATCCGGTGAACCTTAAGAAATACTAATGTACTGGAATTTTGTTTAAATAATCTACCATTACCATTGGGTGGAGGTTGGCTAGAACATGGCAATGCTCTGATCTCCACGTGCGGAGTCTTGATCTTCAAAGCGCAGCAGTCCCTGCATCTGACCAGGCTGTGTGGGCAGGCTTTGGGGTACAGACCATAGGGCACAGACCCTTTAGAGCACCAATGACAGCGTCTGACCAAAAATGCAATAAGATGTAGCAATGGTGACCAGCAAAACCAACCACAGTGTTCGAATTTTGTGAAATAATAAATGTATAACGTAAGTGACAGAAAAGCCCTGCCCTACTTGTTAAGCTGCAGTGTAATGCAGACGCTTGCACTGCAAAGCTTGACAAACTGTAGTAGAGGTTTAACGCACCTGCCAACAAAGAGAGAAGATATTAGCTCCGAGTGCCGCAAGGAGGGACAAGCGCAAACAGAAAGCCCTGTACAAAGAGTGGCAGGTACTGGCAGCCAAAGAGTTACTTTCTGTGGTTTGGTCGGCGTTTGGCTCACAGGACCCAAGAGCAACAGCTGAAACCCACAGCCTACATACCTCGTCCGACTGCTTCATGTTGCTGTGCCGCTTCTCAAGGTCTGCATATTTTTTCCAATAGCCGTAGCAATATGGGTAGTGTGCAAAAAAGCTGTCGAAGGCTTTTCTGGCAGCTAGTAAATGGTTCTGGGAGGGAAACACACAGCTCAGTTTCAGAGGTCTTAGACTCTGCATAGGTCATTCCACACATATTATAAGGAGGAAGTTCTGTCAAAAGTGAGGCCTCCCCGAATCCAGAACAATAGCACTTCTTTTAGAAGAGCCAACCAACAGGGGCTGCTTGCCTGGACATTCTTCATCCATGCACAACAAAAGAAAAAGCTGAAGGAAAGTAGAAGTCCTGCAGACCTTAGAAATCACAACCTCCTCTGGATTTCACAACCATCTTATAAAGAAATAGCCAATAATCTTCCTAGTACAGTATTTAATCAATGAGCAGAATCCGTGGAACAATGGCACAAAGACAGGCATACACAATCACTACCCCTCAATTCTGGAATGCTCTTCCACAACATGCTCAAAATCCTGGCCAGCAATGGAAAACCAACATTTTTATGAAAGCTTTCAACAGGTGAAAACCACCAAAATGAAAGGGATACCTCTCACAAAAGTTAGCCTTTGGGATAAAAACAAAACAAAAACCTTTCAAGAAGTACTTTAGTTAGCCTCCAAAATTCGGATTTACTTCAAGTGCTATCTGCATTAAAGAACCAGAACTATTCTTTTCAAAGGGCTGGACCATATGAGTTATGTAGGTTTGATTTGTAGAACAAAAACTGTTATTCAATGATCCAAAGAAAAACTAAGTTTAAGAACTGCTGTCCAAGAATTTACAGTCTGCTGCAAATAGTCTTCTAATTTGTCTAATTTAGAACAGCCTAGGCATGCAGAGGGAGCTTCCCAGTTGTTGGGAGAGCAACTGTCTCTATTATTTGAACTTTCTCTCTTTGCTGTGAAAACCCCCAAACACAAGTATCTCCCTGACAATGTTGCAAGACATTTGAGCCAGCTGATGATGACCAGCTATTTGTATCAGATGCTTTAATATATCCTTTACTTTAAAATCCTGTTTATTTCATTGCATGCTAGGAACACTTTGGGGATTATGGCAACGCTTGAAATATCAAAATCAGTGCTGACGTACTGAACCACTGCCCATTTGAAAGAGGACATCCGAGAGAAAAAGACAAACCACTCGCTTACCTCTTGTTCTACATACTGCAGGAGATAGACCCAGCCTGTGAAATCTTGTGGATTAGTTTCAACCACCTTCCAGAATTTTTCAAACTCGGGAGGGAATGAAGGTTCAGGGTCACCAGTCTTTGCAGCTTCATTGTCTGCCATTTCACTATCCTGGGTGGTTTCTTCCAGAGTATTGTCGCCAGGAGAGTTGTCAGGGGACTGTTCCATCTCCGTGACACTCATGATCTCCGTGCTGAAGTCAGCTGGTTGCTCACTCTTGGCATCAGTGTCCTTGCCCATGCTCTCGCTTTTCAAGTTACTGTTGTCGTCCTTATGATCTGAACTCTGCATAGCGACAGACACTCCTCTTGTTCTGTTAGAAAATAACCTGTGGAAGTGGAAAATCATCGTCATCATCATCTGCTGAGGATAAGATTCCTAAAACAAGGGCAGCTGACACTATACATTTTCACCAGCCCAGATAAAGGTAAAGGGACCCCTGACCATTAGGATAGAGGGGAATAAAAAGATTGAAGAACCAAGGATGAATGAATGAGACTTTCACCAAAACACCCTGAGCATCAGTGGCTGGAATGGGATACAATCCTAGATATCAGAGTTAAAACTGACTTGCAGTTCTGCAACTTGGTTCTCCTAGTCAATGGGTTTGTCAAGTATTGAGTGAGAAGCAAACAGTTTTCAGACTCTCTCCTCTGGCATCAGAAGAAAGGAAGCCCAAAGGCAAGGCAGAAGTTGAGGACCAAAACCAAATTACTGGCTAAAGATAATTACTTTAAAAACTGCCGCCAATTTGTAAACAGTGGGTGATATTACTCAGAGTAGACCCACTGACATTAAGGAACTTGACTAGGGTAGGTTCATTAATTTCAATGGGCCTTCTTGGAGTAAAACGTTTGGTTGAATACCACCCGCTGTACCTGCACTTCTCAGATAAATCTGAAGGTGAGGGCAGGTGGGGGAGGCAGAGAGCAGGAAGAGATTGACAAAGCAAGCACACAAATATAAGCATCCAAAAACAAATCAGAGGAAGGTGTGCACTCAATACTGATTGAAACAAAGCAGCAGTTCTTAGCAAAGCAGCTCTAAAAAAGTTTGGTGCTCATACCTTAAATCCCAGCTCTCCTAGTTTAGCAGTAAAAAAACAAACAAACCTGGAAAATGCCACTGCAGCCCAAACCTTAGCCTACATAACTTACTAGAAAGTAAAGTAAATTTATTTGAATTGTTTCATATCCTGAAGAAATGCCTAAAATTACTGATAGCTATATGGAAGTCTTCTGTATTATTAAATGCTGTTAATAATAAAATAGGTAAAGGTAAAGGGACCCCCGACCGTTAGGTCCAGTCGTGTCCGACTCTGGGGTTGCGGCGCTCATCTCGCTTTATTGGCCGAGAGCCGGCGTACAGCTTCCAGGTCATGTGGCCAGCATGACAAAGCCGCTTCTGGCGAACCAGAGCAGCGCACAGAAACACCGTTTACCTTCCCGCCGGAGCGGTTCCTATTTATCTACTTGCACTTTGACGTGCTTTCGAACTGCTAGGTGGGCAGGAGCTGGGACCGAGCAACAGGAGCTCACCCCGTCGCAGGAATTCGAACCGCCGACCTTGTGATCAGCAAGCCCTAGGCTCTGTGGTTTAACCCACAGCGCCACCTGGGTCCTTTAATAATAAAATACTGTTACAGTACTATCATCCGAGCTCTTGGCTAGTCTAACTATCCATTCCAATGGCTGGGACTTTACCAGCCACATGGCCTTTCTTTTATACACACCCCAATCAACGATAAGTGGCAGCCCTCCAAATGAAGGTTAACACTTTTGTTGAGAAACCTTTCTGCTGTGCTGACTATGACAGGGGCATGGCAATTCAGTTCTCTCTCTGAATGTAATGTTCCAATTAACTGGTTGAAACACTCTGAAATAATCCTATTAATACTAACAACAAAACACAGACCACCAGCTGTAGAGGAGCCAGAAAATCCAACTCAAGCCCCACAAGATAAATAGAATCATAGATTCATAGAACTGTAGAGATGGAAGAGACCCTGAGGGTCATCTCGTCCAACCCCCTGCAATGCAGGAATCTAAGTTAAAGCATCCCTGTCAGATGGCCACCCAAACCTCTGCTTAAAAACCTCCAAAGAAGGAGAGTCCACCACCTTCCGAGGGAGACCGTTCCGCTGTCAAACAGCTCTTACTATCAGAAAATTCTTCCTGATGTTTCTGACTAGCCCTTTGAAGATTCATCTTTCCTCCCGCTCACAGTTCCTTAATTTCCTGCAAACCGAAGCCCACATCCACACACCCTGGAACAGCTTGCCCCAGCTGTTACTTTCCCCATAAAGCCTCCAAAGCACACAACAATCACATTCCCTACTCTGGAAGACCAGCCAAGAAGAGTGAGCTCCCACCAGCCCCTGAACACAAGTAAGTAACAACAGGCACAAATGCTTCCAGCCAGCCCATCTCCCACACTTCCTTTGCAAGGCAGCCCAAATGCTCTCAGTACTCTCACCTAAGAAAGGGGTTCCAAGAGCTGTGCATTGAAATGCCAAACAGTCAGAGAGGCCCTCCCTATTCCCTGCACAGTCAACCTGCAACCACCTAAACCCCAAATCTTCAAAACCACAATGGCTTTTAAAGCAAAATGGGGTGCCTACCTTGGCAAATTGGCTTCCCCAGCGTGCAATTAGAGTGCTGCAAAAAACCCATCCCATCCCTGAGAGTCATGCGTCACCACCTCTGTGATAATCCCCAACTTTGGAAGGCAGCAGGCTTGAGAGAAGAGCAACAAGCCTTGCCCACATAATTTAATCAAGCTAGGAGAAATGAGCGTCAGGCCTTGATGTGGGTATTCTCCCGTACTGCTTATGAGCAAGACGGTAACAATTAACAACCTGTAATCAAGGCTGATGATCATCATCAATCACAACACTTCTATAACCGAGACAGTAAAAATCAGTTCCCAGCATCTCTACATGAGAAATGTAGCTTAAGTAATTAATACTTTCAGAATAAAATGAAAAGCAATTATATAATTACATATTTTTTTTCAGGGGTTGGGACAGTGATGAAGAAAATTGAAGTTTCAACCACAACACAAATTTGGGTGTGCTCTTAGATGTAGCCCTAAGTCTGCATGCCCAGCTTTCTGCAGTGGCCACGAGTGCATTTGCACACTTGTGCCTGTTCTAGCACACAACCTATGCACATTTAACCTGTGCACATTCAGCTTTATGTGCTTAGCAAAATAATTGTTAAAATTTAAAAACTGGGTTAAATTTTCCAGGGGGGGAAAATGTTCTGACAACCCCACCTGACATTGCACCCAACCCGATTTTAGCTTTAGGCACACTTCCCAGAATGTAACCCCTTGTAAATTGCGGGCTTACTCTGTTTTTAGGACCCACCCTACTTTTGTAATTGTAATTTGTTTTAAACTTGTTTTTAATGTTGTATTTTAGTTTAATGGTGTGACACACCCTAGGTCCTTAGGGTGAGAGTATGTAAAATGCCTGGCATGCTCTGGTCCATAGGGTCACGAAGAGTCGGACACGACTGACTAAGCAACAACATGTAAAATTAAAACAAAATAAAAAAAAATTCCTTCCAGTAGCACCTTAGAGACCAACTAAGTTTGTTCTTGGTATGAGCTTTCGTGTGCATGCACACTTCTTCAGATGTAAAATTAAAAATGCTCAATGTGACTCTCAAAACAAAGAGCATAAAACATCCACACACTTAAACCCACCCCTAAAAAACAAAGAATAGCAATAAGCCACAGCCCTAAATGAACAGCATTAACTGCAGCCAATGACCAGAAAGTCTTGTTGAAATAAGCAAAGCCTCACATGCCTTCCCCAAAAACAATTAAGGAGGTGAATCTTCACACTCCCAGGTGGCTTATTCTATAGCTGGAGAAAGACTATCAAAATATCTTGGGATTTCGGAAATTGATTAAAAGTTGCGATGAGGGGCAGAACATTTTCCAGCGCTTTATTTTTCTATGGAGTAGTTTCTATTTCGTCGAGTACAATAGTAAGAATGAAAATGTGCCCAGTTCAAATGCAGAAGACTTAAGACTGTTCCAAAGTTTACTAAATACAAGCGAAACAAAACGAGCCAGAATCAAATGATTCTCTACCTTTTCAATGCAAACAACTCCCCCCCCCCAGAAAGCCCTTGTCATAGATTGACAGACACGCAACACCTACTACTGTACTACACGCCATGAAAAACAGCTGATCTGCCCAACGCTGGACCCTGGAGACTTGTTTCCAACTTCTCCCCCACCCCCCGCTTCGCCTCCAACCCCCCCGCCCTAAGCGCCTCGCCCCGGGGGGAAAGAGGCACGGATGGCCCAATGGTCAGAGCGCCAGGCCAGGACCTGGGTTCGAATCCCAGCAGGAATTTGGCGGCGGGGGGGGGGGAGACAGTCGCTGGGCCTTACCCCGCCTCACAGGGTTGCTGCTGCGGGTGTTTAAATGGGGTTGGCGCGGGGGTCGGGGTACCGTTTCGGCCACCAGGAGGAAGAGGAGGAGGAAGGCCGTAAAGGCCCCCAAGGCTCGCTCCCCACCTCCGGACCCCCAATGGAAATACCTCAGGGGGCGGCCGCCTCCCCCCCCCCCACGAGGCAGGCGGGCCTGGCCTCCCAAACGCGCCACGTGACCGATGGGGCGGGGCTCACCTGCCTCCCCCCCCCTATTTTCTTCGGTCTGACCCCCCCCCCGGGAAGGGGGCATGTGGGCGAAGGCCCCAGACCCGCGCGCGCCCCGTCGTCGTCCCCCCGCGGCGTGAGGCGGGAAAGGGAAGGCGGCGCCTCCCCTCAGGAGACCGAGCGGGGCCTCCGCCGCAACCGCCGCCGCTTCCCCTCAGAGGCCTTTCCCGCCTTCTGGCCCCCTCCTCCTCCTCCTCCGGGTCTCCCACCTGGCCCGGCGCGCTCTCTGCCATGGGGCCCGGTCGCCTCCTCCTCCGCCTCTAGGCCGCCTGGCTGACGGACTGGCTGAGAGGCCGCACTGCGCAGGCGCCACAGGCCTCCGGGCCTCGCTCCGAGCTGACCTGCGGCCCTGTCGGCGGGAAAGAAGCGGCGCAGGCGCGCGAGGGAGGAGGCGGGGCCGCTGGGAGGCGCATGCGCCAGAGAGTCGGAGGGGGCGGGGCTCCGAGTGCGTAGTTTTGTAACGTGGCTTCGCAGGCTGCCTCGTTCTAAGGGGGAGGGAGAAGCGTGCCTCTGAGCTTGTGCAGAGTTTTTCTCTCTCCCACTCTGCTCTCTTCCCGCGGCAAGGCAGGGCTCCCCCCCGCATAAGATCCCGATAAGATGCAGAGCATTTATTGTATGTATTTATTTTCCCTATTGATCAGGGCCAAAGTGAAGAGGAATTAAAGAACCTTTTAATGAGGGTGAAAGAGGAGAGCGCAAAATACGGTCTGAAGCTCAACATCAAAAAAACTAAGATCATGGCCACTGGTCCCATCACCTCCTGGCAAATAGAAGAGGATGAAATGGAAGCAGTGAGAGATTTTACTTTCTTGGGTTCCATGATCACTGCAGATGGTGACAGCAGTCACGAAATTAGAAGACACCTGCTTCTTGGGAGAAAAGCAATGACAAACCTAGACAGCATCTTAAAAAGCAGAGACATCACCTTGCCGACAAAGGTCCGTATAGTTAAAGCTATGGTTTAACCAGTAGTGATGTATGGAAGTGAGAGCTGGACCATAAAGAAGGCTGATCGCCAAAGAATTGATGCTTTTGAATTCTGGTGCTGGAGGAGACTCTGGAGAGTCCCATGGACTGCAAGAAGATCAAACCTATCCATTCTGAAGGAAATCAACCCTGAGTGCTCCCTGGAAGGACAGATCCTGAAGCTGAGGCTCCAAGACTTTGGCCACCTCATGAGAAGAGAAGACTCCCTGGAAAAGACCCTGATGTTGGGAAAGATGGAGGGCACAAGGAGAAGGGGACAACAGAGGACGAGATGGTTGGACAGTGTTCTCGAAGCTACCAACATGAGTCTGACCAAACTGCAGGAGGCAGTGGAAGACAGGAGGGCCTGGCGTGCTCTGGTCCATGGGGTCACAAAGGGTCGGACATGACTAATCGACTAAACAACATTGATCAGGGCCGGATTGAGGTTTGATGAGGCCCTCAGCTCCTGAAGGTAATGGGGCCCTTTATATGTCCAGGTGTCCTTTGTCAACAACAAATTGTCGCTGTTTTTGGTTTTGAATATATGCTATACGGCAATTTATGGACCTAATAGGTATCTAAAGCCATTTGCCACAGTTGCTGTATGTAGGTTTTATTTTATTTGTTTTTTATCTTATATTTTGGGTATGCACATCAAGTTTTTTTTCCTTTAAATTTTTGGGGGCTCCCAAGAGAGTGGGACCCTAAGCTATAGTTTGTTTACGGTATTGTATTTCCATCCCATCTTCCCCCGCTGACAGGGTCTGAAGGTGGCTTATGGCTAAAATAGAAAAGGCTAAAAGCATTGGCTGAAGGAGGGCAGAGATATTTGCATGTTCCAAGATACGTGTGTCCCATGAGAAAGTCAGAAGAGACTGGCAGCATCCGAATAAAATTGTCATCATCATCATCATCATGCCCTGAGGGGTTCATCCAGCCCAGCCTGCCGCTGTTCTCCCAGGGGCCACCGGCGGGGCGCCCCACAGACAAGGAGCCCACAAGCAGGACCAGAGCGCAGCCGCCGCACCCTCCCCACATGCAGTTTCCAGCTGTGGGCACTTATTGCTTGTTGCACCAATGTTAAGGGACAGACGTAGACACACATTCCACAGTCTATCACCCTTCAAAAATTAGGAAATATCCTCTGGATATAGAGACACTTTATTTCAGTGTATATTATTAAACTGAGTTCACAGCGTCTTTTGCCCTCCTTAGTCTCCTGCTGGACTGCGAGACGCGCTTCCCAACAGGAGCTGCAGGTGGTGCTTGCGCTTCTCCCTCCTCTCTTCTCTGGAGGGGCTCCAGGAAGAGAGCAACACTGCCTCCCCGTCAGGTTGCAATATTCTGAAAAGCACAGCTCGAAATGGCTTCAGGATTGCTCTCCTGTGCTGTTGCAGACATGTGGCTTATGTACTTACATATGTCAGTTCACCTTGTGCTCTTATGAACATTCATTTTAATTTTTGTCATACCAGTAGTAGAATTCGCATAATACATCAAAGCCAGCGTTTCACACATATTCCGTAGTGGGCAAAGCAGTCCCTTTTTATGTCTGAAACATAGCTTTTTCAATCTACCAGATTTGCACAAATGAGCAGGTGAAAAAATAAAATATATGCCTGTGTGTTTGTGTGCATTGCCCACAACCCCATTGACAGTCTACTAAGGAGCAACTTACAAAGAGGGCAAAGAACAGCCAGGCTGGAGGGGGCACCTCTGAGCCATTTTTGAGAAAGAGACAGATAGAGGGGATGGGAGGCCCTGCTCTGTGTCAGGAGCTTCCAGACTGAGTAACTGAAAATTGGTCACTTGTATGTAAGCTGTCCAAGAATTGCCAGGAAAATGGCTCATCTCTACACCCTCCTCCAAACCTGTGCTGCTCCTGCACAGAAATCAATTTTAATGATAATAATAATAATCTGACAGGGTTGCCCCAGCTACTCTGGGTGGCTTCCAACAAAAAAAAGTAAAAAAACATTACAACATTATATTGGTTTTACATCTCTTACTGGGTAAACCCTCTCTTGATGGGAAGAAGTTCAGACTCAGTTGGATGATGAGGACCTGGTGGTTCCACCACACCTGGGCTGTTTTACAGCCAGAGCTATTGTGTGTCGTCCCCCCCCCCTTTCAGCCACTATTTTGCTCCTGTCTGAGGCTTGGGGGGGGGGGAGAGACAGAGAAATCAGTTCCTTTGGCTTCCCAGGTACCGTACTCCCCTTCAGGTCCTTTCCTTCTGTGGTGATGGAGAGCTTCAACTATCCTAGAGACCAGAGAGGCCATGACCGAGAGTGTACAGAGAAGCTGGACTTGAAAGATGGGAGACACTGAGAATCACCTCAGGCAGAGACTCACTAACTGGCCTCAGCTACTCATCTGTGAAATGGGAACTTACATTAAATGCAACTAGATATGCAACTGAAGGCAGCTATCTGGCTTCCATCAGAATCCCAGGTTTCCACACACACACCCCTCCTGCCCACCCAAATTATGCACGTCACTTTGCTAGCACCACAATTCTGGAGTTTTCACCTGATCTGCTTGCACTCCCAACGCACCCCCGTGTTACCTAAAGGTGGCATCATCCTTGGCCACTTTTTTGTTTTCTACCCAGACGCAGGCCCTGAGGGAGAAGTAAGTGCTCTGAGCGTCAGGAGCTGGAAAAGCTGAGATGGTGCTGGCAATTAGCGTGGCTTTAACTTTGCTGTAATTAAGGCCAGGGAGATCCTTCAGGGGCCTCATAAAATGCTCCTCTTAGGACGGAGCCCCATCTCAGGTCTCCTGCCAAAACCCACTGTGCACATTTTGCAGAAGGAAAGAAAAGTGAAGCTCTTATTTGTTTAGCGGGCCTGTTGCTCACAGCAATCCCTAAAAATAACTCTGCCTTTAAAAAAAAAATGTGGTTGGAGGAAATGGAAAATGAAATGTGATTTTCCCTGCACTTTGTCCAAACGAAGTGAGCGACTGTGAACAGCTCTGAGATGCTCTTGCTGTTCTTTTGGAGAGAGCCAGAGAGGGGCCAATGGCTCAGTGGTGCAGCTGCCCTCTTCGGCTTGAAGGCCCTCAGAGCATAAGTCTGAGAGTGAAGCCCAGCCCAGCCTTATTGTCCCAAATGGAGGTGATGTGGGACTCCTCAAGTCTCCAGAGAGCAGCCCTAACATCTCAGGATGCCAAGCAGGGGCTCAAAGACAAAAGAGGATCCCAGAGAGCCCCCCCCCACTCCCTCCATCTTTAGGAGTGGGGAAACCCTGGCCCATGGACCACTCTCGGCATGCCATGGGTCCAGTTTGGCCTGTGAGACCATTTTCCCCAAACCATGCCCCATCCATCACCAACCTCACCGGATGTCAGCAGATGGGGAGGGCCCGATCCTGCTAGGTGCTGCTGTACAAGGAACCTGCTTGTGAAGTAGAACCCTCTCGGCACCTCATGGGTCAACTCTGACTGACCAGGCCAGGGAGAATGGAACAAAGTCTCATCATGAGGGCTTAGCGGGCTGGTTGGCAGTCTGAGCCTCAAGAGAGCTCTGCTCAGGACATCCTTTGATGCAGATTTCCCCTGTGATCTTGACTGACAGCCAACAAGAGCCCTTCTGCACAGCTGAGATGAAGGCAGGCAGAAAATGGTGCTGTTTCCCCAAAGCCAGCAGCCCAGCCACATCCCTCCTTTCAGGGAAAGTGCAGACACCAATTTCTAAATTAAGAAGCCCATCCCAGATTGCTCTCTGACAAAGTCTTGCTTGGGTGAAAAGCTTCCTCCTTGGGAAAGCAGAGAAGCAGGAAGGAAAAAAAGAAGCGAACGACTTTTATTCTCTCTTTACTTATCCTAAATAGCCATGACATTAAAAAAAGAAGTTGATGGGTTTTAAAACAACAGCACAACATTAACAGCTACCTGCAGAGATGGGCTTGAGTTGTAAACCAGGCCCTTGCCCAAGCTTCCATCCACCAGATTCCTCCAGAGGAGGCAGCCGGGACTTCCTGGACCAAAGCATGAGCAAGCAGGGGCCTCGCGCACACGCAGACACACATACTCTCCCCTCTGGAGGCCCAACCAGCACAGTCATCATCCCATTCACACAGCACTCTTTCATCTCTGTGTGTTGACCGCAGAGGCCACAGTCTGCCCTTAGCCCTCTTCTTACAGATCTCTCAGCTGCCTGCAGGTACAGCAGATGTCGTCAGTCATCAGCATCGTCAGAGATGCTGGACGCACTCAGAACTTAGGCACATTCGCTCCACTGCGAAGTTCCGGGAGATAGTGGAGGTGGGGGGAGAGAAGAGGCACATAAACAAAAACAGTAATAATAATATTAATAATAATAATAATATTGCACTTGAAGTAAAAAAAAACCAAAAAGCTCAACAGGAAGTTGAGCAGTGGTCATGCACACAACCTGTTGAGCATCCAGCTAGATGATTTCAATAAATAGGGGAACAGATGGCAACTGGAAGCAGTAGGGGGCTGATTGAGCATTTCTTGGGAGAAGGACGAGACAGAGGAAGAAGAGGAAGAAAGAGTTCTTTGTCGAGAGCAGAGATGCCCAAGTGCCAATGACGATAATTCCCCCAAGTGCTGCCCCAGTCCCTTTGTTAGCAACTCTTTGGAAGGAGGAGCCATCTTTGTCTGCCACCCCACATACGCCCTCTGGGTGCCAAATCCAGGTCCAGGCTCAGAAAGCGGCTCCTCTGCAAAAGCACCCGGGCGCAGCAGGGGGAGGGAAGACAGCTCTGAACTTCACAGTGGTCTGGTGGGACCCCCAGCCTTCAGCTCCTGGTCACCATGACGTCGTCGTACCGGAGAGACAAAGCAAGCTCCTGGGGTGGAAGAGAATGAGGAGGCAGAGCTGTCTGACCCCAGGGGTGGGGGGAAGCGGCCCTTCCAGAAGGAAGCGGTGGCTTCTTTGTCCAGGAAGGCCTCCGACCAGAAAGGCAGCAGATCACATGTAAACATACACCTCCCAGAAACAAGTCTCCCCTAAGAAGCCGGCCAGGCCGCCTCTACAGCGGAGGGCTGAGCTTCTTCTGGTTGATGAGGTCCAAATACAACTCTGAGCGCAGGAAGCGAGGGTAGGGGTCCTTCTCCATCAGGGCATAGATCCGCCTCTGGGCAAGGTCAAAGCTGCCCCGGGAGATGCTCTGCATATTGTCCTTGGTGTGCTCCCGGGTGTAGGAGTCCAGGTTGACCTACAAGAGCAGGAGGGAGGAAAGTCCCTGTTCAGTCACTGCAGCTCAAATACGATAGCAGGAGGGCAGATTCAGGAGAGAGAAAAGGAGCTGTTTCTAGAGGAAGAACTATGAGGGGAGAGAGACTTTGTGCTGATCACGAAGGGGGGGGGCAAGGCAAGTGGAAACAGCTGTTGCCTGGTGATCAGCACACAAAGTCTCTCTCCCTTCATAGTTCTTCCTGGCCAGGATGACTATACTTTGCCTCCAGGGTCAGAAGCAGCAATTCTTCTGAATACCAGTTGCTGGTAACCACAGGAGGGGAGAGGGCTCTTGCATTTTAATCCTGCTCAGGGGTTTCTCACAGAAAGATGCTGGACAGGATGGGTGCCCTTTGGCCTCATCCAGCAGGCTCCTATTATGTTAAGGATAGTTGGTTGGTTGGATAGAAGAATGGTCAAGAGAGGGGGCAGCACAGCCCCCTGGGAAGCAGTGGCGGATACACCTAGAGATCCTTTCCAGCTGCAAAAAGAGCTGGAATTTTCTTTTTAAAATAAGGCAGAGCAGCTGAGGCCAGAGTGCCCATGCCTGTTCCTGAAAGCTACAAATCCCTGTTCTGAACCTGCAGTGGGCAAAAGGCACACATCAAATGCATCCCACTAATGCCCCTGCCAGCTACCGGTACTAGATCAGGGGTCAGCAACCTAAGACCCATGGGCCGGAAGCGGCCCGCGGAGGTTGTTTGACTGGCCCATGACCATGAGCGGCCCCCAAACTGAGCCGCCCACTCACGTGCTGCGCTAAACCAGCGCGACACAGGGACTCGCTTCCACAGTGCTGAAAATCGTGTCTGTGCAGGCGCTGAAAATCACAGGCACACGCACGATCCAGCCTGCAGAGGGATCTCCGTGGGACCGATCCGGCCCAGGCAAGATAAACCTTGCTGGCCCCTGTACTAGATCGTCTCCCCCTCTGCCAAGCAGCTGACCAGCCAGCAGACCTTCTAGGAGTCATTATCTGCTCCATGGACTTAAAAACAGAAGCCGTTCCCTTCTCCAAATGGAAACTCTGGGCAGGCGGGGGGAACATGCCCAGGCTCTCCACCACAATCCCCGGAAAAGTTCCCAAACTCTTTGCAGAGCAGCCAGGACAGAGAAACTGGCATAAATTGAGAATTTTACCAGACTGGGCTTTGCCCTGCTCACCTCAGAGCTGTTTCTCTAAGAGTCTTCACAGGCCCCTCTGAGGTGATAGCAAGTTTTTGGGGAGGAGAGAGTTTCTAGGCACAGTTTGCTTGCACAAACTTAGACCTGTGTTGCTCCCCTCCAGCTGTAAACATTTCCCATATACAGGTTTCAGTTAAACATGTGTCCATGTATCTTAGATCGGGTAGCCTAGTACTTTGTTGTATTGTTTAATATTTGACTGGAAGCCGCCCAGAGTGGCTGGGGAAACTTGGCCAGATGGGCGGGGTAAAAATAATAAAATTATTATTATTATTATTACTTTGGTGTCGTCTTAAGCCTGTTCATCAGCCGGACACAAGATAAACATTGAGCTGCAAAATCTCAAGGCTGAGTTTCAAAATCCTTCATCCAGGTGTCCATTTCACCCCAGACCTTGGCAGAGCCTCTTGGTCTGCGTTGCACCTTGGCACAGCCAACACCAACAGGCCTTGGATTGCCAACCCCCCACCCCCCCACCCCCCGGGCAACGGAAGCCAGCTAGCCACTTGGCCACTCACTCACTTCTTTGCAGGACTGGGTTGCAATGTATTCCGCATAGATCTTCTTGGCTTTGGACACCATCTTGGACTGGGACTTGATCTTCTTGTAGTCTTCACATGCCTGCCAGAACTCCAGGTTCTCCTCACTGAACTCGGTGCGCAGGAAGGCACGGAAGGCGGCCAGGCCATCTGGGGAGAAAGCAGCCTTGAGGGCTGGGGCAGGAGCCAGCAGCCTTCCCCTTCTGGCCCCTTCTTCTTAAGCAGGCATCCCTAAACTCGGGCCTCCAGATGTTTTGGGACTACAGTTCTCACCATCCCTGACCACTGGTCCTGTTAGCTAGGAATGATGGGAGTTGTAGTCCCAAAACACCTGGAGGGCTGAGTTTGGGGGTGCCTGCTCGTAAGGAAAGAGGGAAGGGCAACTCTTGGGATGCATAGCCAGAAGTGGTTTGCCTCTAAAGACCAGACACGCAGGGGATGAAAACAAGGGCCAAAGGCACCTGGCTGGCACACAAATTACTGAACTCAATGGACCTTGGGTCTAAACCAGCAAGCCTCTTCTGAGGTGGCACAGCAGGCTACACCAGGCCTGCCTCCCCCAGCAATGCATTTCAGGCACCAGAGAGTCCTGTAGGTACAACCATTTCCTAACACCAAACAGCAGATTCACAATCCAAGGATGGCACAGAGAAAGGTTCACCACAAACTGCAACATGCCCAACTTGGAAAAGGATCTCAGGGGGCAGAAACTGTCCAAAGCCTCTCTGTGGAGCATCGCTGCCAGCCAAGAGAAGGAGATCATGCGCCAGACGAGCCAGTGGGCTCTGCCTCTGTGCCAGGCAACACCAGTGGGATTCCAGAGCCGGGCAGCTGTGGGTAGAGCAATCTGGGGGTGAAAGCAGCCAATGGGGAGAGGAGGAGCACCACCCTCAGAGTTACACACACACAAACACCCTGCCAAGTCTTGGATGCTGTTATCTCCACAGAGATAAAGGGAGGGATGAATTGCAGATACCACTTAAAGACAATATTTTGCACATATTTGAGATTCACAGATGATTCAGGAGTTTGGGTTCTGTGTCTCTGAAGCTTAAGTGATTCTCAAAAGCTAGAAATGGCAAAATTCCTCCCGCCTTACATTTATGCTGAAGCAGTTTTTCCAGGGCTTCTCCCCACTTGAGAGCTTCTTCAGGAGTTGGCCTAAGGAGAAGGAGAAAATGAGAGGAGCCACTTGGCAGGAAAGAGGTAGGAAAAAGGGAAACCCCATTCCCCCAGAGGATTAAGCCCTCCCCTGAACTGGAGTAAATTAAAATTTTAAGGCAAATGCTGCTTGATTAACATACTTGCATTTTGATTCTGCCCTACTAAACAACACCCCCCATTCCCAAAACATAGATGTTGCTGGACTTCCTCTTACTATACTGCAATAGCCAACATTCATTTTTCAAGAAGCAGCCTTCCAAGCTTCACACCAATTAATGGATTTCAAAAAGCAAGGCTAAAACCTGCAATTGAAAATCCTACACACGCTTTAAAAAAAATTCTCGCAAAGAAAAAGTAGGAAATACAGATTTTTGCATTTGTTCAAAATGTGTTTAAGCAGCAATCCTCTGTGTGTGTGTGCAGGGTTGCCCTCACTTCCCTCTCAGACCCTCTCCAGTCTAAAGATGCTGGAAATCCACGCAGGACATGACTGCTACAAGTGGAGGGGCCTGCAGGAAGGAGCAGGTTTGGAGAAAAAGAAGAGGAGAAAAAGCTCCAGGAACGTTCTCCAGCTGGGACATCAAATGCAGCTTCTGCTCATGGTGGGTGAAGTTCTGCGCTGGGAAGGGAAGTTCAGAGACAAGTCCCAGCCTGGCTCCACCTCTGCGGGATCTGGGATCACCCCTGAGACACCTCAAGCCTCACCTAGCACTCCCCTTCCTTACTTGAGGGTCTTGAGGACTTTGTCCGCCTGGCCTCCAGGAGACTCGTTCCGCCTTCGGAAGATCCCCAGCCGGGTCTTCATGTCTTTGGCTCTGGAGATGCAAAGCAGAAGGAGCAGGGGGGTTAGCGAGGCTGGGAGGAAGCAAAGGAACAAGCCCAGCGATCGAGGGTCGCTTCCCAACCCAGCCGGAGAGCGCAAGAGGCGTTTGGGGCGCCGGCTCCTCTCCTTTGTGCTCAAGGGCAGGGAGGAGGGGTCTGGGCGCTCTGCTATAGAATAACACCGCAAACCCCGACACTGAACGGCTTCAGATCGGCGCTAAGGAGTCCAACCCTCCCCAGTCTTCCGAGTGAGCACACCGCACCCCGCGTAAGCTCTGAGGCTTTCCAGCCAGAGCCAAGAGTGCCCCTGAGCACGCACAAAGGGCGCACACTCCTTCAGCAGCAGCAGCCGGGGGTGTCCCACGTACTCCTTCAAGGTGTGTCTCCGCTGCAGGCTGAGCGTGACGCCGACGCCGCTTCTTCCACGGGAGCCCCGCAGGATCTCTGCGTGGAGCTCCACCGCCTGGGCCGCCTCGCGGGAGAAGGGCATGGCCGGGCGCTCCGGGGGACGCGAGCAGCCGCAGCACAGCCAGAGCACAGCCGCGTCTGCAGTCGGCCGGCCCCGCCAGCCCCCTCGGAAGGGGAGCGGCTGCACGTGCGAGGGCCGCCCAAGGGCTCCTATTTCGGGGCGGGGCGAGGCTATTTATAGAGCTCTTGGCGCGTCCAGGGTTAAACAGGAGGCGGGGGGAGGGAGGCAGGGAAATGTCAATCAAGGGAAGGTCGCGGCTTCCTTGGCGACCTTTGCGCTACGTCCGGGCGCCCTCTTCACGGGGGGGGGGGAGCGGAGAGGCTGGGATCCCCGCAGCCCAGAGCCTTCCCAAAGCCTGTCTATTGAGCGCGCAGCCCGAGGCTCTCCCTTTTCTTTACGGGCCAGATCGATCCTGCTGGGAACTGCAGTTTAGCCCTGACAGAGGCACCCTTTCCAGCACCATCACAAAGGACAGCCGCAAGAAGGGCAGCCCTGCGAGTTAAAGGCGCCTTGGATAAGCTTACAAAGGGCAGTGCGGACGTGCCCTTTCTCCGCAGACTCCGGGACGGAACCGCGCCTTCCCCACGCCGAATGGATTTCGTGGGCAGCCTGCAATGGTCGCCCTTCGCCCTAGTTGGTTCGCGGGGAGGTTAATGACCGTAGGGCCAAGGCAAGGGTTAGCCCACCCTCCCCGGGGCAGCTTTCTCACAAGAAGCACCATCCATTTTTGGCCTCCCATACAACCTGAATTTACCAAACAAGGGTCAAATGGGTCGCCCTTGAGACGCAGCGGATGTACAGATTAAGCGTCATACCCGCACCTCCCCAATCACCTTACTCTAATAGGGAACCCCCCCCCATTTATTTATTTTTATATCTCCCCCCACGTCCTTTCCAGACCCAGGTCTTTTCGAGAGGTGGGTCCGGGGGGCTCGTCTCATCCCCAAAACTGATTCCAAGAGTCCAGCTCTGAGGATTTGCGCCCAGGCCACTCGTGGCCCACAACTCCGTTTTTAATGACTGGAATGCCAGTGAGCCAACAACGTGGGGAATCGGTGAGAGCGCTCCTGAGCAAATGCAGAGTGCAGATTTAGAAGGGCGCCCCGCCCGCAGGCATCCTTGAGCACCCTACGCCCGTTTCAAAATATTATTTTCCGGTACTTTTTCCTTAAAATAAAGCCGAACGCCCTCCTCCTACTCGCGAGGAAGCCGCGCCTCCTGGGCTCAGGCGGGGCTGCTGCTGCTTCTGGCTCCCTCACCTCTCCAGGTACCATTCGGCGACCCCCCGCGCGGAGGGATGCATCTGCGTCCGCGGAGACCTCAAAGGCAGCTGAAGCCCCCCGCCCTTTCCCTCCCCGGACCCTCGTGCTGAGCAAGGGGCGCCAGATCCGCCCCTCCGCCGCGTCTCCACCGCAGTCGCCTAAATAGCGCGCCGACAGCGACACCCCGCGGCAGCATCCCGCAACGACGCTTCCCAAGCGAGCCAAAGCCGGCCCCACGCTCGAGCATGCGCAGCGGGACTCCTGAAGCCCTCCCCGTGCCCACCGTCTTGCCCGCATCTGCAGAGGACGAGGAGTAGCGGATTTAGATACACTCTCTGGCCCTTTAGAAGTGGGGCGGGGTAAGGCGAGCTTCAAGCGGTCCTGGGTTCAGATCCCCTCTTTGGGCTAGAAGACCCCAATTGCCGTTTTCGTCCGTTTTATCTCTTGCATAAAAATGAAACAAATGAGAGATGGCTGCAACAGATGAGCAGCAACCCAGTGCTGATTACTCAAAGAGTAACACCCAGGAACAAAGATGGTGCTTCAGTTAGGATTCCTGCATTGCAGTGGGTTGGGCTAGACGACCCTTGAGACCCCTCCTAACTCTACAATTCTTGGATTGCATGAAGAGGATGTGGCCGGCCAGGAGAAGGGAAATCCCCACACAGACACAGAGGCTGCCTGTCTACCTTGCCCATCTCTCCCCTTTTGGGAAAGTGTGCAGTGCCTTTGCGCTAAGCAGAGCTCTTCCTTCTGCTTAGGGGGCAGAGTACTTCTGAGCATGTGGCGTGTGCCCTCTCTCGGGGCAGACATGAAGCAGCTTCCTTGGAAAGAAGAAGCACAATAGGGTCGTTGGGATGTCATCCTACCCAGAGCAGACCTGCTGGAATTAGGAAGGGGCCCGAGGGGAGTCTCTTCTGAGTAGACACTGATGCTGAATATGGCCAGGTGTGGTTTTAGGCAAAATGCATAGAGGAGTGGGGGATGGAGGGGGTCTACCAGCACCGATTTGAGCTGTAATGCCTCAGCTAAAGCTCTGTGGTTCAGAGACATAAATGCTGCACTGGGCGGCAGCAGCAGCAGCAAAGGCCCATCCTGCTCACATGCCCTGCTTTGGGAGGGGTGGGGTGGGGGTCTGGCTGTCCATGGTGAGAGGTGGGATGCCAGCCAGGATGGACCCACTTTGGCTGGATTTAGCTGCCCCCCTCCGTGTCCAGAGGCAGTCTTCCTCCACTGTGTCAGGCCCTGGGGAGGGCAGCTAGGGCACGCCTGGGGTACTTATGGCCTCCCTGCTGGGGCAATGTGCTGAGCCCCCTCTGGTCTGACCCAGCTCTTTGTGAGGCCTTTTAGCATTTGCTGAGGACACCCCGTTCTCCAAGAAAGCAAAGAAGTGGTAAATGCACCAACACCCACCCACTCCCTTTTCTAGCTTTACATTCTCCTGGTCCAGCAACGGGCAAGAGGGGTGGAGGAGTTCAGGGGAGGAGTCCAGCTGACCCTGCTTCTGACTTTGCCCACAGGATGCCCAGCACCCGGGGTCTCATTCTGCACCAGGCTACATGAAGCAGGCATGAGGACTGGTGTGGATGGACTGCAAACTGCCTCCTCCTCTGGCTGCTGTGGCTGGCAGAAGAAGCCCCCACGCAAGGGGCTTCTGAGCATGAGTAGAGTGCTTTTCCTTCAGAAGCAAGCAAGCAAGCAAGCCCCATCCCATTCCAACACGTGAGGAATAGTCAAAGGAAATAACTGTTAGCACCTCACTCCCCAATAACTAGTGAGTCCACTCAAAGGTTCTGGGTTTCCAGGGTCATATCCGTATCATTACAGTATTTAAAGCATTCTTATTAACGCCCCCCCCACACCACACACAAAGAATCCTGGGAATTGTAGTGTGCTAAGGTTCTCCTAACCACTCTTGGCACCCTTATCACACTACAGTTCCCAGGAATCTTCACACAGGGGTGTGTGTCTGTTTCAAGAGGCATCTGAGGGCTTTACCTGCCTGGTGTGGGGCCTCCACAAGCCCAGGCAGGGACTCTGGGTCTGGCCTCAGGCCCCTCCCGAGATGGGTTCCTTCCCCTCCCTCAACTTACAGGTTCTTGTTTGTCTTCTTGCGAGCCCCTCGAGAAGAAACTCCTCGGTCAAGGGCCCAGTTGGGGTCCAGCAGGTGCCCATGTTGTTGCTGCTGCTGCTGCTGCAGGGAAGAGAAGCACAGGGATGAGATGGGACGGGATGGGGGATAAGCAGAGGCCCCTGGGGAGTGAGACGCCCCTTGAAGGCAGGCTGCAGCTGAGGGGAGCCACCCTCTCCTGGAATCCTTCTGCCACCTCCAAGGGCCGAGCCCTGAACCCCTTGCCGTGGGGTATCTCTGCTCCCTGCTCTGTTCCTCCTCCTCTGTTCCTGCTTCTCTAACTGCAACCAGAACGCAAATCACTGCAAACTTTTCTTTGGAACGGTCTTCTCCCTTAATTTCTCTCCCGTTTATAAAGCATAGCAAGTCTCTGACTCCTTTTACTCAAAGGGAATGGAATTCTTGCTAATTGCTCACTTAGAAAGAGCACCATTTTAAAATAGAATGTTTTGCTGCATTTACCGGTATGCTCCTGCTGTTCTGCAATCATTTCCTGCAACACCCCTCCTCCATATTTTATGGCTGCGCCAGAAGTTGTGACAATGTACAAAATGTACAGAAGCATTTCTGGATGAATTATAAGACATTTGCCCCCAAGTCAACACTTTTCAGCTCCAATAGGTAGCAGTAACCAAAAGCACCATTCATTGAATATACTGAAATAGGGGGGCAGCCCAATTCTGTATTATTATTTTTTTCATTTATTATTTATACCCTGTCCATCTGGCAGGGTATGTGTTCAGCTCAGAAGCAAGCCCCATTGTATCCAACACTGGGTTGTAACCTGGGAAGAATATAAATCCTCACTTTTGCACGCTCAGCTCAGGAGGATAATTTGCTGAGGAATTTATCTCTCTTGGTCAATTGCCTCCCTTCCCCCACCCTTCGCTTTCCGCTCGCCCGTGGGAATGGGCTCCCGAGCCAAGCAGCCTGAGGGTCCCACAGCTTCCTTCCCCTGCTAGGTGAGGCTTCCGGAGATTATTGGCCTGGCCGTCTCCCTCCCTGGCAGAGACACTCCAAGAGGCAGCCTGCCCCAAACACATTTCCTCCCATTGTTGGAAGGGGAGAGAGGGAGACACTCGGCTTCCATGCAGAGGCAGAAAGGCAGGCAGGCAGGAGCAGCTGAGCACTTGGGGGCCCATCTTCCTCTGCCAGTGGTCACAGAAAGGGGGCAAGCCCTCACCAGCACAGGGGGAGCTTCCAACCAGGCTGTGTGCTGTGCACACTCCCATTTGGCTCTGCTTTGGGAAGCTGCGTGCAAACTGCAGTCCATATCTACCCTCCGCGTCTATGTCTTGTTCCCCAACCCACACACTACCCAGTTTCAATCCAAACTGAGAAGAACCGACCTAGCAGTGGCTGTAGACACATTAGTGGCTTGAAACGCAGCCGGGTCCTTCTTTTTATCTAGTCAGTTTCAGAATTGTGCAGTTTACACACACACACACACACACACACACACACACAGAGAGAGAGAGAGAGAGAGAGAGAGAGAGAGAGAGAGAGAGAGAGAGAGAGAGAGAGAGAACGAACTCCAGTTCAATCATGTAAACCAACTGGGGGAGGAGGGACAAAAAAACAATGGAACAAGTTTGCTTTCTGTTGCTCTGGTGGGTAGGATCCAACACAATGGACTCCATTTACAAGAAAGGAGAGTCCGACTAAACATGAGGAATAGCTTTCTGACAGTAAGAGCCATTTGACAGTGGAACGGTCTGCCTTGGGAGGCTGTGACATTGCAGGCAGGTATTTGGTTGCCTGCACGCTTTCACCTTAAAAAATAATTGAAAAAAGGATGTGGAATTGCAAAACAAACTTCCAGCAAAGCCAGCATTTAATGCATATTCCACAGTGGGCAAAGCAGTCCCTTTTTATGTCTGAAACATAGCTTTTTCAATCTACCAGATTTGCACAAATGAGCAGGTGAAAAAATGAAATATATGCCTTTGTGTGTGTGCATTGCCCACAGTCCCATTGGCAGCCTGCTGAGGAGCAACTTACAAAGAGGGCAAAGAACAGCCAGGCTGGAGGTGGCACCTCTGAGCCCTTTCTGAGACAGACAGGCCGACAGAGGGAATGGGAGGCCCTGCTTTGTGACAGGATCTTGCAGACTGAGTAATTGAAAATTGGTCGCTTCGATGTAAGCTGTCCAATAATTGGCGGGTAAATGGCTTATCTCTAACACACACACACACACACACACTCCAAGCCTGTGCTGTTCTTGCCCGTTCACACACAGAAAGCAATTGGTGTTTTTTTTTGGGGGGGGGAGTGCTTTGAAATTAAAAAACAACAACAACCCACAAACATGACAGAAACAAAATAGGAAGTTGGGGATAGGTGGTACCTTACTACCCATGTAAACCCCATCCAAGGCAACATTCAATTTTATATGGGTTTTAATTCCCTTACTGGATTATCCCTCAGGTTGGAAAACCGAATCTTGATGGGAAAACATTCAGACTGACAGCTAGATGACGAGGACCTGGTGTGGAGAACCCCACCCCCCAGAAAATTGAGTCAGAAGCAGCTTCTAATCCACAATGAGCTTCCTCCCTGTGTAGAGAGCCCTTCTGGTCTCTCCCTGCAAGGAAGGGCTCATCTGCAATGTCCCAAGCCATCCTGGAAATGACCGCCAGGTGGCAGTCAAGACACACCATGAGCCCAGCCTGGCAGTATGGGAAACTCTTGGCTTGAGAATTAAGGAGGAAGGAGGGTTTTGGTAAGCAGATGGGCAGGAGCTGCTGCTGAGGACCAGAGGCGTAGCAAGGTCAGGTGGTACCCAGCATGAATTTTTTGTCCCCCCCCCCCCACGAGTCCCAAGCCTACAGCGGGCTGGAGGAAGGCGGGGAGCTTCACCGCTTTGCCATTGGGGCCACTGCTTGCTGTAGGCTTGGGAGTCGCGGGCGGGGCACGTGCCAAATGTCAACCCCCCTCAGGATGACACCCAGTGTGGTCCGCACCCCCTTGCCCTGCCCCTGCTGAGGACCATGAGTTTTGCAACTGCCTCTTTCCGGTTGAAGATCAAGGAGCAGAGAAGGGTCACCATGAGACCCCCTTGCCTGCCGTCTAAGCAGCTGATAGCAGATCTCCATGACCTCTGTATCCCTCTGGAGAAACCTCCTCCCTCCACCCCCTGCCACCTGGCCAAGGCCTCCAGGAAGTCCCCAGCCAAGCAAGGCATCATGCCAACAGAAATCAAGGAAATAGGGAGCGGCTTATACTGAGCCAGGCCATTGGTCCATCTTGCTCAGTATTGTCTACACTGACTGGCAGCAATGGCTCTCCCAACTTTACCTGGAGATGCCAATGGGGATTGAACCTGGAACCTTCTGCATGCTAGGCAGATGGTCTACCATTGAGCAGCAGCCCTGCCCCTGCTGCTGCTCCCTAGCCAACGGCACCCAGAGATAGACTGCCTTTCAGCGTGGGAGTTCCACTGAGCTAACAATTGCTCACAGTGCTTGCGACTGGATCTTTCCAGGGGGGCAGAGGGTGGGGGGTTAGATCTTCTCCAGATTCCCTGCTTCACCCACTAGCCAACCAGATGTGAGGGCCGTTGTCCTCTTCCCTGAGTGCCCACCAGCAACTGGAGCTCAGGGGACCTTTGGTCTGGGTGGGTCTAATCTGGGAAACCTTGCTTTACATCCTAGTTCTAATCATGGACTTGATGGCTTTTGGTAAGCTGCACTCTCAGCCTCAGTCTCTCTATCTGTGAAAGGGAGAATGTGGTGACTTGTCTGAGAGGATGATCGAGAAAGATCGCAGAAAGCATTCTGAGGTTTTGAAAGCGGGGACAAAAACTGCAAACAGCATCCTCATGAAACAGACTGGAAAACGGCTGTTCCTTTTTGCCCACCATGATGCCTTGGAATGTAAACAAACATTCTCTAAGGCGTAAGCAAAAGGAGGGTGGTTGTTGTTGTTGTTGCCAAGCCATTCCAGCAACACACCCCGCTGCCACATTCCCAACCAACAGTTTGTACAAAAGATGGCCTCCTGGCCAGTTCACCTCTCCCTCCCATGTCCCAGGTGGAGTTGCTGCTGCAGAGCACAGTGTGGGGAAGATGTTGCTCACCCAAATGAAAAATTAAAAGAACAGAGAAAATCCTATTTGGCGAAGAGGCCGTTTTTTGGGGGAAGGAGGGAGGAAGAGGGAGAGAAGAAAATTATCTCCAAAGAAATACTTTTCTAAGGACTGTAGGCTTGGCTCTTGTTTGCATTTCTCCGCTTGTATGTGCTCTCAAGTCTCCTGTCTCCGATGGAGAGCAGAAGTCAGCTTCTCGCTGCCTTTAGCAGGGTCACCCAGGGGTGAAGCATGTGCTCACATGCATGCATCTTGGGCAAGCAAATGATAAGAGCCCCCACCAGGAATTCAGGACTAGGCAGCCTCAGCCCTGCAGCTGCCATCAAGCCAGGCTTCCTGCAGCTAATCAGGTTAGATACAGACCAGTTCCTGGCTGAGGGCTCCAAGGAGGCTGAGCTGCAGCAGATGGACCAACCACGAAACAGCAGCAGCAATAATAATGGGCAAAGCGCAGAAGAAGCTCACAGCAGCAGCAGCAGCAGCAGCAGCAGCAGCAGCACATAGCTGCCCTGCCCACTGGCATCCTGGGCAGAAGTAGAGCATTGCTCAGTTTGACCTCTCCAGGGTTATGGGCGCAGCAAAAGGCCATAGGGCATCTGGTGCCCCACCACTACTGAGAAGGCCCTCTGCCTGGTTCCCTGTAACTTCACTTCTCACAATGAGGGAACCAGAAGGCCCTCGGTGCTGGACCTCAGTGTCCGGGCTGAACTATGGGGGTGGAGACGCTCCTTCAGGTATACACGGCTAAGGCCGTTTAGGGCTTCAAAGTGTAGCACCAACACTTTGAATTGTGCTCGGAAACATACTGGGAGTCAATGTAGGTCTTTCAGGACCAGTGTTACATGGTCCCGATGACAGGTCCCAGTCGCCAGTCTAGCTGCTGCATTCTGTTATTAGTCGTAGTTTCTGAGTCACCTTCAAAGGTAGCCCCACGTAGAGCACATTGCAGTAGTCCAAGTGGGAGATAACCAGAGCATGCACCACTCTGGTGAGACATTGTGCAGGCAGGTAGGGTCTTAGCCAGAATAGCAGATGGAACTGGTAGACAGCCGCCCTGGGCACAGAATTGACCTGCGCCTCCAGGGACAGCTGTGAGTCCAAAATGACTCCCAGGCTGCACACCTGGTTTATGGGTGCTCCTGGCGCTTGAAGATGGCTGCAGAGAAGGCTGTTTTGGCTGGAAGCTGCATGTGACCTTAGGGCTCTTTAGGTCTGAGCAGCACAAGGACTGAACCCAAATGTGCCAGTTATTGGCTTTCCCTGGGAAAGGAATTGCATCTGGAGGGCAGAAACAAGCCTTTCTTCTCCGTCTTAAGGACGAGAAACATTTAAAAAAGATAACAGGTTCTCAGAATACTGAACTCTCACTTGATTAGCTTTCTTTTGGCAAATGAGCCACAAAAGGACAGCAATGAAGAAGGCGGCCCCCTGCCTGAGGCAACAGCATCCTCCATGGCAAGAGCCAGATTTGCCCCAAACCTAGAGGTGGTACAGGCAGCGGCTGGGGGCGCGAGACTACCCCAGAACCCACTGCCTGCCTTTCTTGAGGAAAACGCCTTCTGCCCCTATGCCAAGCGCCCCCGCTGTCCCCCCGATTCCCTGCAGGCGATCCCTCTGCGCACCCTACCTTCCGGTTCCCGACGAAGAGCAGGGTGAGCTGGTGGATGGAGCCCCCGTTCCTGGCCAGCTCCTTCTTGAGTGTCTGGGGGGACGGCAGTGTCCAGCTGGTGCCTGGGCCCTGGGCCTCGGCGTAGTTGAGGCTGGTGTCAGAGGTGAAGCAGTGCCCGCCCCGTGGATCCTGCAGGAGGCTCCCCTCGCTGTGGGTTCGCCGCCGTAGTGAGTTCTGGGCACTCAGGCTGCAGGCTGGTGGCTCGCCAGCCGAGGCTTCAAACATGCTGCAGCGCTTCACTTCCCCTCTGCTCAGGTAGGCCTCGTGGCTGTCCTCGTCCTCTTCATCCTCTTCATCTTCCTCTTCCTCTTCTTCTTCTTCTTCCTCCTCCTCCTCCTCCCCAAAGTCCGCTGGGCCATCAAGATCAAATGTGGCGATGGCCGCTGTGTCCTCCAGGCGCAGCTTGGGGATGGCGAAGGCTGTGGGGCTGAGGTGGGTATCTTCGGCCCCTTCCTCCTCCTCCTTGTGCTTCCCAGGGCTGGGGGGCCCCTTCTCCCCGGATCTTGTTGTTGGAGGGTCCTGGGCCACTGCCATTGTCTCCTCCACCGAGTCCTCCCTCATGACGTGGGCTGTGGGACTTGTTCTGTCCTCCCTTGTGGAGGGCAAGGCCCCTGGTGCTGCAACCTCTGGCTCGAGCATCTGGGGGAGGGGAAGAAGGAGAGAGGGGGAAAGGGTCAGCCACATGCTGGGGGTAGGGGTAGGGGAGGCACCAGGAGGGGGGGCCAGAGGGGCTCAGGTCTAAAACTGCAGCAGCAGGAAGATGGATGGATCCATCACAGATGCTTGAGTTGAGATTCCTGCATTGCAGGGGGTCTACAATTTTATGAAAAAGAGGGGCTTGGCATGCCTGGAGACCCACCCTTGTGACCCCCCCCCCAGAGGTGTTCATTTCCTTCAAAGAGTCCAGGGAAAGCTGCAGTTTGGGAAGGGAGCAAACCTCTTCTGTCCTAGAGACTGCCTACAGAACTATGATCACCCAGCCCACCCCAAGTCCCAGCACATTTGGGAACCAGGGCAGAGAAAAACCTGTCATCACTTGCCATGTGTTCTGCTGGATCGGGACCCAAGATCCTTTACAAAGGGGGAAAGGATACCAAGGTATAAGGATCTCTAAGAAAGCCACCTTAGGCCAAGTCAGACTGCTTGTCTCTTCCCCAGTTCTCTGCTCTGCTCCGGCCACAGCCAGAGGCCCCTTCCTCATTCCTTGCTGCTACCTGAGAGCCTTTCTTCACCAGAGGCTCCTGCGGGTGGGGTGGGGCCCTCTGGGTGTACTGATGGGAGCTGTGGTCAGTCCAAGACATGTGCAAACATTTGCTTGGGTTTCCCACAGTCCTTAGGAGAGGCCGCACAGGAGCATTTTACAAACCCTCTTTGGAGGGATGGCTGCCCCACCGGAAAAATGCCCAACCGGAATGAAGAAGTGCCTTTGGAATGGGAAATATTGGGGGGGGGTACATTCAATTCCTTGCAAATTCAAACACAGGGCCTGAAGAGCTAAAGATGTGCCTGAGATCTTCCTGAGAAGATCAGGAGCGGCAGCCTCTGCCTTGGAGGGGTCTCCTTGGATGCAAGTTCCAGAATCAAAACAAAGAGCCGCCCTTGACCGACAGGCAGGTAGGTCCACCTAACTCCACTCTGCCTTCACTGACTGGCAGCTGCCCTTTCTTTCCCAGCCCTGCCCAGCTGGGATCTGGGTCCCCCTGCATGCAAAAGGGATGCTCCAAAATGTGACACAGCCCTTTCAGTTGCATATGGGAAACTGGGACAGGCCTATCCCTGCCCCCTTAGCCTGGGCATGTGCAGAGTAGGTGTGGGCACTCTCCAGGCGGCCAGCCTGCAGGCCTGGAAGCAGCTCCCCTGAAGAGAGGAGCAGCCCCGAAGATGGGTCAGCCTGAGAGGCATCCTGGTGTCCAATAGAAGTATCCAACAGCCACTAGCCAGGCACCTCCAGGAATCTCACAAGCAGGGCACAAGGCAACCATCACCCCCCCTCCCAGTTATCTGTCCCAGCCCAGGGCCTGGGACTCGGAGGTAGACTGCCTCTGGAGATGGAAGTTCCAGCTAGCAACTAGTGACACCTGCATGATGCAAGAATGGTCTAATCCTCTTTTTAGCCTGGCAGCCATTTGTGGGGTCGGCTGTTGTTGCCTGGCTAGAAGAAGCGCCCAGCGGCTTCTCTGCCTCCCCAACTCCTCAGCCAAGGGCCAATCCTTCTGTAATTCAATCAGGTTGGCCTGATCCTTGCTTGCCCAGCCCTGACGTCAGCGCAACCAGCTTAAACAAACAGAGGCTGCCTGCTATCACAGTACCGCTGTCAGCAGCGATGGCAGCTGAAATTCTTCCAGGGCACACGTCATGCACCAGGAGCTGCTCTGTCAGCCAGAGCCACTTATGAGACCCAGCGACTAGCAAGCAACAGGAGTGGCACTTGCAGGAGCCAGGAGGGCTTCCTGGGCCAGGGAGCAAGGGCACCTCTGCAGCTGGACAGTGGGGGGGGGACCTGGACCCCGGAAGCCTCATGCCTGCACAGAAGGAGCCTCCGCCTGCTTGCTCTTCAGGGTCAAAGGAGGGTGCTCTGGGAAAACACACTGTCAGTGGGCAAACACCAGGCACCCTATTGGACAGGCAAATCTTGGCTTGGCTAGTAATCTTTGACCAACAGCAATCCCCCCCCCCAATATCTTCTGGCAGATGCAAAGGGTATACAGAAGCTAAGGAAAAGCAGTAGCGATTCCTGAAGTTTCTGCACTTTGCCCTCTCGACTCCTTCCTCGGGAGAGATTTGGGAGGCAGAAGGAGATGGAGCAAAAAAGGGAAGGGCCTGAGGGAATCTCTCCTTGCTGCTTTCCCTCTTTCCTTGGCTTCTCCAGGTTGCTCCAAACAGCCATGCAAAGGAGCATTCTGAAAAGGGGGGGGGTTTCAGGGTCTTGCTAGGTGGCAAAGAGACACTTACCCTGGCTGAGCAAGAAAGCTGATTTGCAGATGCACACATCTGGTGATCTGCCTTTCATAGGCAGAAAGCCAAGCAGTGCAGTGGTGGAATACAACAACTGACATGCACGTAGTAAAATAAAAACAGGACTATCATGTGTAACCTAAGCTGTAAGACCAGCTGCCAAGCCCCGAAACTAGCCCGGATGGTGGGGGCTTTGGCCCAGCAGAAAAAAAGCTAAGCAGGGTCCAGTATGGTTTCAAATTGGACGGGAGACTGCGTGGAAATCCCTGCATTGCAGGGGGTTGGACTTGATGACCCTCAGGGTTCCTTCCAACTCTACAGTTCTATGATTCCAAGGAAGGATCAGCTGTCCCTGCCTAACATTCCCTCTCCACAGCAGTTCTTTAAGGGATGGAGGCCAGAAATCATTTGTGGCACCCAGGCAACTCCACCAGCAGAGAGGCAATGGTGGTGGGGGATCCCCTGGGCTGGGCTTACTGAGGGAGATCCCTGGGTTCAAACCCTGGTAGCAACTCTGGTTAAAAAGGAGCAAGCAGCAAGTAATGGTGGAACACACACACACACACACACACACACACACACACACACACACACACCCGCCTCAGACCCTGGAAAGTCTCCCATCAGCAGAGTAGGCAACATTGGGCTAATCTGCCGGTTTCCTGAATGTTAAATAGACAAACACACACAAAACAAATAAAATCCCCTAAGCCAGGCAGCCCAGTATGTTCGTTAGATAACATCAACATACTCAAACATTGGTGCAATGTGGCCAAGTGCTTCCTTTCACCAATTTACATTTTTATATCCTACTTTTAAAACTGCTTCTCAAAGTGGTGCATCTCTCAGCTGAAATGCTGGAGGCTCTGAGGGCATCAACTCCCCTGCCTTGGATAGGGAAGTTTTTAATGTTTGGTGTACTGTATCTTAATTTGATGGAAGCTGCCCAGAGTGGCTGGGGGTAACCCAGTCACATGGATGGCATATAAGTTTATTATTATTATTATTATTATTATTATTATTATTATTATTATTATTATTCAGCAGCACTTCAGAAGGACACAAGAAAGGACTGACCAAAACTCGGAGCTGAAACCAGTGTGAGTGCTACTCAGAGTAGACCCACTGGCCATCTCCATCCATTTGAATGGGTCTACTCTGAATATAACTCACACTGGATACAACTAGTTTATTATTTTAAAAAAAAATAAAGCTCAACATCCAGAGAAAGAAGCTGGAATATTTCAGAAGCTCCTCACTTTCCTAGCAGTGCCCATCTGCCCAGTGGCGTTTCCAGTCCAACCTCCCCCTGCCCCAACACTCGGCAGCCCAGTGGCTCTGTGTGAGGAAGTGGGTGCCGGTCCACTGCAGACCCCCAGCAATGCCCCAAGAAGAGGGGCTGCTCTGCTTCCAGCTAATGTTTACTTGCCAGGCAGCAACGGGGCAAGGGCCGCCCTGCCCCCTGCCTGGATGAGCCCTCAGCTCCTGGGCTCCTGGACCTTATATATCAGAAGCACTTACCCACTTTGTGGCCCAGGCAGGGGCCCTCTTCTCCAGCCTGCTGCTCTTGCAGGTCACCCCCTCCCTGCAAAGAATCACAAGGACAGCCGCACCTTTGGCTCCACCCAGCAGTCTCACCCCGGGCCAGGCTCTGGCGCGGAGACCTCCGTGCAGCCGGCCAAGCCTTCTACGGTTATTAATGGAGAAGCAGAAGCTGCGGCTCCCCAGATAGTGATCCTCAGAGCCTGTCGATCTATTTCTGGCTCTTCTGGGGCTCCCGGGAGCTTCTTGTACCTGACAATAAGGAGGGGGACGGAAAGTGACCTTCACTATCAACAGGGAAAAGCCTCTCTGCCTCTCCCAATCAGGGCAGATGGAAACGTGTGTGTGTGTGTGTGTGTGTGTGTGTGTGTGTGTGTGTGTGTGTGTGTGTAGGACCCACTCCTGGATCCAGTAGCCATGAAGCCCTAACTGATAGTCCAATTATCATTTCTATGACAGCACTGCAGCCTATACAGTCAGGAAGATAAACAGCAGCGGATTCCCATGGAAAATCTGTCCCCCATTTGAGCAGCAGCTGGTTCCAGTCATGCTGCCTTTTTCAACACTGCCTTAATTGTTCCCTCCAGTTAAAGGCTCCCCTACTTAAGAGATGACAGGTGCCATCTCTCTTTTTTTTTGGCACATGTTTTTGCACATGTACTTGCACTGCACCATGAGTTTTGTGGTTTTAAGGCTGCATAGACAGTATGCCACATATGAGCATGCAGCAGTTTCGGCACTTCCAAACCTAGTCTGAAAAATTCTGGCAAAAGTGGGCTAGCTGAACTAATCCAGATTAAAGACCACCTTGCTCCTGTTTTCACTGTGACTACCTCAGATTAGCATACAGGTATACTTGAAAATGATTCTCAAATAAGTATTTGGAGAATCAAATTTTTACAGCTACTGTTTTGAAAAGCAAGTGAAAGTAATTCCTTTCTGACTTTAGTGTCTTATTATACATACACAATAGAAGCCTGTTTGCTCTCAGAGAGATGGGAGCTTCTTTTCCCCAAGACATATAACTAAATGCACTACCCTTTCCACTTGAATTGTAGAGAAAAAGGGGGAAACACTTTTGAAAGTCAGGAAGATAATAATGAAATGAAGGAGGAGGAAGGGAGGAACTCTGATGGGAGCGGGGAGCTCCTCACAGTGACTTTGAGGCACCATCTGCCCTGGCACCTGATGTTTTAACCCCACACTGAAATTATCTGCCACTTCCTGCAAAGTCCTGAGAGCCCAGCATTAACCTGCTGCTACTGCTGCAAAAGTATGGGCTGCCATGGTCCCTTTAAAAATGATGTGGACAAGAGTGGAATATAAGGCAAATTGGGATTTTTTGTAGTTCTGCAAGAGTTCGACTGATGCCCAGTAGCCCTAACATAAGCAGCAGGTTTAGAGGAGGAAGGATTGGCGCCCAAGAGTGCAGGTGGCAGAGCCTGTCAATGGGGCTGAGCTGGATCTGCTCTTTTCTGTATATTATTGTGAGCGTTAAGCTTGGTTTTTATGTTTGTATTAAAGTTTGTTTCTGTAATTTGCTTTGAGTTCATCTTTTCAAAAAAGCAACCAAATAATAATGTTCTTCATTTTGCCAATATTTCCCCACATTTCTGCAGCAATTTGCAAATTTTTATTTAAAATACTGTAAAAAACCACCAGCATTTTAATGGAAATTTCTCATTAATAAACCCACATTTTTAATATACACATTTTTGCAAGCTATACCCCCAACACAATTCTATATATATTGTCCGGCTGGAGAACTGCATCTTACTATTTGTGGGAACTGCAATTTTCAGTTGGTTTGAGAAAGGTGGATCAGGCAGCTCCCTACTGAAACACAATCCGATCTCTCCACCATCGCTCCTGAGCTCAACAGTGGCCAATTCTGGGCTATGGGCTGGTCTGTGGCTGCTTTGTGTCATCAATGAACCAGCCCACCCACCCCCACTCTCCTCCTCCCCACGGACAGGACGGGGGGGGGGCAGGAATGAGTGGGCTAGTTGAAAGCATGAATCTTCCTGAAGATCAGGTCCAATTAACAGGGGCTCTGCTTTTCAAATGGAGGTTAAGCCACTGTCTGTTTAATCATGCCAATTAATCCATCCCTGCTCATTGCATTTGACAGAGAAGCTGATGAAATACTGAGGAGAAGCGGGGGGGGGGGGGGGATTCAGCGAGGGGCAAGGGAGAGACGTCTGGACATGTCCAAGGATATTTTGCAAAGGGCTGCACAATTGTCTTCCTTTTCATCCCTCACAAGAACTCAAGCAACCTTAGGAACACAACGATTCTTCCACAGATTTGCCCAATTCTTTCCCCAGCCCCCAAAGCCATTTAAATTAGCAGCAACCTCCATGTTTAGAAATTATAAACAAATGAAGGCTGAAAAATGTGTCCTGTGTTGGTCAGCAAGTACATCACCCCCCCCCGCCACCGATGAACCTGGCACCTGAATTGTGTAAGGGGGTGTGCATGGGGGAGTGTGTCCCTCCCATCCCTACCAACTATCCTGTGGTTCTGTGGGCCATTTTGGTCCTGATCATAAAACCGTAGAGTTGGAAGGGTCCAGGGGGGCTCTGGGGTTGGCAACCTCCTTCCAATGCCATCAGCATCTATGACAGGTGTCCATCCAACCTCTGCTTAACAATCTCCAAGGAAGGAGAGTTCCCCACCTTCCTAGGGAGTGATGGTAAAGATAGGATAGGCCAGGAAGCACCGTTTTTACACTTATACACACAGAGAGAGGAACACACCCACAGTCTCTCTGTCTCACACGCTACTTATTTAACATCTAGAGCAGCTCCCAGCTGCTCTCAGGGCTGGGCAGCCCCTCTTTCACAGCTGGAGAGCTGGCGGGGAGCCTTCTTCCCCTCAAGATGTTTACCCAGCAGCAGCAGCATCCCTGGGCTCAGACAGCAGCCCTTCCTGTCCACCCAGCTCCTGGCTCCTCTGTGCCAGATGAAGTGCTTAATTGCACCATGGACTCACCTATCATTACGAGAGGCTCAAAAGCAAATAAACAAGGCTCTGGCTGCGGAAGCAAACAGAGCTGGTCAGGTTCCAACACGCCTCAGTGGCTCACCGGGAGCCAGTGGCCTTTCGGTCTTTGGGGAAGGAGGACTCTGGCATGTAAACACCTTCCTCCTCCTCCTCCTCCTCCTTCTGCTGCTGCAATGGGTGCCCATGGATGGCTTCCCCCTCGAACATACCCATGACAACACAAGATCTTTCCAGTGAGCGCAATCGAGGCCTATGATGATGATGATGATGCAACTCTGATTCCACATACAAAACGGCAGAGACCTTAGGAGGGAGATTTCCATACCCTTCAAGTTGTCCACATTTCATAAGGCAGCCCCCTCTTTTCTAGTCCCAGGCATGTCGCCGCCTCTTGCACTGCCTTGTTAAAACTGGGAGCCAGTGTGGTGTAGTGGTTCAAGTGTCGGGCCAGGACCTGGGAGAGACCAGGGTTCAAATCCCCCCCACTTGGCCATGAAGCCCAAAGGGTAAAGCTGGGGGCCAGCCACCGCCTCTCAGCCTACTCTACTTCGCAGTGTTGTTGGGGGGCATTAAATGAGGAGGGGGAAGAACCACGGAAACCACCACAAGCTTCTTGGAGAAAAAGGACGGGTGTAAATGCAATAAATAAATAAGTTGCTGTTAAGTGTCCTGCGCAGAAGCTGCCCCTTTTCCAGGCTTCGGCCTCTAGAAGGACCCCCACCCCTCAACAGATGGTGGGCCTGTCCTTCTTTGGTGCACGGATGCCCAAATGCAAGTGCACAACCAGGAACACCCTCTGCAGGGGCTGGGCGGCTGGAGTCTAGGCTGGGCAACTGGCAACAGGCGGTGGGACGCTCTGTTTTTCTGCAACCTCATCTGTCCCTTCTGCATCACGGCGGTTGTTTTTGTAACAAAAATTATGCAAGTTGCGTTAAGGGACTGGAATGGGAGCAGAAGTGACTTTTGTGGTGAGCAATGGATGGGATGTTCATAACCTCTAATGTTTTTTCCATTACATAACACTAGACATACAAAACCAAGGATGCTCACAGCCACCTATTACACATACCCTGAATTTCACTGGTGAAAATCAAAGCATCCTTTGCTCACCTCTTCACACAATTTAAGGAAGCTTCAAAGGATAGAGGCCCTCACAATGGAAGCACCTGTACTTACTCTGCAAAACAGCCACAATTGGAGAGAGGCAGTCCTTGAGCTATTGCAACCCTGAGCCAATTAAGGCTTTATATGTCAAAACCAGCACTTTGAATTGGGCCTGGAAACTAATTGGCTGGCAATGCAGTCGGGCCAGGATTGACATTATATGCTCAAACCACCTTGCCCCAGTTGCCTCGCACAGCACAATTATAAAAATTTCTCAGCAGGGAGATAAAACAGTGACAAATGTTTAATTTCTACCTGTTGGGCTGCTGTTAAAGCACAAGAGCAGAACCAGTGCAGAAAAGTGGGCAACCTTACAGGTTTTTTCCCCAAGTCCTGCTGTTGTTGTTGTTGTTTTTTAAAAAGTAACACCACAGCAATCATTTGCAGACTCTTGTAATTTAACAGGAGGGACTAGGCTAAATCCTCCCCTTTCCACTCCCTGTCCTTGAGATCACATCCTCAGCTCAGCATGAACCTGTCCAAAACAACCACACCTGCGTGTGCACACACCTAAACACTCACCCCCAGTAACACAGACCAGGTTTGCCCTTTTGATCATTCATTGCAAAATTACGTCCGCCCTTCCTAACCACCCTAGAAGGAAGCTTCACTGGGGATGGGAAGGGGTTATGCGCAACGTTTCAAAATCTCTTGTCCCAGATGAAAAATCTCAAGGCAGCATGCAAACAGCTGTCAACAGAACTGCAATTGAACACATTCATATTAAAGCACTGGAGAGGAGCAACCAAAACCTGCACAAAGGTTAGAAGCAGCCAGAGAGAAAGGAAACCTCATTCTTCCATGGCCTGGAGCAACATGTGCTCTTCACACCCTCCCAGCAGCTGTGCCAGCCCTGCTCAGGCACCGTTCACCCTCATTGCTAAAAGCCAGAATACCCACCAGAGATCACCCAGGCCCTTCTTGGAGTGGGCAGAAAGCAGGGCAGAAGCACCGCCGTCGCCTCTGAGGCTGCCACGTGGCCTCTCCTCACTCCCTCTGAGGTGGGCAGAGGGGTCTGGCGCTGCTGATCAGGCGCCAGGTACCTACCTCGCAGGTGGGCTAGAGCCACGAAGGGAGGCAGAGGCCCTCCCGCTGGCTCCTCTGCCTCTCCTTTCTGCGGGGAGCATCTCTCCTTGGCTGGGAGTGAGCTAGGGACACTCACACAAGATTTCATTGTCCTCCCTAAATCACTTCGTCATTGGATTAAGCATTCGTCAGGACGTTTGCCAGAAAGCAGCCAATTCAAATTATGCTCATAGCTCCAGATGCCCAATTGATCTTGGCTGCCCAGAGGCAGGCACTGCTTGCTCCCTCCCTCCCTCCCTCCTTGGAAACAAAAGCAAGGCTTTCAGGGCAGGCCTGGCTTGAGGAAGCAAAGCGCTCAGGTTGCCCAGGGGTTGCAGTGGACACCAGCCCCTCCCTGCCCAGGGGGCAACCTTCCCTTGGCAGCCCAGCTGAGCACCTGCTGCCCCGAAGGCTGCAACCAGGAAACAGGCCACAGAGGAAGGAACTTGGATGCCATCCCTTCTCCCCTGGCAGGATTCCCATGCCTTCAACAGTGGCACAGTAGGAGGGAAATCAACAGGTGAGACCTTGCTGATTTCCATGCAGAATGTGCTTTGTCTGTTGAATTTCTGCCGGAGCAGTAAGCATGAAAAGCATGGGAGGTCTGCCAAGAAAAAATAAGAAGCAGCCTCCTCTGAAACAGGGAGGTGTGGTTTTCCCCAAAGATGGTAAAGTGGTCCAGGAAACAAGGAGATAGCAGTGCAGAAGCTGCCCGATTCCCAAGATGCACTGCAGGATGTAGTGCCTGGGGAGAGGGGAGGGAGGATTTCAGAAGCAGGTGAGTGGGTGGGGGTTGGTTTTCGTTATCAACCCCCAACTACTCTCTGAGTCCCTTCAGGGCCTGCAGTCTATTCCTCTGTACCCAGACAAAGCTTACAATCCCTGTGGGAAGAAAACCCCTCTTGCCCTGCCCTTCTTGCAGCAGCAGCAAGACCGAGCTGGGGCACGAAAGGACCTTTCTCTTGGCTTCTGTGGAGGAGAGGGCAACCCATGGCTCTTGGTCCTGTCAGATACAAGGAACTTCCAGGTCCAAATGCAGTCAAGCTTTGAATGCCAGCAATTGGCAGGGCAAACGAGGAGGAGGGCAGCTGCCCCCATGCACAGCTGGTGGGCTTCCCCCCAAACTGTGCACCCACTGCAAAACTGTGCCCTCCGCCCACCCTTGGTGTTGGGTTGCGCCTCTGTTAGGAGAAGCTACCAACCACCAGGGGCCCTTGGGGAAAACAATCCTCTAATGATTAGCAGGCGCTGAGAAGGCAGCAGTTAGTCATTGCAGGCCATTAGCAAGCAAGCAAGCATACGAGGAAGACACAGTCACTGAGCAGCCGTCACAACATTTCCTTTTGCTATCCAAGATCCCCTTAACTAACCTGCTGCGCATCAGTTAAGATTTGACCTCACTTACTCCAGGCACCTCTAGGCAGGGCTGGGAGAGGCTCCTACCTGAAACCCTGGAGAGCTGCTGCCAGTCAGTGTGGACAATACTGAGCAAATTGGTCTGACTCACCATAAAGGCAGCTTCCTATGTACTGTTATAAAAAACACAGCCAACCCCAATTTTTTTCTACAACATTACTGCAATTGATCTAGGCCTTTAGTTGACTGATCTGCTGGTTGACTGAACTTCAGGTTTCTTTTGAGGGGGTGGGGGTTTCGAAATTTGGAAGGGTAGGTGGTGGTAGTGATGTGGGCCGCTCTCAGCACACCACACCCCCTCCCCGGCTGCTTACCTTGTTCTCAGCTGGAGGAGCTGTGGGGGTGGTGGGCTGCTGCTTGGAGATGCTGTCAGCCAGGCACCAGCAGACTCTCTTCTTCTGCTCCTGGGAGTGAGCCTCCAGGCTGAGCACGCACTCCAGCTTCTAGGGACACAGAAGGACACCAGCCCTTAGCCAGACCCTGGAGCCAAGCCCTGGGCCCATAAGCCAGCCTCCTTCTCCGACGGCAACATCCACATCGTGGTCCCTCCGAGCAAAGGAGCCCAGCACACCTGAGAGACACAGAGGCTGCTCATGCTTCCATCCGAGGAGGTCCCTGTGCTGGGCTCTGGCAACAGAGGCAGCAAGAGAAGAGGCACGTTCAAGGGCTGCCCCCCAGCAGTGCAGCTCCCCTCCCACTGGAGACTTGCTAAAATCCAAGACTGAAGACCTTGCTGAGGCTCTCGCGTTGCTCCTGTCTGGGCTGCCCCTGGCAGGGAAGGGAGATGGATTCTGGTGAACCAGGCCGACTTCTCACTCTGCTCACCGGTTACCTTGCTGAACAATCACGACGGGGCAGGCTGTCAAGCGACCCTCCACAGGGACAGACCCATCCGCAGAGCTTTTTTCCTGCTTTACAGCCCCCTTTTCCCTCGACAGCAAGGCAGACGTCACTGCTGCCACCCGTCTTTCAGCTAAAAGGCTCCTTGGCTAGGAAATTGACTGGCAGGGATTTATCATCCACTTACAAGGTTGCCCTCAGCGCCACAGGGGCTGCTGAGACAAAGCGCCACGGCAGCCTGTCGCCAGGCGGGCACAGTTTAATTGTATCATAGGTTTTTTTTTAGGGGGGGGGTTGTGCCTGTGTGCTTTACCGACACTTCGTCTTGCTACCCTTTTAGCAGGATGTGCAAGCTCTGAAGGGCAGAATGTTGCAGTGACAAGTAGTTCACTCATTTATTTAGGGACCCCACATCCTGACAAGTCCCAAAAGTCTTCTGCAGTACCCAGGTGTCTCCTTTGCCTTGAATGCCTTTGCTCCCCCGACTTGCAGCAGCTGCACAGGAAGTTTAAAAGGAGCCCTATGGGGCCCCAGAACACTTGCCGCGGGGGTGGCAGCAGGAGGAATCATTGGTCATTTAGCAGGAAGACCATGGCCTGGTTTTGCCCCCTTCCCCACCCCCCACCCCCATCCTTGCTTTTTCAAAACTGGGATTGCTTCTGACTTTCTGCAGCCACAACATGCCCAGCATGTCTGAATTGGCCCAAGCCTCACCATGGAGGGCAGGCTGCTCAAAGCACACCTCCCTGCCCCCCCCCACAGGAGCAGAATGCCCAGAGGGGCATCGCAAGGTTATCTCTGTCGCATGAGACATAGATGTTGTTGCTGCTGCTGCCAACTCAACAAAGTTACAGCTCTGTGTGCAGCATCACAGACCTCTTTGTAGCCTGACCCATAGTGTTACTCTTTAAAGCCAGACCAAAGCTTACCTGACAGACAGAACAGCGCCTAGTCCTGGGAGGATAAGCCCCTGTGCTCTAGAGCCATGCGGGTGGAACATGAGGCAGAAACGGCGCCATGAAGGATTGCAAGAGAGGAGCCTCCTCTATGTGGAAGGGACATGTGCGTGCTCAGCCAGCTCTGCCCTCTCCACACTTGTGTCTCTCGGAGCAGGAGGAGAGGGTGAATTACGGGAAATCATTTCAGGCTAACTAGGCATAATGCCGGCTGGGCAGGGGGCAGGATTGGCTGTGCTGCTGTTGCAGCGAATGAATACACTATTTGCGCAGCTCACCACCAGAATGTCCCCCAAGAGGCATCTGAAAAGACGTTTGCAAGTGCTCTCCATCAAGAGCAATTCAGGAGCCCATCTCCTAATCCCACAGCTAATGGGATTAACGGCTTGCAACTCAATTCGATCAGGGCTGGGCGATGGGAACGCTGTGCAAACACTGCAAGCCACGTGGGGTGGCGAGATGGTTCTGCGTGGTGCTTTTTCCCTACATGGGTGTACACAACCTTCCCCCGACACACAAACCCCAGAGGGCAGGAGGTGACCAAAACACCAACAGACAGCACCTGGCACTGGGGCTGAAACACTCTCTCTCTCTCTCTCTCTCTCTCTCTCTCTCTCTCTCTCTCTCACTCACACACACACACACACACACACACACACCATGTTTAGATTTTGCCTTTGCCAATTTTACTCCAGGTGAGGCTCACATTTCTCCCTCTGAATTAAAATGGAGGGAGGTGCCCAGGAAAGGCTTGCTTTTAAAGGGTATGAGGGCAACAGTGACACCCGTCCCTTGATATGAACTTGCCCTTGAGCATTTCGGTGTCTCATTTGCCCAACGTTAGGATCATTCCCCGCATTTCCACATCAGTTTCTGACATTAAAGGGGGGGGTGGAGCCCTGCTGAAAATTAATCACCATTTTTGTGTGATTTTTTTCCACATTCACATATTTCTGCATGTACCGGTAGGTTTGCCTAACAGACATAATATTGCAAAATAATTCCCCTTATTTTTGTATCTGATGTTTGCTTTTATACACATGCTGTATGCTTGTATACATTCCTTGACTGGAGAACGGCATTGCAAAAGTGGAAGAAGAGGGAGTTGGGGAGGGTAGCTTCCATTCATGCATTGCTCTGGAAAGTGTGAATGAGGTTATGTTCCCCTTTAAATGTGAGCTGATTAGACGTTCTCCCTTCTCCTTCATTCCCAGGGACTCCTGACTGAAGAAAGAAATCAGAAAACAGAGGCTCATCCAGAGACACAACAGACTACCTCTTCCGAGGAGAGAGAATGCTGATCCACACTTCCGTTTGCCCCGTGTGTAGGAAGCCTGGGTCCGAATACCTTCCTGCTTGTCCCATGCTTTTCAGGCATGGGTCCAAGCGGTTTTGCCTTTGCTCTGTCGTTTCCCCCTGGAAAACCCACTCTTTAGAGCTAAATTGGGGCAAACATATATCCAGAGAAAACCCAATTGATGTTTGCTTCAATTCAGTGGTAAAATTAGGTTTCCCCAGAAGAAGCTTCCCCAGCAGAAGAAATTTGCCAGTTCACCTTCTGCCCCACCCCTGCTTGGTTTTCTAGAGGGCCAGCTTCTGCCCCAAACAGGTGGAAGTGTTTCAGGCGCTTCAAGTAAAGGAAGCATTTGGCAAGCGATGATGCAACACAGTGTGGTTGTGCTCTGTCCAATGCTCACCTCAGCCAGGTAGAGGATGCAGAACTTCAGGTCCTCTGAGGAAGCTGCAAGTGAAGCAGATCAGAAGAATTTAGCTTTCCCTTGACTCTGAAGTGGCTCCCACAAGCAAAATGCTTTTTTTCTTCCTGGCAACTGAACAACTGAGCTTGGCTTCCTATCTGCTTTTGTTTGCTTTCAGCAAAAAGGAAAGAGATAACTCTCACATATGTAGAGACAAAGAAACTGCCTCAGGCAGCATCACAGGCTCTCTCCTCACAGGAGCTTGGCTCCGGCACCTCTCAGGTGGGCGCCATTGCAGTTCCAAGAGAATAAGGGAGAAGTTCATGGTGAGCTCCAGCACCTCTTTTTCTAGAAAAACAGCACCGGGTATGACAGGCAGAGAGAATTTGCACAGCCTCCTAATACTTGGTTTAGCAGGTCAGTGCTAAGTCCAGGAGTGACAAAAGGAATTCCTTCTACGCTCAACTCAGTCCTGCAATTGGTGGCCACAGCCCTCGATCACAGGGTGGGGTGGGGCTTTAAGGGAAAGAGCTGGGTGAATACAGGGTGGCAGAGGAGAGGTCTGTCCATGGTTGTGGGCCATGACAGCAGCTTGCAGGGAGACAGATCTGGGTGAAACCTCACTGGATGAAACAGTCCTTACCTTATCTCTCACCCTAAACTTGTTGAAATAATATTTGGGGTGGGAGGGGGAGAGAAATCATGTACACTGCCTTGAGTTCCATGAAGGAAGACAAGATTTAAAGCAAAACGTAAATATATAAAAATAAATGGAGACTCCATGTACTTAGGCAGTATACTTTGAACACCAGTTACTGTAAAGCAATCAGGAGAGGGCTGCATATCTTTGCTCTCAGCCCACTTCCTGGAGGAGCAAAGGTGCCCTAGCACCTGCAGGTGTTGTGTCCTTTCTCAACCCCCTGCCACAACTCACCTTCTTGCACTCTGACATCCTTCAGGTAGAGGGGGTTTCGGAGGACATTGCACCGTCCCGGCTCATCCTCCTTGGTGAAGAGCAGCAAGTCTGAGTAGATGAAGAGAGTCACCTGGGCAAGGTGGGAAGAGGACAGGGGGGGGGGTCACTTGAGGCACACAGGGCCACCCAGCTTTGGTGGGAGTGGCAAAAGGTGGGAGAATAGGCAAGGCCTAATACTGGTCTGAGCTGAGCCCAACTCCCGGGTGGGGGTGCAGATCAACATCAGATTGATCAGCTGAGGGCAGGGATGGGACAAGGACACCTTATGCACAGGTCAGCCAGGAGGGGGTGCTGTGTGCCTTTGTGTGTGGCATCACCCACTGCTGGCATGCAACTCTCAGGAGATTGGCCTGTTTTATATACATCAAATTCTTGCTTCAACACTACAGTGGATAGGCAGGCCAAAGAGCAATTACTTTTAATAGAACTAGGAAGAACATTTGCCTATAAACTCCCCGTGTGAGTTGTTAAGCTGATCGACTGATTGATCCGTCTGACGGCCAGCGTAGGAAGGAAGTTGCCAGGCTAGGTTTGGGGGATCTTTTGAGGCTTAGCCTCCAACTATCTGTCCCTGAACGTGCTTAGCATCCCAGAGGCTCCTTCCCACAGCCCCGATGGCATTGTCAGAAGGCTGCCAACACCAGAGCCCCCTGGACTCTCCTTCTCTCCTCAGAGATGGTAGGGTGCCAGGCCAAGGAGCCAAGAGCACAAGGGCCTCCTGTAGCACATAGCAGCGGAAACCTGGGACTAAGATCTCAGCAGATTGTGACTACAGGAACCACTGTCAAGTCTAGACAGGATGTGGCTCAAGCCAGAATCAGGATTCGGGGGAAGGACTGGCTTTGGCATGGCTCCCTCCACAGCCACCCACCATCTTCTCCCTGCTCTTAAAGAAAAGAATCTTTTGGTGGCATCTTCAGCTCATTTACTTTTACCCCATTTCTGAGAAAGGCCCTGGAAGCACCTGAAGGCCATCATGCCAGAAGCACCATTCCAGTTTGCCCTCTAGGCACATGCATCGTACATCACAGGCAAATTCAGGAACAATACCAAAACCACCATCATTTCTCTCTGGGAGAGAAGACACCAGCCAAGCCTGCACCAGAGGCAAAAGCGGGCAGAAGGCAAGTGGGCCAAAGGGAGAACCACACCCCACAGAAGGCGTGCCCACTTCCATGAAAGACCCGTTTCCTGCCCCTGCTCTCCACTCACAGCAGGGCCTCCTCCTCCTCTGCGGAAGAGAGGGGTGGGTGCCATCCTCTCCCACTCTGTCATCATGAAGTGCCTGTCTGTAGTGTGGCTCCTCCTGGGCCTCATGGCTCTTGCATGCAGGGAGGTGGAGTGGATTCCCCACTTCCTACTGGAAAGCCCTCTCTGCACGCAGGAAGCAAGCAAGTAAGCAAGCAAGCAATCACCTCAGGACAAAGGAGTCCATCCCCCTGACACACTGCCTGACTACATGCGGGGAATTTCTTTTTAATGCGGGGTGGGGGAAGCACTCAAATGTGAGTACATTTAACATTAGCAGAGCTGGACAGACAAGCTGGTGGTTAGAAGAGGTTGCAACCTCCCCCTCCCCCCCCAAAAAAAAGGCTTCCAGGGGCATCCTGGTGCACAAATGTTTGGCAGGCAAAGGCTTTGCCTGGCATGGGGACAGGGAGGCAGGAGAAGTGATGTCCCTCTGCTCCTTCTGCTGTTGCAAAATGTCCAGGAGTAGAGCAGTGTTTGTCAAAAAAAAAGTACAGCCTAACTATCTTCGAGGAGCACCCCAGCAGCCACAAAGAAGGGCTGGCAGAGACTTCACACAAACGACTTTTTTGCAATCTCAAACAAGTCAGCAGAACCAGATTTGTTGAAGCCCATATGAAGGGCGGGGGGAGAGGGGGTCCACGCTTGACAGACCTGATGATGTGCAATGCTTGGCACTGCTTGCTGCTGGGTGGCTAATTCCTCTGCACCCCGCCCCGCCCCCCCAAATTCCTGCTTCCAGTCTCCTTAAGAGGATCTCGGCAGCACACAGAAATTGATGAGCATTTGCCCACCAAAGAATCCTGGAGCTGAAGTGATGGCTGGAGATGTCCCCTGGGCTGGTGCAAAGCACAGCAGCAGGACCAGGGGGGAGGGGGAGGCAGGAGCAGGAAGCTTCTCCCAGCTCTGGCCTTGGGGGACCAGCACTTCTTGGGGGGCTGCCTGCGGAGATCCAGCCACCTCAGACCTCTTAAGCCCCGTTTCAGTGCTTCTGCTGCCAAAGGAGTGGGGGCACATTTGCCCCGGCAGATTCCCCACTTTGCCCCATCTTCACGTGTCTGGAGGTGGGCTCCAGCATCCCACTGACAGCAGAGGAGACCATCAGCAAGCAGACACCGCCTCACACAATTCACCAACACCAACAAGCACCCAGAGCCTCACCTTGGTCGGTCTGTTCCGTGTCTCGTGAAGGAGAAGCTCTTCTGACAGCAGCAGCGTCCGGGCTGGATTGCAAAGGTCCAGAGGCTGAAAGGAAGAGGAGGAGGAGGAGGGAGGCACACCTGGGACTTGTGTGTGAAGAACAACGCCAGCCCCCTGAGAGCCCCACCAACCTCCTCTTTGCAGAGAGGCTGGGAAGCCCCTGATAACAAACCGGATCTTGCAGGTGGAAAGTCCAGCAGAAGGAAAACAAGATGCCTTTGAGGGCTCGGTGTGGGCGGGGTGGGTTGTGTATGCGTGTGTGATGGCTCCTTGCAACCCCAACACCTACATCACACACAGGAACTATAAAAAGATCTCTCACACTCTGTCCCTGTGTGTGGTTATCACTGTTCAGCTGTAGCAGCCACAACAGCGACTGAAAGCGATCAGGGGGATCATGGAAGAGGCATGTGGGAGGCAGGAGATGCTTGCTGTGAGAGGGGTGTGAGGAGAGGAGAGGAGAGGGGAGAGGCCCACGGCTGCCAGCCACCAACAGCCACCAACACTCCTCTTCTCTCCCAGCACCTCTCCTCAAAGCCCCTGCACATCTCAGGGCGAGGCTGGGCACAGGGAAGATCCTCCCTTGCCAAGGTGCACAGATGCAGCCATGCTGGCCATTTCTGCCCATAGCTAAGGCCACATCAAGGCTCAGGGTGGGGAGGCACCAGCTTGGACAGCTTTACAAGAAGCTAAGACAAGTGCATGGAGGGTATGGCTCCCAATGGCCACTTGCCACACTGGCTATGTTTTGCCTCCACGGTCAGAGGCAAGGGCACCTCCAAATGCTGCTTGCTGGGAGTGCTGCTGCTGCTGCTGCTGCTGCTGCTCTTAGGCCCTGCTTGTGAGCTTCTGGTTGGCCACTGACAGAACAAGATGCTGACCTAGACTGGCACCCTTGGACCCTTCCTAGGGAAATGCTGCAGGACTCTGGTGGAGGAAGGGGTCCTCACAAAAGGATGCTCCACTCCACAGCCATGAAGGCTCACTCTGAATCATGCAGTCAGGGCTAGTTACCCTGCTTTTTATGTCATCATAGTAGGTCTACACCAGCCACATTCTAACTCAACTTTTAAGTTACTGGTCCCCAGGTGTTGTTGTTGTTTTTTTAAAATAAAAACCTTCCACCTCCCTATTCCTCAATAGTTGCTTAAAGCTGGTTCTCCTGCATTATCAAAGACCCTTACCCAAGGGTCACCAACATGGTGCCTTCCAGATGCTGTGGACCACAACTCCCATCATCTCTGCCCAGTGGCCATATTGGCTGGGGCTAACCCCAACCCCATCGATGGCTATGAGTCAGGGTGACTAGATGGAGCCTCCACACGAAGAAGCAGTGATGCCACAGTGGCTTGGGGAGGAGCAGCATTTACTTACTTGCTAAATTTATAGTTGCCCCCTAGAACAATGTTCCCAGGGCTGCCTCAAAGAAGAAGAGAAAACAAACTGACAACAAAGCAATGTTGCTTTTGAGCCCTGGCTGGGAGCTTCCTCTTTCGGAAGAGGGATGCTAGCTTGGGCAGCCCGTGGCTCAGGCCCAGCAGCTGCAGCAGGGCTCTGAGCCTCCTCCTTGGGTCTTCCTTACACCTCTCTCCCCACAACGATGCAAGTCCCTCTTCTCTTTCCACACCCCACACCCTGGCTTTAGTACTTTGCCCGATAGCACTTTGTGGGAGGCAGCACACAAGGCACTGTTTTACTGAGGTGGTAGTACCGATGCAAGCACAGCAGGGACAGGAGGAAGCACCTATCCAGCAGAAAGGGTTTCCCTCCCCCCCCCCCTTGAGACTTACCTGCACAAAGATGGGGAAGACCAGCACTTTGGGGGCCAGCGTCACGTAGGTGCCGTAGCTGGAGTGTGGGATGCCAGGTCTCACGAGGGTGCAGTTTTTGGGGCTGCCGCCACTGTGGCTTTTCATGGTCTGCACCGTCTTCATGAGCCGGGACTTCTTGCCCTGGGATCCGCTTCTGCATGGATTGCCTGGAGGAAAGGGAGAGAGATGGGCAGCTTGTTGTTCCCTCTGTTGCAAGACTGCTGTGGTCACAGCCCTGCCAGAGAGCTGTACTAAGACCACACTAATTAATTCGTGTAACAACATTATATACTGCCGACCTAGCAGTTTGAAAGCACACCAGTGCAAGTAGATAAATAGGTACCGCTGCAGTGAGAAGGTAAATGGCGTTTCCGTGCACTCTGGTTTCCGTCACAGTGTCCTGTTGCAGCAGAAACAGTTTAGTCCTGCTGGCCACATGACCCAGAAATCTGCCTGCGGAAAAACACCGGCTCCCTCGGCCTGAAGCGAGATGAGCGCCACAGCCCCATAGTCACCTTTGACTAGATTGTACCATCCAGGGGTCCTTTTTACCTTTACTGCTTGACTGAAGTAAAAGCTTGTAAGAACACAAGAAGAGCTCTGAAGCTGGATCAGGCCAAAGGGGCCCCCCTCTAGTCCAGAACCCTGTTCTCACAGTGGCCAACCAGGTGCCCCAAAGGCAAGAAGCCCACAAGGAAGCTGGACCTGAACAAAACAGCAGCTGCCTCCCCGCAAAAGTTTCCAGCAACTGATAAGGAAAGCCTTATTCCCCATGTATTTGTCTAATCCTCTATTAAAGACATCCAAATAAACCACAAAACAGTTTTTTAAATAACTATTAAAATTATCAATAAAGATTTAAAAACATTCAAAAGATAATTAAAACCAACAGTGCACTAAAAAAAGATCAAAACATAGTTAAACCTTCTGGATCTTTGGATAGGCTTGTCTAGGCAAAAATGTTTTAAGGAAGCACCGGAAAGCATACAGCAAAGGCCCTGCATGATGTCAATAAGCAGGGTGTTCCGAAGTGTATGTGCTACACACGGAAAGACTGATTTCTTAGAACTGTGGAGGCACCTGTAGCAGTGCCAGTTCTGCAGATCAGAATGGCCAAGTGGGCCATTACCACTCTGGGGCTATTCCCACTTCCTCTTGTCCTGTTGTTCCCCCACCCCACCCCATCCAGTCGGGAAACCTGCTCTTTAGCACTCAGTCACAGCAAACGGCAATTCGGGTTTTCTCCTGTTTGCTCTGATTCAATGCTAAAGAGCGGGATTTCCCTGGGAAAAGAGCAGGCAAAGGGGAAACTGCTCGGTCCTGTCCCTAGAAAGCCCGGGTCAAGTGGAAAACTGCCCAGCCCTGTACTTTCTAGGCACAGGACAAGTGGAAGTGTCAGCTGGGTTTTGTAAAAGGAAAAGAGGCCAGGGGATCCCTTCACAGAATTCTCCATGCCCAGTCCAGCCCCAAAACGTTGTGGAAAGTAGTGAGTAGGAGCTCAAGTCTACCAGCACAAGAAAAATCCTCTCCCCAGTCTGCAGTTTGTAATCACCTTAAACAGAGCAGAGGAAGGATTACCAGACGCAAAGCCCAACCTGATGCAGGTTCACTCAAAAGTAAACCCCACGATGCTCAAGGGATCATATAATGAATTAAGTGTGTTTTGGGCTGCAGCCACCATCAGGTCTGGCCAGAAGAAGAATAGAAGCCCCTGCAAGGAACACAGGGCAGCTTCTTCCTTCTGATGGGCAAGCAGGAGCAGGAGGCAGGAAGGAGGGGCGGATGCCACTGACCCTTTCCAAGCGCAAAGTGCCCAGACTAAACCTTGTGCACACTGGCTTGGCCTCCCCGGAAACATCAAGGAATTGCTTCTTATGTGTTTATTTCTCTCCATCCGTCCCCTGTGCCTGCTCAGGGTGTGACGCTTTCCAAGAGTCAGTAGGAAACGGAGCCTCGCGGAAACGGTGAGTCAATCCGGCTCATTGTTGGCCAGTCGCTTTGGCAAATTTCCTACGTGGCTGCTCCTGCCGCAGAGGACTTGGAAAACAACACTGCAGCTCAGCTGGCACTGTTTCCACCAGGGCCTCTCTGTTCCCAGGCTGGCCTTATCATGAACAGAGTGGCCCCCAAAGCCCTTTCATCACCTGCTTTCATCACTCCCACTTTTACAAGTGTTGACTGTGACGATTTGGGCTAAGGATATTGCCATTGGTGGGTGGCCAATGTAGAGCCTGTTCAGTCTTGGGGTGCCCAGGGCCACACCTGGGGGAGTATGCCAGTGTTGCTGGCAAGGCATCTTGCCCTCAGCTGCCTTTCCACGCACAGCAGGCCCCTCGTAGCTGCTCTGATGCTGCCCTGGGAAAGGCAAACATTCAAGAGCCTGCCTTGGCACCAGCGCAGCAGCCCCCCTGACCTCCCTTGTCCCCCTGAACCCAAACACTCCTGGATGCAGATGGGGAAGCAGATAGGGCTGCTCCAAAGTAAACAAATCGGACCATTCCATGAGCCCTTTGGAAAGGGCTTGTTTGCTCTCAGACACACAATGGCCTATACCAAGCCATGTTCACTGGCAATGGCTCGGAAGCCGCCACTCTTTGCTGCAGAGATGGAAAAGGCCTCTCAGTCTCTAGGAGGGGGCAGTAATGCTCAGCTGGCATCTCTCGAACAGTGGCAGGCAAAAAAGCACAGCCGTTTTCACAACAGCCCTGCAAGGCAGGTCGGCATTATCACCCTCTCTGTGATGACGATGTGGGTAAGAGGCCATGGGGGGAGTGAGTCAGTGGGTGACACGAGATCTGAAGCAGGGACTTCCTGGCTCAGAAACCCTATATAGAGCCCCCACTCTTTGGCCTGGGCCCAGCCACCTCCCCCCCAACCTGCATTCCCAGGAGTGAGTTGCTTTAATGGACTGCATGAATGGAGGCTCTGGATCCCTGCTCTGCCACGAAGCTCCCTGGGCGACCTCCCTGGAGCCAGGCCCTCTGATCTCAGGGCTGCCACAAGAACAAAATTGGGGCACCTCCCCCTCCCTCCGCAACCTCTTTTGAGGAAGGCTGGGACACACATGACTCCGAACAAGTAATGAAATGCAGTTTGCGACAAGGCAAACCTCTGGGGACTCTGGGAGCCCAAGCAGCTAACAGGCCACCAGCTGCGGCTCCCAGTTTCTCTAGAACTCCTCTCCATTGCTCTGTGCTCTAAACACAAGAAAACAAATACAAAAAGTAGTAAAAAGAGGCTCCCTGGGATTTCCCTCCATTGCTCCTGGCCTCACTTACCGGTAATACTTTGCCACCTCAAGAAAAGCTAGACCTCCAACCCAGAAATGAGCAAAACCCAAGACATAGGCAAGAATGGAGCTAGACCCCCCTTCTCTCACTCACTCACTCACTCACTCACTCACTCACTCACTCACTCACCTCCAGGGGCCTTGCCGTCTGGATAGATGGGCCTCAGCACCTGGAAGACACAAGGCAGGAGAGCCGGGGTTACCTCCTCCTCCCTGCTCTCAGACCCTGCAATTCTAATGCTGGATGCAGAATGTAGCATTTCGAGATTTCAGCCCTTTCTCTTTTTGAAATATAGGTCAGCACTGTTGGGGACAAGATGTCACTACCCTGGAAGAACTATTCTAGGTAGTCCATGCACAGTCAACATGCTCAGGTGGGCAACTCAGACCCAACTAAGGCTATCGGAAGGGAGCAGCAGCAGAGGGCTATGATGGGATGGAGGGCCAAGGGCCCAGCAGCATCCTCTGGAAAGACAGCGCCTGAACCACTGCATTTCAGCCTGCAGGGTGGACTCAACACATGGAACTTCTCTTTGATATAAAAGGAATTCCTTTTACACAGAGAGCAAATGTGCCAGGGAAAGAGCTACGCTGCAGTCTGACCTCCAGGCTGACATCCAATTCTCTGCATGTAGGCGTTCTTGTTCTGGAGCATCCAGCCACCCACAGCCTGTTGTCCCCTGCAGGACCAGTTTTAACCATCTCATGAGCTGCTTCTGGGGATGAAGGCCTTGTATTTTCACTTCTGGCCGTGAAAGGGGTTCCCTTCCAGGGAACCTGCTTAATGAGGTTTCATCCTGATTTGTATGTGGGGAGACAATGTTGTTAGGCAAATGCTACATCCCACCCTCCCAAGAATGCATTCCTACCATTTTCCTTATCGCAAGGGGAGGAAGCCTGTTTGTTTCGCAAGAACTCCAAATTTGTCAGGATATGACTTAATCCCACATGAAAACAATGACAATCTGGGGGACTCTGACCTGCCAATTGCACTTCTTCTGAGAGGAGAGTGTGCAAGTGGAGCATTTCAGACCAGAGAAGAGGTGAGATCCCTGCTTCCATACCTGGCCTCCTGGATTGAGCGGCGCCAGGATGATGTAGTTCTTGTCGCCCCCGCTCGTTGAGGGTGGTCGGGAAGGGGAGGGCATGGTGTGCTGCTGGGAGACCTTCCCAAGCTCTGTGTAGCGCTCCCAGCCGTTGAGCGCCAGGCCCTCGTTCCCACCATACACGATGTGGCAGCTCTGGCGATGAGCGAGGTGTTGGGAGCGCAATGCACTGTTCTTCTCTCGCTTGTTGGGCGGTGACTGCAAGTCGTACGTCGATTTGCAGGACGAGCGGCGGATGACGCCTTCTGGGCCAGGTCTGACCCGAGGGACTATGCGCCAGACCAGCACGACGATCTCGCGGGAGCAGTTCCTGCAAGAAATAGGATTGGCATTGACACAGATTCATTCTTGGTGTCACCCCCCCCCTCTTTCTGCCCTGTCTCTCCCACCCTTGCTTGGAAATCATCAGGCCAGAGCCTTCTCCAAAACAAGGAAGGCTTTGCCTGCTGATAGATGGAAAGGGCCACAGACAGATCCATTCTCAATATGTTGGGAGGGAGGCCTTCTCTGTGCTGGCCCCATGACAACCATAAAGTGTTTGCAACATCTGCACATCTCCTACACGTCAGGCCTTTGCAAATGTCTGGGTGTTTCCCAGAAGCAACTCTTCCATACTCAGACACAGGCACAGAGACCCCTTACTCTCCACCCCTGCACACAACCCTGAGGGATCCAGGGATCCTGGTTCCACCCCTGCAATTCCATCTCCACACGTGTGTCATAGTCACCGGATCTCGTGGGCCAGCTCCACGCACTTCCAGCGCTCGACAGGCTGCTCATTGAGTTGGAGGATGGTGTCCAGTTGCTGCAAGCCAGCCCTCTCTGCTGGGCCACCTGCAAAGGGTGGGGTGGGAGAAACAGGGCATGTCTGCACCGCAGGCAAACTCGTTTCATAGCCTTTCCCACCAAAGCAAACTTGGGTGGATGAGTACCTAGCAGGTTGGAAGCCAAACAGAACGACTCAAGCATAGGAGTCAGGTGAATCCCTAGCATTCCTTGACAGGAAGGAAAACAGGGAAAGTGGTGCACGTTTCTGCGTTAGCCCAAAAGCAGACCCTGCCAGCTTCCAGAGCCTAAATAACGCTGAAGTCAGAAGCCTGCAGGCTGGAGCCATGAGTGGCGGGAGAAAGTGGACCTGTGTTGTATAGCGCACGGCCAGCATGCCACTCCCTAGACCAGGAGGAGAGTGCCAAGAGGCAGGAGAAGCTGGAGCCCAGAGCCCAGCCCCTTTGCAAAGTGAAGTAATCCACCATCCAGGCACCTCTGCCCTCCTTACCCGAGTCCACTGCCTGCACACGGACAGGCGAGTCACAGCAGATGGTGAACCCAAACCCATTCTTGCCACGGGGGATTGTAATCTGGAAGGAAACAACGAAGTTATGCCTTTTAACAAACAGCAACAGCTGCCCCTCATGCATTCTGCATTCACTGGTCATATCTGTGCAGCAGGTGGGGAAAGACAAAAGTGATGTATGCACACTCTCACTCTGCACATCCTCACCGAACCCCAGGAGAGGGAAGTGGGATCTCTTCCACTAGCCTCATCCCCAAGCGCACACACACACCCTACAACTGTGGCCACAGCCATTCTGTTCGGCCTTCACGACAAGAAAAGCCCCCCTGGGAGGCATCAAGTCAAGCGAGTCCCCTGGTGTGGGCTCAGCAGGCAGCCACGGGTGGGGAGCACTTTGCACTCTCCTTGAGCAATGAGCACCAGGAACTTTCCACTGGCCACACGTGGACAGGAAGCTGAAAGGTTGTGCTGATCTTATCGATCCCTACCTTAGCCACCTCCACCACCACAGAGAGGAGGAGGCTATTTTAGCCTCACCCACATCCGTTGCCACAGGGAGGATAGAAGCACCACAGCAGCTCTCCTCAAAATAGCACTGTGCCTTCAGGCTGAAGGGGCTTTCCAAAAGCCAGGGCCTGCCAGGCCACTAGGCAGCGCGGGCTTCAAAGGGATTTGGTCCCCAGCAGAAAGAGCTTCCAGCCCCCTCAGAGACTACAGGTGCCTGTGGGCCACTCAGTCAAACCAAAGGGGTCCTTAGCCAGGATCCTGTCACCACTTACACTGTACCACAACAGGAGCATGGATGCTCCCCCCCAGCTGCACACCCCCACCAGGTGGCCCCACAGGAGATGTGCCAAGGTCTGACATGGAGCCCTGTGCATCCGGGTCATGCCCCTGGTGATATTTCCTCATGGTTTTAGTTTTATTCCCTTCATGACAGTGAATGCTGCAGAAGACAGAATCTGGATTCAAGGTGCCTTTAACAGATTGGAAAACTGAGCCCAAACTAACAAAATTAATTTCAATAGGGGCAAATGTAAGGTTCTGCACATAGGCAGGAAGAGCCAGGTGAACAAATATAAGACTGGGGGCACCTGGCTTACCTGTAGCACATGTGAAAAGGGTCTAGGGGTCTTCGCATAGAATCATAGAAGGGTAGAGTTGGAAGGGACCCTGGGGGTTATCTAGCCCAACCCCCTGCAATGCAGGGATCTCAGTTAAAACATCCCTGGCAGATGGCCATCCAACCTCTGCTTTAAAAACCTCCAAGGAAGGAGAGTCCACAACCTCCACTGTCGGACAGCTCTTACTGTCAGAAATTTCTTCCTGGTGATTTGTCGGAATCTCCTTTCTTGTAACTTGAAGCCACTGGTTCAAGTCTTCTCTGGTTCGAAAGGCTACTCTCCAAAGCAGAAAAACCAATCTTGCTCTCCCTTCCCTGTGGCAGCCCTTGAGATATTTGAAAGTCGCTATATCATCTCCTCTCAATCTCCTCTTTTCCAGACTAAGCATCCCCAGCTCCTTCAACCGTTCCTCATAAGGCTTGCTTTCCAGACCCTTGATCATCTTGGTTGCTCTCCTTTGCACAAGTTCTAGTTTGTCAACATCCTTCTTAAATGGTGGCACCCGGAATTGGATGCAGGACTCCAGGTGTGGTCTGACCAAGGCAGAACAGAGTAGAACTATTACTTTCCTTGATCTGGACACTATACTTCTGTTGATGCAGCCTAGAATAGCATTAGTTGGTTGTCTTTTGCCGCTGCATCATACTGTGGACTCATGTTAAGCTCATGTTAAGCACCCAATAAGCTCAATGGCCCATGAGAGCAGGCAGAGGCATCTTGACTGGGCTGCCGATGGGAAGAGAGGAAACCTGTCTGACCACAGACACTGTTCAGACTTGGACTTGCATCTCATGTGGAGCCCGAGTGGTTCCAGAGATGTCTGTCTCTCGCGTATCCTGTTTGACCAGCAAAGGGGAAAGATCTGCCCTTCCGGTTCCCAAGGAAGATCCCCACTAAGAGCTCCTCCACCAGGGCTTGCTCAAAGGAGGAGGGAGTCTGTTCAAAGGGGCTGCGGGACACACTCTTCCTGCTTGGGAGCAAAAGGGCAACTCCCTGGTGATTCCGCAGAAGTCCAAGGGCAGCGCATGGGCCGTGCCACAGGGTGGTTTGAAAGACAGGGGGAAGGAGCCATAGTCAGAAAAAGGCAGACAGAACGACTATAGGTAGTTGGAGCCCAAGTTCCCTGGTTGAAGCATTTGTGAGCTGCTTAGCTGAGACAACTGAAAGGATTTAAGGATTACATAAAGCACGCCTGGAGTAGATGGAGAGAACGCTTCCCTCTTTCTCTCAGGGCCACCCAGTGGGAATGGACCAGCAGGAAAAATGACTACTTCTTCACACATGTATAATTAGCATGTGGAACTCACTGCTCTAATGCCAGACTTCAAGCCCCACTTCATCAAGAAAAATGAAGAGTTAAGTTTCACATTGTACGTTTTATCCGCTAGTCATCAACACAAACTATCTCACGACAGCAACCTGAAGAGAAGTCAAGCCAAGTTTTCCCCTGGATACAACATAGGAATCACAGAGTTCTTCCTCCACCCTATAATAATAATAATAATATTTTTATTATTTACACCCCGCCCATCTGGCTGGGTTTCCCTCTTGAACTGAACTGGAAAGGAGTTCTGTGTAACTGGAAAGGCTGCACCCCTCTAAGCTGACAAAGGCCTCAATCCTACACACGCTTCCCTGAAGTCAACAGGGCTTACTTTTGAGTAGCCTGCAAAGGATTGCTTGTTGATACACTGCCTCCCTCCCTCCTCCTCCTCCTCCTCCTCCTCCTTTGCTTTATTCAGGGTGTTTTAGGGTAGGAGATTTGTTTGCATCATGGCAAACACACAGGGCAGCTTTTGCCTTATTTAGCTGCTGCTTCACCTTTTGGAGATCAAGGGGCCTGCTGGTACCTCCTTGATGCCCAACTGGACCCCAAGGCCAAGGTGCCAGAAAGAGGTGGGGGACCTGGATGAAGCGTGGGTAGCTCGCCCTCCCTCCAGGTCACAATCTCATCACTCCAAAGCCACAGGGTCAAAAGGTTCAGAGTGAAAGACCCCTCTGCAAGAGGCATCCCACACACCCACACACCGCAAGAGGCATCCTCAGAGCACAGTGTGGCAGAAGGAGGGCTGCCCCTTGGGAACTCACTGAGGGGGAAGCTCCCAAGAAAGGCAGTTTGGACACATTAGGGGCGATCAGGAGGTCCAATTAGTGGCTGGCTGGTAATAAGGGCAGCTAGCAATCTGTAGTCAAAGGCAGCATCCCTTTGACTAGCAGCCACTGGAGGAGACAAACAGAATAAAGCGGGATTCCTACCATCCTCTGCCACCTGCTTGCCCTGCTTCTGTGAGATTCCCAGGAGCCTCTTGCTAGACATGGGATGAAGGCAACATGTAACGCTGGGAGGGGGTTCCTTCTGAACCCTCAAAAGACAATTCTCTCTCTCTCTCTCTCTCTCTCTCTCTCTCTCTCTCACACACACACACACACACACACACACACAACGAGAGCAAATCAATATGCAACAAGAAACGGCGCTGTGCGGTTGAGCTGACTTCCCTGGATCGAATCTCACTTCAGCTACGAAGTCACCAGAGCTGCCACCCAGTGCATGGTGATTAGGGCACCAATTCAATGGAAAGCAGTGAGGCTGACTTCCCTGAGACAGCCCACCTAGGACTGGGCTGTCAGAGGCCTTTAAGCAAGCCAGCCTCTCTCAACAAGGGAGCGATGAGACTAGAAGAGCCTGGCTGCAGCTGGATCAGATCAACTGGGCCCCGTCTAGCCCAGCCTCCTGTCTTCACAGGGGCCAAGCACAGGATCTGAGTGCCATGGCAGGGCTTGACCCCTTGGGATCCCCAACAAGCAGCATTCAGGGGCATTCCCTGCCCTGACAGGGGAGGGAGAACACTCATCCCAGGGTCCAAGCCTTCAGATGATGCAGGGACAATCAAGGAGGTCACCCCGACTCCTCTTAGAAAGCCCAGTCAGCCACCCAGAGGAGTGGGGCAGGTCCACAGAATTATTCAGCCCTGGCAGGGGGAAGTGTGGGCCCTTCCCAGCACCAAAGCCAGTTCGGGGTGCTGCTCCCGTCTCCTCTCAACACACCCACTGGAGAAGGCCACGCTCCTTGAACCTCGCGCACACCTGCTCCTGGGTTCGCATGCAACCGACCTGCCGGTAGCGCTGCTCCGAGCACACTCTGCACAGTCCGCTGAATCGGCTCATGTCCACGGCCTGGAGCCTTGCGGCCGGACCAGGCAAAGCTAAACCATTCCCCGCTCTCCTTGGCGAGCGCAGAACAGAGCCCCCCTGCCTGCCTGCCTTCTGGCAGCTGAGACTAAGCCTCTGTGATCCTGGCATGGCCGCCCATGAGAACCCAGGAGCTGCTCAGCAGAAGAATGGCAGGAAGCCACCCCTCACCTCCCGGGCAGCTCTCACTGCCATGTGCTGCTTTATGATAAGCGGAGAGGCTTCCTGAGAACTCGAGGGGAAGAGGGAGAGGGAGAGAGAGAGGGAGAGAGAGAGTTTGGAGTCAAGCTCCTGTCAGCTCTTTCACCCAGGCGGCCTTTGTTCACCGAGGCAAATCTCCCCGGCACACGGACACGGCCCAGGTTCTCACAAACAGTCAGAGGATGTCGGAGGGGGCCTTCCACTAGTGCTGTGCAAAAGGGTGGGGGGCTTACATTCACATTCATATGGGGAGAGTGGAGGAGAAAGGGTAAGGACTGCAAGTAACCAAGGAAGGAAAGAAGATGCCCAGAAAAATCTCTCTCTTTAACTCTCTCTCACACAAGTAAACGCTTTACTGATGGGGATCCGCAAATCAGACCAGTTCATGGCTAGCTGTGTAAGAGGAAAAAAGCAACCCAACAGCTGAGCCTTCCTAAGCATGTGAGGGAGGGGCAGCCTGCTGACTCCTGCCTGCCTGTGCCCATTAGAAAGGAAAAGAACAGATAGTGGTGACTGTAGTGAAATGGCTGGCATCCGTCTGTCTCAGGAGACAATGCAGGAGTGTGCCTTCGCGGGGGGCGGGGGGCGGGGTCAAGCTGGGGGAAAGTTACAGCGCCTGCTGTGGCTGTAGAGACTGATACAGGAATGCTGCCAGGGATGTCAAAGCAAGAAGTGTTTCAAGCTTCCTCTCCTTCCCAGCAGGCAGGAGCATGCGAGGGACATGAGGAAAGCACTTGCAGAACAGCAGGCGGGAGGGTGCAATTTGCAGCAGGATTCTCTCTGCCTGTGGGCAGGTGAGGGAGGACGGTGAGGCACCCCAATCTCCTCAACTTCATTGCAAAAAGCACCTTCTGACTGGCTGCCCCTTTCATGGGTGTTTAATATGATCAAGGCATCCACTCGCTCCCTGGCTTGGGAAAGGTGGTTGTTGAGCCCTGCCTCCCACACCTGCTTGCTCCTACCTTGAGCTGCTCCATGTTCTCGTCCTGCTGCTGCTTCCCCAGTAACGCCACCGCCGCAGCTGGCCTGGCCAACATCAGCTCTGAAAAACAACAGGGAGGAATCTGTCCATCACATCTGCAGAAAAAAGAGGGAAGGCCTGACGTCCCTGTACTGAAATATCCTGCTTCACATGCCTAATGTCCACTGAAGCTGCCGGAACAGCTTCTCATTATCTGCGCAACTTGGGGCAGACTTGATCCTGGGGGGCAATGGAATTAGACACATTACACACAGACTCAGCTGTGGGGAGCTATGTAATATAGGAGTCTCCTCCTCTCTGCCCTCTTCCACCCCTATCACAAGGGTGAGAGTTTCTGCTATTTGTTACTAGTGTCCAATGGTTCTGCAAAATGTACCCACATGGCTTCCAATGACAGGAATATCTAACCCTGCAATAATAAATCTAAGTGGGAAATAAAAACAATGCAAAAATACAAAACACTGCAATGCAGCAGCACTAAAACAGCTATATTAGTAAAGTAGAACAATTCTTTAAAGCAGCTGGTTTTTCTTTGGTTATCTTAGAGATTCGCATACTGCCACTCGTCAGTTGACCCCAGAGTGGTTTACAGCAGGAGCTTGCTGGCTTAAAAACAACCACAACAACCACCTCTCTTCAATTCCTGTCACAAAACAGGAAGAGACGGAGTCTGGCAGATCCCCCAAGGGGAGGCATTCCACGGTTTTAGACCAGCACTGAAAAGGCCTCGTTTCCTGTATTTGCCCACCTAATCTCCCGCAAAGATGGGATGAAGAGCAGGACCACAGAATACGATCTTAGAGCATTGGCAAGATGTTTATAAGAATATTTACAAACCTCCAACTCAAGACAGTATTCAGGAAAATCATTAAAGCACCCTAAAACTTTGAAATCTTAAAATTATAGAACCATAAAATATTGAACAAAAGACCAGCTATTAATCAAATTAATTTACTGAAATGCTTGGTGGAATACAGGAGAAAGGAGAATAGGGAAGAGCAGGCAAATCAATGGGCAAATGGATTTTCTGATACAACTCAACAGCGCCACCTAGAGCACCAGTGAGTCTCACCCCTGCAGGGGAACCGAATGGACAGCAGCCGACTATATGGTCTCTAAAGAAGCATCTCCAGCGGTTGAGACCTCCTAAGCAATGCCTCAACTGGCCTGAACCAGCCATGCCTCTTGAAATGTCAGAGAGGAGGAATTTTCGGGTTGGACAAAACACAACATTGCAACAGGGTGGTGCTGTAGCTGAATGGGCAGAGCACCTGCTTTGCATGGGGTTTGATCCCCAATAGCACTTCCCGGAAGGATTGGGAGACACCCTGCCTGAAGCCCTGGAAAGCCATTGCTGCCGGTCAGTGTGGGCAATATTGAGCGACATGGACCCAAAGGGTCTGACTCAGCTTAAACCAAAAAAAATTCCTTCCAGTAGCACCTTAGAGACCAACTAAGCTTAAACCAGTACCCCATGTTTCTCTGTATAGCAACCAGTGGTGTCAGAGATGAGGCCTGTTTTGCCACAGAGCCAACAGGCAGCCTGTCTTGGAAGAGAGACCCGCCAGTCTCAAATGCCCATAAATACATAAGATTTTACCTTCAACCTTTGCCTTCCTCCAAACATCAGAATTCCAAAGATGCTCCGCAGGGAACTCTGAACATGTTCCCAAGCCCGCGACTGCTTAAGCAGGTAAAATGCAACCAGCCAAGTTGGACTGACTCGTAATTGTTTACAGTGGTACCTCAGTTTACGAACTTAATCCATTCCGGAAGTCCGTTCTTAAACCGAGGCGCGCTTTCCCTAATGAGGCCTCCCGCCGCCGGTGCCCTTCCACCGTTTGGATTCCATTCTTAGACCAAGGTAAAGTTCGCAAACCAGGACACTATTCGTAAACCGAATTGATCGTAAACAGGACTGTTCTTAAACCGAGGTACCACTGTACCTACAAGCCTGTGTTGTGTGTGAGAACTGCCTTCCCTTTTCCCACAGTGTTAGTATGATGAAAAATGTGCAAAAGGGCTGCCCAGGGACTAGCCATTTTCTGAGCGATTCCTTGTTCCTCCAACTAGGCCGGGCGGGGCATGTACCTTCTGGTCGCCCAAGCAGGCTGGGAGGGGGGAGTGTGGCAATTGGCTCCCCCTGCAGCAGCCATGGAGGCCAGTCCAGAGCAGTCAGGGCAGGCTTGCCTGGGGGTCTTTCCTCTGCACAGTGTCCACAAGCTCTGCAACATGACCCCAGGGGGAAACACATCCCTACCACCTTTCCTCCCTTGACAGAGGCCCACAAGCATCTCCCAGAGGGACCCACCTCTGCTCTGTTTCACCCGCCGTGTAGCTGCCTTCAGGTGCTTTGTCCTGCCCAGGTCTTCCCCCAATAGGTAGTACCATCCGCAGATCTCCTGCAGTTAGAAAGAGAGACAATAGAAGGAAGCCGCAGGAGATCCCAAAAGTTTCTGGATTTAGAAATCCCTTCTCAGCTGTGTTGTTCTTTGCTAGCAAAATGCCCACCATTATGTGTGTACGTGTGTGCGCAGACCCCCCCCCCAATCATTAAAGAAAACCAAGGTAGCCCCCGCCCCCCCCCATTTGCAAAGCCCAACAAAAGCCACCTGGGAAACCTTATCTGTGTTCTGTTCCGCAGCCCAGCTGACGGGAGGGAATAAGAACCTGCTCTTGTGCTCATGTTCTGCTTGCAGGTTTCCTGCAATAGGCATCTGGTGGGCCACTGTGAGAACAAGATGCTGGACTGGATGGGCCACTGGCCTCACCCAGCAGGTTCTTCTTATGTTCAAACTGGCCTTCAGTCTCAAGCCTTCAGTCTCCATCTTTGAAATGGGGATGTCGCTGAACCCCAGTTGCTGATCTGCCTTCAGGATGAACATCCCAATTGGCTTCAAATACTTTTCTAATTAAAGTCGCTATAGATGTTTGGAAACTTTTATTTTAAAGTTGGCAGCAGAGGGCAGCACCCAATCCTCTGCCCGCAGCTCTGACACGCATCTGGCTGCTGGTGGACAACACATTCTCAGCACTCTCTGCTCCCCCATTTATTTTATTTTAGTTTTTTTTTTAACCCACCTAGTTATGGTTGCTGTTGGTTTAATGGGGTGCTGTTGTTTTTTTGGAGGGGAGCCAATTTCAGGGAGCATGGGGGTGGGGGTGAGGGCCTGGTCAAAAGCCCTGCTGTGCTGGTGGGGAGACCTTGTGTGGGGCTTCCTCTAAGGGGTCTCATGAGTAGAATCCCACCCAGGGTTCCATTTAGGCATCACGACTGCATGGAATTTCCACGTTCAGAAATAGCAAACTAGTTTTTGATATGGGGGGATTTCAGTGACATCACACACCAAATCCCACCACTATAGAGAGGAAACTGCCTGCCCTGCAACAGGCCCAGACCCAGGATTCTCTAGCCTGCTTAATACATCTCCCCACCCACAAATCCCTGTCCAGGTTGGGAAGATGTCAGCAACCCTCCCCACCCCCGTGAGACAAAGACTGGTGTGCTGCTGCTGCTGCTGCTGCTGCTGCTGCTGCTGTCACACCTCATCTCTTATTGCCATCACCACAGAGATATTAAAGCATGACAGGGACTTCCTTCTCCTTGGGGCAATTAGCTGTGCCACAGCTGTGTCCCCACCGCACAACCCAGGAGGGTGGGAGGCACCTCCGTACCTTGTCTGGGCTCAGCAGGGTCTTCACGCCAAAACTCATGCAGCCGAGGAGTTCGCTCTGCCTGTGGGGAGAAGGAATCCCGAAACAGAGTCATGGAGATCAGGGCTGCCGCTGCTCCCACGGCTCCTGCTGGGGACTCTGGCCATTTTGTCTCCAGCATGGGAGTCTCCCCTGCAAGGAGATCTGGGCATTGAACCAGAGCGAGGAGACACTTTGGTCTGCACCTTCCAAGCTCCTCACACACTTGGCTGGCCCCAAGTGACGTCTTTTGGACATCACCAGGCTCCGTCAGCCATGCAGGTTGGCAAAGTTCCACAGCACACAGAAAGCTGCCCATGTGCCACGTGGCCTCACTCAGTGAGTCATGTGTGGACCCTGAAGAGGAAGAGAAGGAGGTATCCCCCCCCCATGTGTCTGGGTGGAAAAGGCAGCTGCAGAGGACTTGTCTAGCTAAGGCAACTTTGGTTGGTTGGTTGTAAGTCGCTTTGGGTTGCCCTGGGCAAGATAACACAACTAACAAATTTAATAAGGAATAGGAATAGGAATAGTTGAGTCAGCTGCCCCAAAGAGGGAGACACTGAGGGTATGGGAAATGGAGCCTACCACTGGATAGCTCAGTTGGTTAGAACTCAGTGCTGATAACACCAAGGTCACAGGTTCTATCCCCATATGGGACAGCTGCATATTCGCGGGGGGGGGGGATAGATGTTCCTCAGGGTCCCTTCCAGCTCTATGACTTGAACGCCAGAACCAGCAGCCTGTCCCGCACCCTGCCGCACCCAGTATCTGTCAAAAAGCTCTGAATGGCCAGGGGTCTGCCAAACCCCCAGAGCTCTGTGCAAGAAGGGTCTTAGCTAGATGTGCTCTGGAATAATGTAAGAGCTCAGTCGTGCTCTGCTGGAGCACATTACATAACAATGCATAGGAAGAGCCCGACTGCTAGAGCACACAATGTGGGTTGATCCAGCGCAGTAAGAAGAGCCTTGCTGTGTCAGACCCTGAGCCCAGTATCCGCCCATCTGAAGCCTCTGGGAAGCTCATTAAGCAGGGCTTGAAGATGATTGTCTGCTCCTGTTGCAGCTCCCCAACAACCAGGACTCAAAGGCAGGCTGCCTGCAAGAACAGAGGTTCCTTGTAGCCATTGTAGCTGTTCTGCTTCTATATATGCTGATAGTAAGAGCTGTTCAACAAGGGAACGGATTCTCTTGGGAGGTGGTGGGCTCTCTTTCCTTGGAGGTTTTTAAACAGAGGTTGGATGGCCATCTGTCATGGATGCTTTAGCTGAGATTCCTGCATTGCAGGGGATAGAACTGGATGACCCTCGGGGTCCCTTCCAAATCTACAATTCTATGATTCTTTTCTGCCTCCAATTAAAAATTATTTTAGAAAGGTTTCAGGCTGCAAGGGCTGCTGGCAATGTCTAAGGCCCACGGCCAGCCAGAATGGGTAAGCCACGCTGGACTAGCTGGGGCTCCCTGTGGCAGCTGGGGGGGCAGCCATTCAGGGTTCTGGGAGGGGTGTGGCCGAGTCCAGGGGCCACCATTTTCAGGTGAGATTCAATCTGATACCAGAAAATTCAGATTGCAGAGTTACAGTTGGTTGGGAGTTCTTGCACAACAAACTCACTTCCACAAAAGATAGGTCTTTCTACGACAAGGAAAGCGATGGGAAAATATACAGTACTGGAAAGTGTAGGATGACAAATCAGGACGATGCATGCTCAATAAACAGGTTATCCGGAAGCACTATGAGGTCCTAGCAAAACCCCAATACACTGATCCAACTCTCTGGTGCTGACATGGTTGGAGACGCATTTCTGGTCCCATAATGGAAAGGCACAACAGGCTCACTGGGTGGGGGCACCTATCTGCCACTCACTTTAACACCCAAACTAGCAGATGCCCTCTCGTTCAGCCACACTTGCTTTAAACATTCTCTCATCCTTTAAATACTGAGCCTGTACTATCTTTTCTTTGCAAAATAAAAAATAAAATAAATCCTTCCAGTAGCACCTTAGAGACCAACTAAGTTTGTTCTTGGTATGAGCTTTCGTGTGCATGCACACTTCTTCAGATACACATGCACACAAAAGCTCATACCAAGAACAAACTTAGTTGGTCTCTAAGGTGCTACTGGAAGGATTTTTTATATATTTTTATTTTGTTTTGACTATGGCAGACCAACACGGCTACCTATCTTTTCTTTAGTTAGTTAGTTAGTTACAACAGCCAGATACAACCCAAAGCATGACACTTGGTGATGATGCCTACAATTCTAATGTGGTAATGTAGGTATTATTTTTTTAAAAAACTGGCTCTTTGAAATTATTTGGACAAGGCTGGACGTTCAGTTAGTTATGTCATTTGGTGGGGAAGAACACAAGAGATATTTATTCAGTGTCAGAAAGAGGCGATATATGAAATTCCAAGACGAATCTCGTCAGCGACACTGTTAATTCATCCTGCCGTTTCTATAAATACCAAATGGATTTATGTTTTCACTCTCTTTCCCCTCTCGCACGCTGTTCACTATCAGATTACACATACAGATGACATCACTATCATAATCAAAAGGTCATACCACTATGGTGGCTTACAAAATAAAGGAATAAAAATTATTTCCAGTAACACAAATCAGAATCAGGCCAAACCATCTCAGCAAACAGTCACAGAACCAGCACAGGGAACACAGATGAACAATCCTCTTCACAAGCACCATCTTCATCCGTCTCTCAAAGGACAGCAGGAGGAACATAGAATCATAGAATCATAGAGTTGGAAGAGACCACCAGGGCCATCCAGTCCAACCCCCTGCCAAGCAGGAAACACCATCAAAGCATTCCTGACAGGTGGCTGTCAAGCCTCTGCTTAAAGACCTCCAAAGAAGGAGACTCCACCACACTCCTTGGCAGCAAATTCCACTGTCGAACAGCTCTTACTGTCAGTTCTTCCTAATGTTTAGGTGGAATCTTCTTTCTTGTAGTTTGAATCCATTGCTCCGTGTCCACTTCTCTGGAGCAGCAGAAAACAACCTTTCTCCCTCCTCTATATGACATCCTTTTATATATTTGAACATGGCTATCATATCACCCCTTAACCTTCTCTTCTCCAGGTTAAGGAGAAGCAAACTTATCCACAGGGAGGGAGTTCATGCTCAGCATTGGGGGCTGTGGTGGAGAAGCCCCTGTTCCTTGCAGATGCTAATCTACCCCTTTGGTGAGATGGAACAACACACACACACCGTCTGCTCACAAGACCTTAAATGCTGGGGCCAAGGCAGGGTACCATAGGAGGAGCTGGTCCTGAGCTAGGCAGGAGGACCCTTGAGCTGAACCCTCAGTCCCATGACTCTGGAGCCAATCCCACAAAGGCTACTCACACTCAAGGGAGCAGCTCCTGCTGCAACACCACTCACATGACAATAACCAAAGGCTCAACGGCGGCGTTATAGTCTCGCAGCTGCATCTTCCTTACCTGGAATTCCTTGGTTGGTTCCACACCGTGACCAGCAGGCGCTTCCGCTCATCTTCCTCTGGCAAAGGGCTGGAACACAAAGCAGAAAGGATGCGACCATGAGCCCCTGGGGGCAGCAAGGACCATGTCCCGACTGAGGCTTCTCCCTCAGGCCCTCTCACACTGACTTGGCTACCTGTGGCAGAAATCCAGAGCTGGCCACAGCTTATGGATGCTTCTGATCTGGGTACATAATTTCAGCTCGCATTATTTATTCCAATCCAACCCCCTCACCTAGCTCTGTCCTCAAAGAGGCTGGCCCAAGGGGAAGGTGTGCTTGAGTTGAGAAGGACAGCCAGTGTTCCAGAGGCAGAGGAGTTCAGGTGGAAATTAACAAGCACCATGAGAAGAGGATGCATGTCCACCAGAGGCATAAGAATCTGAGAATCTCAAGACTGAGAATCCAACCCAGGAAGTTCACGGCACTTGCCCCCCCCCCATGCAACAGCACCCTTGGAGAAACCCTTTTTACCTGGTCCAAGTCCCCCCACGACACCAAGGGCAGCTCAGAGTCCGGAAGAAGCTGTCTAGTTCAGAAACTCCAACAGTGGGGAGGGCAGGAGCCTAGCACTTGTGTGTGTGTGTGTGTGTGTGTGTGTGTGTGTGTGTGCACAGACTGACAGTCACAGACAAGTCAGCTTTGTGCACAGGGCCGAGGCATTTGAGCTGCAAGGAAACAGCAGAATAGTGTCTGTCGCTCTTCATCTCATGGCAGCAGCTCCCCATGCGTGAGGCTAGTTGTGCTGAGGCATAATAGCTGACAAGAGATGGGGGGGGGGGAGGTGAGGAGAGGGAGGGAGGGAGGGGGGGAGAGAGACAGAGTCAGAGAAGCAAGGCGAGTCCTAGCACACTTTCTCTGGCTCAGGATACCTGACCAGCCTGTTGCCACACAGCCTGGGCCTTCTCTGGGACACAAGAGGAGAGAGGTGTGTGTGTGTGTGTGTGTGTGTGTGTGTGTGTGTGTGTGTGTGTGAGAGAGAGAGAGAGAGAGAGAGAGAGAGAGAGAGAGAGAGAGAGAGAGAGAGAGATGCCGCAGCTGACACCCCCATCCCCATACTCACAAGAGGAAATGCTCATGGAAGACGGGGCATTTGCTGTCCAGCACAGTCCTGGTCCTCTGCCTGCACTTCCGATCTGTCTCCGGCACAAATGACACCTTCGTTGGGAGAAGAAGAGAAAGAGCGTTGCTGTTACTGTGTGTTAACCCTCTTCTGGCTAGAGCAAGCTTCCAGCCAACACACCTAGATGAGTGGGAAACTGGCAGCTTTGAAATGGGGAAAAAACCTCACCTGGATGTCAAAGCATGAATGGAACCCACAACGAAATGTCAGTGCTGCCTTTTAAAATCCCATGCTGGATTTTTGGGTGGGGAGAGAAGGGGACAGACAGCCTTCATTTTGTGAAGTTATTCAGATAAGCCCCCTAGCTTTGGCTCAGTTCCACAGAAGTGGTGAAATCCTAAGGCTGGGTAACACAGGCAGCAAAGCTGAGGGGGCCAACGAGGCACAGATGGAGCCAGGGGCCACTCACAGTGCCCCTCCGCAGAGGATGCTCCTTTTAGGATTGCACCTGCCACAGCTAACCTGCCACTGCCTTTGCAATCCTCACTCCAGAAAAGCAGAGGCAGCAGCAGCAGCAGCAGCTGCAAGATCCCCAGCACCAAAGAGCCAGCTGAGATGCAGCAGAGATTCCCGCATCCCACAACTGCTCAGACTTCTGCTGGCAAAGAGAAGGAAGGGTTTATAGATGCATGTAGCAAAAATCAATGGCTACAGACAACTTAAGTCAGCAGCTTGGTAAGAAGGAGGGCCTGCGCTCGGAGGAGGGGGAAAGAGAAGAGCAGCTCTCTTCCTCCCCTGCTCCTCCAGGGGAATCCACCCACAACGAAAGATTACTGTCTCGACATCAGCACCTCTCCTGAGGGTGGCAAGCCTACCTTGACAAAGGAGTCACAAATCCGGTACTCCTTCCCCATCAGGCCCTTGGCTTCCATGACTGGGGGGCAGGGAAGAGAAAAACAAAAGAAGAAATTACATTGAAACATGAACAGAAACAGCATATTTTGCTGAGAGCAGGAAAAAATGGTTAAATTGGGATTGCCAACCCAGTGCCCCAAAAGGCATTCAGTGGAGTCCCCAGAAGGGGTCCCGTACTCTGAGCTTTCATTAAAAAGTCTCCAGCTCTCCTAGAACAGAAATTATGAAGCAAAAACTGCAGGTTCCCATCATTAACTGTATCTTTTTATTTGTGACCGCAGCCATTTTGTGACTGGTGCTGTCAGCATCTTCTCAAAATTCCATATGTGCCCCCGGACGAGGAAAGGTTGGTGACTGCTGGATGCACTGAGAGATTGTGCACTCTCTTGCTCTCTCTGTCACACGCGCACGCGCACGCACACACACACACCCTGCAGCTTCCAGCCTATTTGGTCTGCCTAACTCACTCAGCCCTTGACTCCACAGCTCCCTGCTGACTCAGCATAATGCCCCAGCCCCTCTCCTCTCCTCATGCAGATAGCCCTGCCTCCCCCTAGTTATAGGGCTTAATTGAGCTTGGGAATCAAACCACCCAGCATTCTATGCATTCCACCATCCTCCATAAACACAAGGAATTTGGTACCAGAATGGCACAGAATTCAGCATCCTGAGAATCTCAGCTGTTCTTTTTTGTTTTTGGTATTTTTGTGCCTATGGATGCAAATATAGACTTGAAAGTGTGCAGGGGAAACATGGTGAGCTAAACTGGTTTGGCACTAAAGAGGGGTCCAGGGAAGCTCCCATGGTGGTCAGGAATGGCGCTTCATATCGCCCACTGCCTTTCCTGCAGCAGAAGCAGGATAATCTATGACAAAATCTTCTCTTATAACAACAGTGTGCAAAGGCATGCAGATTTAGCTTGGTCTGCAAAATAACAGGTCCAGGATTTATCTTTTCGTCGCCAGTGTTTTGTTTTCTTCCCAGCACCCCATCCTGCTTTCCTTCCTGGAACCTGCTCTGAGCACCAGGGCTCAACCCTGGAAATGTGCATCGTGTGTTTTTTGAAAAGAAAGAGGGCCTCTGACCGCATGCAGCGTACCTTCCCATGGCAGCTATAGAGCACATGCCAACCTACAGGCTCAGCTCAGGCCAAGGGGTCTTCCACCTGGCTGTGAGCCCCTTTCCTTAGAAGCTGACCCACTGGCTGCAAAGGGTTCCAGGAGAGAACAGGACCCGGTCCCAGCCCCTTCACCAAGCCCCTCTTCATGCACCCCTGGTGGCGGTGGCAGCAGCAAAGGGTCCTGCTGTTCAGGGAGGGAGGCAGGGGGAAGCAGGACCCCACCCCATGGATTTCAGCTCACATGGTTTATTCTGCAGGAGCCCAAGTGGCCCAGGGTGTCAGGTCAGGACTGGGGAGATGAGAGTTCAGCCACAGGTGACTTTGAGCCAGTGACTGGTTTTAAGGCTCACCTACCCCACAGGGTTGTTGTTGAGAATAAAATTGGGGAAAGAGAATCATGTGCACTGCCCTGGGCGTTATGGTGGAGGAGGGCAGGCTGGAAAGGCAATAAATTAATGCTCCTGGCCTGCTAACAGCCAATGCTTAGAGGAGTGACTTACAGCTACAATTAAGATGACAAAAAACGAGTAGGTCTGCATGCCAAAGGAACAACTCATTTTGCTTGAGAAAAAAGGAGAGAGAGAGAATTGATGTGTGTGGATAACACTGCAATACTTGCCATGTAATAAAAGGAGTAACCACAAGACATGTTCTCAAAGCACGCTGGTTTTCTGGGCAACCTATTTTTCAATCGATCTGAAGTCTGCCACTTTAAACCTAGCAGAGAACAACCCCCACCCACCCACCCACCCCCCTCACAATTTGCTGAAATGAGTTTAAACCCCTCTGCCTGCAGCTGCCTGCCACTCCACGACTAAGGATCACTGGCAGGAGAGAAAGCAGAAGAGGGAAAGAAGGATTTATAGATGCCGGTGTGTGTGTGTGTGTGTGTGTGTGTGTGTGTGTGTGTGTGTGTGTACGTACACACAAGCATGTAATGTTTTCTATTAGTAAAAGCCTACTAAAAATACCCAGGCCTGAGCATTTGGTTGGAGGCAGGCGCAGCTCCACTTCCAGATGCCAAACTGCATTTCATGCGCCTGACTTCCTCCTGCTCGCTATGACAGGATCTGTGCTGGAGGCCCAAAAGCACCATCAAGCTAAATATCAAGAGGCTGCATCTTGATTTTAGCTCAGTCTCATCCTTGCGCAGCTGTGCCGCGACCACAGCGGAGGAGAGGCTGGAGTTTCTCTGGGCAGTGCTGCATAATCCAGGCTCCATCCCCACCCTGCACTTGCTGCCCCCATAGAAGAAAGAGCCAGGATGCTCTTCCGCACACAGCTGGTTCTGCCCTGGCTGCCCATTCCACCAACAGAAGTGGAACAAGAAGAGAAGCAGCCACAGGGACTGCAGGTGGCAGGGATGTATCTCCCCCCCCACCCACCCCCCCGGATGTACTTTCTTCTTTACTAAATCCTCAAAAGTGTCCACCAGCCAGAGCCAGGTGGAACATACTGCCTTGGGGCAGAGCCAGACGCATAACAGGGGCTCAGTGCTCCCCACACCCAACAGCCTCATAGCCAAGCACACATCTGAGTGATGACAGATTTGGTATTGTAACGCAAAACTCTGAAACTGGTCAGCTGCAGAGCTAGTGAAAGACCTGGCCAAAGGCAAAAAATCAAAACGCACAGAGGTTGAGAGAGATAAGCCAGGCAGGGCAGGGAATCCTCTGTGAAACTTGAACATTTTAAGGAACATCCAGTTATGTCAACATTCTTAAGCATAAAGCCCTGTTTTAAAGCTGGAGGTCAGACACCCTCAGGAGATACTCATAGACCACCAGCAAAAAGCAAAGCCACCATTGCAGTTGGGGTGGTGGTGGAATGGCCACCCCACAAAAAAGTGAACATTTCAGCTACCCAACAGGTGCTTCTCTCCACCTGCTCAGTTCCTTTGGCTTCCCAGGTTGCTTACTCACCATAGAGGTTCAGGTCCTTTCCTTCTGTGGTGATGGAGAGCTTCAGCTGCCCTAGAGGAGGCAAGAAAGGTTATGACTGAGAGTGTATAGAGAAGCTGGACTTGGAATCTGGGAGACACTGAAAACTACCTCTGGCAGAGAGTCACTAACTGGCCTCAGTTACTCATCTGTGAAATGGAAACAATGGGAACTTGCATTAAATGCAACTAGATATGCAGCTGGGGACAGCTATCTGGCTCCCATCAGAATCCAGAAGTTTTCTCTCTCTCTCTTCCTCTCCTGCCCACACAAATTATGCACCACAGTCAGTTCTCCTGAGGAGAGGCATAAAAACTTAAGAAAAGTCCTACCGGGTCAGGTCAAAGGCCCATCCAGTCTTGTTCTCACATTAGCCAACCAGATGCCCCAATGGGAAGCCCAAAAGCAGGACATGAGCACAACAGCAACTTGTATTCAGAAGCATTCTATTGTCTCCAACCATTGTGGCTGTTGTCGTTTAGTGGTGTCCGACTCTTCGTGACCCCATGGACCAGAGCATGCCAGGCACTCCTGTCTTCCACTGCCTCCCGCAGTTTGGTCAGACTCATGTTGGCGGCTTTGAGAACACTGTCCAACCATCTCGTCCTCTGTCATCCCCTTCTCCTTGTGCCCTCCATCTTTCCCAACATCAGGGTCTTTTCCAGGGAGTCTTCTCTTCTCATGAGGTGGCCAAAGTCTTGGAGCCTCGGCTTCAGGATCTGTCCTTCCAGTGAGCACTCAGGGCTGATTTCCTTCAGAATGGATAGGTTTGATCTTCTTGCAGTCCATGGGACTCTCCAGAGTCTCCTCCAGCACCAGAATTCAAAAGCATCAATTCTTCGGCGATCAGCCTTCTTTATGGTCCAGCTCTCACTTCCGTACATTACTACTGGGAAAACCATAGCTTCAACTATACGGACCTTTGTCGGCAAGGTGATGTCTCTGCTTTTTTTGTGGCTAGAAGCCACTATTAGTCTTATCTTTCATTAATTTGTCTAATCCTCTTTTAAAGTTGGCGGTGATCGCTGCCTCCTGTGGCAGAATTTAAATATGTGCTGTGTGAAGAATTGAAGAATCATAGAATCTTAGAGTTGGAAGGGACCCCAGGGCCATCTAGTCCAACCCCCTGCAATGCAGGAATCTAAGTTAAAGCATCCATGACAGATGCCCATCCAACCTCTGCATAAAATCCTCCAAGGAAGGGGAGTCCACCACTTTCTGAGGGAGCCCATTCCACAGCCAAACAACTCTTCACTAAACATACCCAACTCTCTCGACCGTTCCTCATGAGGCTTGGTTTCCCGATCACTGATCATCTTGGTCACCCTCCTCTGCAGATGTTCCAGCTTATCAGTATCCTTCTTAAAAGGTGGCACCCAGAACTGGACACAGTACTCTAGGTGGGGGTCTGACCGAGGCAGAATAGAGTGGGACTATTACTTCCCTTGATCTGGACACTAGACTTCTGTTGATGCAGCCTAGAACAGCGTTAGCTTTTTTTTGCTGCTGTATCACACGGTTGACTCATGTTAAGCTTTTGGTCCAGCAAGACCACAAGCTTTCAGAAGTACTTTCTTTTGTCTGTCTGTGAATGCCCATGAGTCCTAGAGTTAGGAGACAGGGAGAAAAACTTTTCTCCATCTGCTTTCTCCACTCCATGCATAACTTTGTACACCTCTCTCATGTGGCCCCTTGCTAGCATTTTCTAAAGCAAAAGGCCCCAGGTGTTGTAATCTGAGTTACTCCAGCCCCTTCCTTTTCCAAATCTACAATACCCTTTCTGTGATGGCACAACCAGAAATGTACAAGCATGGCTGCACCATAGATTTGCATAAGGGAATTATGATATTGTCAGTTTCCTTTCTAGTCTCTTTCCTAATGAGCCTGGAGAGAACCAGTGGGACACTCTGAATGCAAACACTATAAGAAGGACAGGGGTTGTTGTGGGTGAAGATACTGGGCCCCAGGAGCAACTGAGTGCTGGGGACGTTCTTACATCCCCCTGACCCAAATGCTCAAGGTGGTTATGAGATGGAGAATGAAGCCAAGGAGGCCTCCAACATAGGAAATGTGGTAGCAACAGGTGGCTTGCATTACTGACACATAGACTGGGTGCATACTTTTCCCAATCATGACAAAGAGATAAAATTTATAACTACTCAAAATATCCAATGTGGGTAACAACAATTAGAATGCAATAAGATGATAATAACAATAATGAACCACAGTAAGATTCCCCCTCCCAAGATAATAAGCAAAACATGAAGAGCTAAAACCATAACAGGGAATCAACCAAGCCAGCAGGAGTTGAAAAAACGAACTAAAGAAACACCCCAGAACTCCACAAAAATATCAAAAGGACCCCTGTGCACACTTTTGTGGTTTGCACATGGTGTGTGTGTGTTTATGTGTGCACACTGTTTGCAAAACAAAGCAAGTCAGCAGTTTGCTTTTTACCACTAGGTTAAGGATAGCTCTGATTTATGGTTTGCTTTATAAGTGTCAGGGCAGCCGGGAAGCTTTGACAGGCAGCCGGTCATTCAGGAATCCTCATTGTATGATTAGTCTTCCGTCCTCCTCCTCCTCAGGGCACACAGCAAAGATCCACGGGAGACCACTGCGTGGAGGGTGCCCCCTGGTGGGCAAGAGGAGGCAAGGCCATTTGTGCTGCACCCAGGGCCTCAAATATCCAGGAATGTACCGGTAACAGAAGGGAAGTGGGGGCGATATATACAGCTGGATCAGAAAAAGAGCCATTAAGCCCAGCATCCTATTTCCGACTCCAACGGAGGCCAGCCAGAGGCTCCGATGGCAGAATTCACAGGCAGTGACAGCCATCCATCATTGTAACCATGCAGCATCTGATTGCCTACATCTGAACTTGCAGGTTCCATTTCGCAGTCATGGCTAACAGCAATGGGGAGGAAAAAAGGAAAGACCCTTCTCTCTCTCCCTCTCCTTCATGAGCTTGTCTTAAGCCTTTCCAAAAGCCACCTAAACTAGTGGTTATCTCTGGTGACAGAAAAGCTTCGTATTCAACTCTCCACAGCATCCATGCATGGTTTGTTGCCATTTTTATTTTCCAGCAGAAACCCTCCTTCATAAAACAGCAGCAGGCAATGCTGAAATTCAACCAGGAAAGCTTTATCAGGTAGAAAGATGTAGTGGGAGATTGATGGCCTCCTCACCTGTTTAATTTCTACCACTCACACACCTGCGGGGGTTGGGGGGTGGGAGGGGAGTTCCAGGCATAATCCTTTATCTTGTTTGGGGGCATTCACTTAAGTCTGCAACAATTATCCCTAAGCCGGGGGGAGCCCCATTACAACCCTTTCCTGCAACTGGGAAATGAATAGAGGTGGCAGTGCATGTGTCCCTGAGAATGAATGAATGTGGCTATCTGCGTAGTCCACGGAGAGAGGCAAGACACAGTGCACACCCAAATCATTCTGAAGCAAGGCCAGTCTGCGGCCCCTCTGGAAAGCCTGCCACATCTTGGATTCTTCTCATTCACTAGTGGGGTATACTCTGAGTTCAGAAGTTGTGGGAACAAGCCGGTCAACCGAACAAAGGGCCTGCTGTGAAAGCGGAATGGCGCTGACCCAGCCAAGCGTGTCTGGCAGATCCTGCCAGCCAACAACCAAGCCTAGCAGGGAATAATTTGCCAGGAGCAGAATCCCCTCCCAGGAAACAAAGCCAGAGGGGCAGGGAAAGGAGCATGAGAAATTCCAACTTAGAGGCACCATTAGAAGCCCATATTCATAAGCACAGAGGCCAGAGACTCATGTGTGGCTTTCAAGCAAGTGCTCCGGCTCATGGGATGCTGAATCCCATGCGTTTAATACTGAACTCCAGGCAAGCGGATGTGGAATCATAAACAACGACAGACGAGGCTGGAGTACCTACATCTGCACCAGTGCTAAAGGACACCTTGTTTCACATTTCACGTGGGTTTAACTCCTCCCTGTAAGCAGTGCCTCTGTCAAGGGTGAGCCCAGTCCTGTCCAGGCTCAAATCCGTTTCCATCTGCAAGGCTGAATTCTGAGCCAAGAGTTGGTTACATGAGTGTAAGAAGATCCTTGCTGCTGGAACAGACTGGTATTCAGAGGTAGATGGCCTCTGGACATGGAGGCTCCATTTAGCCAGTTATGGTTAAACTGATTCTAAAAGGTCAGCTCTGAAGATGTACTAAACAAAAGAGGGTCCTCTTAGCTTGCAGAGAGTTCCTGCCTTTAAAATTAACATAAAGGAGACCCCCTCCCCCAGATCAGAGGACACAAGCTTCAGCCCAGCACCTCTCTTGCTAGAAACTGGCTAGTAGTCCAGAGGCCTGGTCTTCAGCTGGTGGGTAATGGCCTGATCCAAGCTGGGTCACAACAGGAGCCCTGCCACCATACAGATAGAAGCACAGTAAAAGGTTAAGAAATTGGTCCCCAAATGCATGTTTTGGTCAAAAACGGGCCCTGGGCCTGAAAAGGGCAAAGATACCTGACCTAGAGATTGCACAAATTATCCCATGTCAATCACATTCTATGTGGAAGTAAATCCCATTGGTTGACGTGGTGGAGATTCACAGGGGGTCACTGCAAAGTCCTGGCACAGCAGTGAGGAAATGACATGAGCCCTCCCATGCGTGCCACACAGGAAGGTTCCGTGTGCACAGATGCTGCTGTGTGTAGACGTGTGAAGGGGAGCTATGAGGGGCGGCAGCTCCCTGCTTAGAGGCACACTCCCCACCCCCTGCGCACACACGGAGGGTGGGAGCGTTGCCACGGCCTGCCTCTGCTGCAAGGGCTGCACACAGGCTCCTTCCCCTGACACCTGATACAGAGACACCAACAGCAGCACCTCCCACCACACTCCCCTCCTGCCTGCCAGAACAAGGGAGTCCTGCTGGCAACAAGCTCTGCAGCCACAGCAACAAGCTCCATGCTTCCCCAACCCAACTCACCAAAGGTTTTCACATAGCAGGGAGGCTCCAGCTGGTCGACTGACCTGACACAGAGGGAGGCTCGGGGGGCAGCTCCGTGCTCCATCCCCCCACCCACCCATCCAGCCGAGCACCCTGGCTCCTCCACTCTCTCCTACTGGAGGCACCTGCTTTTCCAGCAGCCCAAGTCACTGGGCTGAGCCAGGCAGCTTCAAAGAGGCTTCAAAGTCATTTCCTCAGAGAAGCAGCCGCTGGGGCCTGGCCTTCCCCTAACCGCCACTATTTGAACAGGACAAAAGGCACCACTGATGCCCATTGGTGGATTTGAAAGCCAATCTGCACCTGCCCACACCAGAGAGAGAAAGAGAGAGACACCCCGCCTTGAAGGCAAAGTACAAAATTGCACCGCCAGCGTGTGTCTGTGGGTGTGCACCACACTTAAGTGGTGTGGGTGCGTGCATGCACATACATTAACATTTTTTTAGAATTACAGCGATTATTTACTCATCTGTGAGCATATGAATATTCTCCAATGCCTGTTTTCTAACTCCCCGATGCCGGAAAGAACACAAACAGTCACAGCTTGATTTCACGCACTGCTAATGCTGGCTTTACGGAAACTTCTATGGGGCAGGGTACTGGGCGGGGGGTGGGGGAGGCAGCCAACATGTCCATCATCAAACCTAGTGTTTGTCTCCAGGGTCTCCTGCAGCCCCTGCTCACTTGGTCCTTTTCCATGGACCCTTCCATGCCTTCCATCTACTCCAGCACACTGTCTGCTCTCTGCCTGGCAGTAGCTCTTCAGCCTCGAGAGAGGGAGGGAGGGAGGGAAGGAATAATAATAATAATATCCTTGTTATTCCTGTGTTATGTTTTCCTGACTACCTGTATGTGTTAACCTGGTCTGTGACCGTATAATAAAATTTGATTTTGATTTGAATAATAATAATAATAATAATAATAATAATAATAATAATTTATTATTTATACCCCGCCCATCTGGCTGGGTTTCCCCAGCCACTCTTTCCCATCACCTAATTTGCCCAATATCTTTTAAACTGGAGATAACACAGGAAGGGGGCCATTCAACCTGGGAGACCTTCTGCAGGCAAAGCCATTGCTGTTCCACTCAGCTACAGTCTCTTCTCTCTCCCCAGAGAGTACCCCCACTTAGACTGCTATATAAACAGGCAAGTCGGGTTTTTTGTTGGGACTCTGGGGTATATGTAAGAATCTTTTTAAGCAGCAAGCTTTCTGCCTTACAAGATGCTGACACCCTTAGAAATGCAGCACTTGAAATGGAGCAGGGTATTTTACTTTGGCTCTGCAAAGTCCTGCCAGGGCTCTGCTCACATGGACTCCACTTGCCCCAGCTCCCCTTTTGCAATGTGCTTCCAGGCCAGCCCCCAGCCCACTTCCACCTACCAGGACCTACCCTTGCCTCTAACGCAGGAGTGGCTGATCTTCCTCCTCCGGTTCTTCTGGAGCCTCTCCAGCGCCTTCCCCGGCGAAGTTTGAGCTCTGGAAATGCTGCTGCTGCTTTCTGGAAGATGTGCAGGCACCTGGCCTTCCTCCGCACAGGTGTCGAGCTCCATACCTGCAAGGAAAGCAGAGCTCTGGGGAGAAGCTTGCTGGGTAGAAGCTGACAGCTGCTGGTCCCTTTGGCCACTACCTGAATATGCAGGAGGAGGAACTATTATTGCAGCCTTTTCGGCCAGTGTTATCAACCATCCTGATTCAGATTGGGGTGGGGACCTGAAGGTGAAACACTGTCTTGCAAGTGGCCACGTCCTATGTGTCTCCCTATACTTCTCCCATGGCACCTTCACCTTGTGGGTCTTTCCAAGCGCTCACAGGGACTCAAAGAAAGCTGTTGCTTTTATTTGCCAATGACTATTTTCATCCTTGTGGTTTATTATGATTTGGTGAACTTTATTGCTTTTGTGGATTGTTGAAAGCCGCAGAAAGGCAGGATACAAAGAAAGGTGGGTGGGTGGGAAGGAGAGAGATCAGGTGGGCTACGAAGCAGGGCTCTGGGCTCATCCACACTGGCTTGTGTCCCATGATTACTAGTATTTTGTATCAATCTATTATGATGAGTCTGATTGGGGGCTTTTATTTATTTTTGTCCTCCTCCTTTCCCCAGGAAAACCTGCAGCTGACTGCTGAAACAGAGCAAAGTCAATCCATGGAAAACTCAAAGAAAAAATTCTTCCTGTTCTGAACATGTCCTAAAATAGTTCCTGAACGGGATTCTGCATGCTTTCCCGGGAGCTGTGTTGTGGGTGATCCACTCCCAAATCCTTTCCTTCTTTCTCTGCCTTACCCTGCAGGGTCTTTCCCCCAGTTTTGCCCCCTCCAGCTCTGAGCAGCACACTTTGGGTTTTCTTGGGATGCTTAAATCTTTTATTTTACTTTCTCCTGTTTAGCGTTCATCTAAAAATCAAACGACACACATTGGAAGGGTCATGGCTCCTTTTGTACAGGTCAAAGGATTGCCCAATTATCTGGTTTTCTGACTCTCTGCCACAGGTGGGCAGAGCTGAAGGTGGAGACATTTGATTAGAGGAAGAATGAATAGGGAAACATGGGGCTTCAGGGCTCTTTCCCCAAGGAAAACCTGAGGCAAAAGCCACGAGTGGGAACACCCACCACAGGACCAAATTGAAAACAGGACAAAGAGGTACAGACTTAAGGGAAGAACCTCCTGCAATCCCAGAGAACAGCTATCAGTTAGACCACCCTGGGATCAATGGGCACATGACATGACCTACTGAGTGGTAGCTCCTTATCATCTCTTAGCTCACAGTCTTCGTGTGGGGTGTGTGTGTGTATACATTTATTTTTAATGAAACTTTTCAGCATAGAATACAATAGATTAATCTAAATAGAAATTGGGGGGGGGATCCAACAAAAAGAGAGAAGAAATACAAAGCCCTTGTCTCACCTGGGAGTTTCCCTTCCCTCTCTCAGCCTCCAGACTCGTTTTCCTACACACACACACACACACACACACACACACACACACACACACCCTTCAGCCAGACAAGGGCGCTTGGAGTGGTTTCTAGGCAGCCCCTTGGATAACCCACTGTGCGTCCCTTAAATTCTCCCGCCTGCTCTGCTCCACCAACCCACCCGCAGCATCTCTTGCTTCCTAGGCAGGGTCTTTCTGTTTGGCTTGGCCAACATGCCACTGTTGTCTCCTAGAAACTCCCTCCATCTTTTAGGCACAGCTTCCTGACGCTGCCTTTTTATTGCATTCTTTGGAGTTGCCAACTGCACAGAAAAACAAGAGCTTCGCTTGCTCCTGCAACCATGATTGGCATCAGATTGATGTGCAGCGATGAGCATCAAGCATAAGAACACAAGCAGAGCCTGCTGGAGCAGGACCAAAGCCCATCTAGTTCAGCATCTTGTTCTCACAGGGGCCGACCAGATGACTGATGGAAGCCCACAAACAGGATTCAAGCACAAGAGAACTCTCCTTTCCTGTGGCTTCCAGCCACTGGTAGTCAGAAGCATGGCTGCTTCAACGGTGGAGGCAGAGCCAGGGCCGGCGCGTCCATTTAGGCGAACTAGGCAGTTGCCTAGAGCGCCAAAATGGAGGGGGCGCTGGCCAGCCTGCCCCCCACCGCCGCCCGGTGCCGCCCCAACCAGCGGCGGAGCAAGCAGCTTGGGGCGAAAACCGCGGCAGCGGGGGCGCCAAAATGGAGGGGGCACTGGCCAGCCTGCCTCTCGCCCCCCCCCCGCCGCCGCCCGGTGCCGCCCCAACCAGCGGCGAAAACCGCGGCGGCATGACGTACGGTGCCCCGCCCCCTCGCCTAGGGCGCCAAAATCCGTGGCACCGGTCCTGGGCAGAGCATAGCCATCCTGGCTTGTAACCGTTGGCGGCCCTCTCCTCCCCCATGAATTTGTCTAATCCTCTTTTAAAGCCTTCCAAGTTGGTGGCAATTACTGCCTCCTGCAGCAGCAAGTTCCACAATACGCATAATTTTACAAACTTGGTTAGAGCATGGTGCTGATAATGCCAAGGCTCAATCCCTGCGAGGGACAGCTGCATATTCCCCCAGAGTCCCTTTCAACTCTGAAATTCTACGGTTCCCAAACATTTCTCCCCCCCCCAACCCCTTGAGAAGAACTTGATGGTCTTGGCGGACTACGTGTGATTTTTCTACCTGTTGTAGCAATTGTAACGTGCCAGCGAGTGCTAAAACTGCATTTTTACAGACCTGCTGCAGACCCCCTGGATGAAGCTTACACACCACCGGTGGGGCCCACGGACCATAGTCTGCCAACTCCTGCTTTAAAATGCTGGGCAGTGCACAAAGCCCTAGAAGGCCATAGTCCCACTATTCACTCCATTTCACTGATGGGAAACCGAGGCCAACAGCAACTCACCTCATGAGTGCCTGGAAGAGAAGGGTTTTCATACTGGTGTCAAGGAAAACTCCGGGTCATCAGACCAGCATCCCCCTTCCCCAGCCCCCTGTGCTGCTGCCTTGTTGCACAGGCCAGACCTTGGATCTGCACAGCTACCTCCTTGCAGAAAGCAGGGTTATATTTAAAAACAAACTAGCAGCCAAGCCCGAGGACCCCGAGTTCAAGCAGATCACACCAGCCTCCCCAAACAACTGTCGCCAAGCAAAGGGGAACTTATGGAGGGGCCAGCTGGACCCTACCTTCAGACGAGGCAAGTGAGCGTCCCGTAGAAGAACCCGCCTGCTCTCCAAGGAACGAAGGGATGAAGCTGCAGGGAAGTCTTTTTGAACTGGGACTGTCTGACTAGCATGGATGGAAGCCAGTGGGAGGGAGGGAGGGAGAAGACAAGGAGAATTAACAACTTTGAGGGGGAGGAGTCCTGGGAAAAGGCTCTTTTCCTCAGAAGGGTAGCGTTGCCAAGAGAACCCCCAGCAAGCAGCGAGGACTTTGCCCCTCAGAGCCTGGGAAGCAACAGAAAAGGGCCAGTTAGAAGGCAGTTTTTGATAACCTGCCTTCTACCTGGATAACCTGCCGCCTCCTTCTCCAGTCCAAGAATAACATAAATCATTTGCCAGGACCTCCGGTCAGGGACTTTAACTCCATCATAGCACGACTAGGTACCTTTTTTACCCAGGCACATCAAAAATGGCAACTGTCAAAAATGGTTCTGCGTGGGAATCTTCCTAGGGTTGCCAGAACTGGAGGCGTATGGGGTATTTTGGTGTTTGTTTTTTTGGCTGGACTGTCAAACGTCCAAAGCTACTTGGATCACTGAATTGAACAAGGAGTTAGAGAAGCCACAAATCAAGAATGAGGAACCAACTTACGTCTCATTTGCAACAGACAGTCCTGTCTGATGCCAAGAGACCAAAGCACAGGAGGAGGAAGGTGGGGATTAGAAGAAGCAACTTGGAGGGAGGGAGGCAGGAGGGGCCTCTGCCCACAGCGGCTTCGCAGGGCTGCCAAAAGAATCCCCAGCATGGAGTGAAGGTTTGGCCTCTTCTGAAAACCTTTCCGCCAAGGCCAAAGTAGGTGCTTGGATGGGAGCCAGGGGGCAGGATGTGAAGCTCTTTCCTCCAGCAAGGGTCTTTCAACTTGTTCCCAAATGATCTGGAGTTTGGGGGACAGGGTGAGGGGGTTGAGTTGGCAGATTGTTCAGGGTGGTTACAAAAGCCGAAAGGGGTCACAAAGAGCTCCAAAAGGGTCTCTCCAAACTGGGTGAGCAGGAAATGAAATGGGGCAAATACCACTTGATTCCATTCCATGTAGTGATGCCCATTTGGGGAAACTTCATACAGTATATATAAGGATCTGAACTGGAGGTGACACACCCACACCCGAAGGAGAACTTGAGCTCCAGTGCCAGCGACGAAAAAGGCAAATTCCACACAAGGGATGCCTGAGAAAGCACTGAAGATAGAACCATCGGAAGCGCAATATTCTTGCACAATTCTGTCATGGGACTATGCTTGGAAAACAGCATGCAGTGCAAATGTCAACAGAAAAAGTTGTTTGGATGGCCAGGGCAGGGCTGGAGCCAAGAAAGGCCTCCCTGTCCATTTGTACACAATAATCGTTTTAAAAATGCACTGGTTCACATTGTGACATGGTAAGTCAAACTATGCGACCATGCTGCCTGCCCCTTCCAGGAGCTCCCACCCACTTTCATAGAATCCTAGAGTTGGAAGAGACCACAAGGGCCATCCAGTCCAACCCCCTGCCAAGCAGGAAACACCAAGCTTTGTGGCTCCTCAGTAAACCACGGCTTAGCTCAGGTTGTCATCCATGCTCAGGTTGGTGGTTCTGCTCTCTCCTCCTCAGTCACAAGCTGCACCCAAGAACAAACCACGGAAGAGCAAAGTGGCTGCCATCTCCTCTCAGGGAGCCTGCACCTCCATCCTAAGCCAGGAGAGAGGGGGGTCATTATTTCTAAAACCTCAAGTTGTCCCTAGTCTCCTCCCTGAATTTCCTACTTCTCAGAGCAGCGGGGAGAAACAAAACACAATTCAAAGTGTTGGTGCTGACCTTTAAAGCCCTAAACGGCCTCGGTCCTGTATACCTGAAGGAGCGTCTCCACCCCCACCGTTCAGCCCGGACACTGAGATCCAGCGCCGAGGGCCTTCTGGCGGTTCCCTCATTGCAAGAAGCAAAGCTACAGGGAACCAGGCAGAGGGCCTTCTCGGTAGTGGCGCCCACCCTGTGGAACGCCCTCCCATCAGAAGTCAAAGGTACTAACAACTATCTGACATTTAGAAAATGCCTGAAGACAGCCCTGTTCAGGGAAGTTTTTAATCTGTGACATGTGTATGTATTTTAATGTTTGCTGGAAGTCGCCTAGAGTGGCTGGGGAGACCCGGCCAGATGGGCGGGGTATAAATAATAAATTATTATTATTATTACCTGGCTTCACCTGCTTTGTGTTAATTCATTGCCTTATGCAATAATTTTATCCTACAATCAATGGAGACTGAGTGATTACTTTTTCTACACAGCCCACCCACAATATAGATCAATCACATATTTTTTGCCCTGCCCCTGAAAAGCACTTCTTGAGAAACTGGTTCCATTCCAAAAATAAAAGCTCACTGCAGATGGCTCAGTGAAATTGTGGGTGGCCATATAGCAGGATTGCCACCCCCTCTTCCTTCCTGGGACATGTGCAAGGAGGGAAAGGCGTGGATAGCCTAATCAAGGGGAGCATTTTCAAATGCGTATCAAGCAGCCACACTCACCCTTGCGGACGGCAGGATCATGCTAGGATCAATCTAGATCGAAAGTGGTATGTTGAGGACGAGCGTGAATGACTCTGGATTGAGGAAAAACTACATTTCTGCACTACAACCAGGTTAGAGTGTAGGTTGCATCTACACTAAACCAGGCTTTTCAACAGCCACTGTGTCCTCTGGTCGTCTGTGGAGAAAAAGGGGTCTTCCAGGCAAAGATGTTTTTGAAAAAAGCTTGGTATCTGAAGAAGTGTGCATGCACATGAAAGCTCATACCAAGAACAAACTTAGTTGGTCTCTAAGGTGCTACTGGAGGGAATTTTTTTTATTTTTTATTTTGTTTTGACTATGGCAGACCAACACGGCTACCTACCTGTAACTTGAAAAAAGTTAGTAAGAGTTGGTCATTTCCTTTTTTCTTCCTTCCAGGCCACCCATGTGCCACAAGCAATTCAAACAGGTAGGATGGGGCAGACTGGGCTACTAACATTTTCCATGGGCTAGTGACTTTTGTGGACTCGCTTGCAGGACTCAGACCAAGCAACTATAAGAAGACAACGGTAGGAGAGCAGTGCACGCTCTACAGAACTAGAGCAGAATAACACATGCAGCTGCGTTTCTGAGGGTTTAATAATAATTACTGCCGGAGTGTGACTTCTCCCTCGACAAAAGCAGATACCCACCCGCCGCCCGCCCCTTTGCTGTGAGCTTAGTCTACCAAACACATTTCATTCTCAGTTTTCATGTTGGGTTTATTCTCCAGTGTTCTTCTCGGGCTACTTCATGCACCAGATGACGTGGAAGATCCTAAGGTGTGACCACGATTCCTACCTTTGCGCTGTTATAAGAAGCTATTCTCATGGAATTTTCCTCTGGAGACAAGGCCACACAGGCAGGAAAGTGGAAGAGCTGGGATTTTAATGATTCCAAGTCCAAGAAGAGCAACCAGGGATCCCCATAAAGGGGAATAAAAACCCATCTCTATGGTAGGCTGCTGCCTACACATGCCCCCCCCTGCCTTTTCACTTCAAGCCAGGCCTAGAGGTTAGTTGCTGGTCTCAAACATGAGTGGGGAGGGAGGAGGAGGAGGAGGATTTATGGGCTGGAACTGAAAGGGGGTCTTCTCTGGTTTCTGAGGCACTCTCTTGAGCCAGAACTCTCCATCAGCTGTGGAAGAATAGGAAAACAGAAACATAGTAAGGCACAAGGACAGGGATGCACATAACGCTGGCTTCCTGGTCATGTGATCAAAACTTGGCCCCCTGAGGATTTCCAACATAAGGAGGGCAGGAAAGGTGTATGGGAGGAGGAGAATCTCCCTGTGACCATGGGGCTGCTCAGTCCACTTGAGAAACAAACCAAGGATCTACTGGGCTTTACTGCAACTTCCTTATTTTAGAACATCTCGGACTCCCTGGCCATCCAATGATCCAACTGCTTGCTGAGATGGGTGTCCTGCTACTGATGCTTTCGAATAAATTTGTTCTTATTGTCGGAGATATCCAGCTAAATCCTACTCAAAGCAGACCCACTTAAATTAGCAGACCTCAGTTGGTCATGCCCATTAATTTTAATAGGTCTACTCTGAGCAGCAATAGCACTTGACACAAACCTATGTCTTTAGCATCCTCTGCCACAGCACTTCCTCTTTGCTTCCCTCCTTCCATTTCTACTTCTGTACTCAAGGTCCTTAAGGAAAACAGCACAACCAAAGAGGAGCCCCACAAGGCAGAGACTAAGAGGAGGCCCAGCAGATCCCTGGGCTGAGTGAGGGAAGTGGCTCCTGTGCCTCACAGGACCTGACCTTCCTCTACGGCCACTTGTGTTTCCTTCTGCAAAGTCCCCTGGGAAAGAGCTTGTTGTGTGTAACATGCTGGAAAAGAGGCTTATGCTATGTGGATCAACATGCAGCTCTCCTGCACCTGAAAGGCTCTCCTCTTTTCTCCTCCCCTCCACCCCACCCTCAGGCGAATTATTGGTCCATCTGTCATTGCTGTTGTTATTTGACTGCTGGCTTTTCGATTATCAATTAAAAACAACAACAACAACCCCAACTCAATAAGCAAAGTAGCCTGCAGAGGTCCATGGCCTCAGCCCAAGGGGCTGCCAGCCTTCTGCCCATCTTTTTTCTCCATCCCAACCCCAACAATAGCCCTTTGGCCCTGGTCTTCATTTAGTCTGTTGTTAAGACACTGCAGAACTTTGAGGGGGCCTGGCCTGCACATTTACATTTTGGGGTGGTGGCTGCCCCTCCCTAGATGGTGTGCCTGCACCCACCTTCCCACCTTTCCATTCCACAACATAGTGCATGGCAAGAGCTGCCACAAGGCAGAAGGTGCTGGCAGCACTCACCCTCCATGTGCAAAGCGCCTGTGCTGCTCTTGTGCGACTTAAACTTGACCGCGGGCTTTTGCCCATCAGCAGCAGTAGCAGCCGTCGCTGGTGGTGGTGGTGGTGGCACCTGTGTTCTGCTGTTTTCTGCAGGCTGAGAAAGAGAATAAGTGGCAACGATGGATCTCTCTACCCCACCCTTTAGGACTGCTTGCCCAAGATAGATAAGAGGTTTGACTGGGGAACCAAAACACACACTAAACCTAAAGTGTCTGAAATGTCTGCATTTCTAGCCCTCGTGGCTAAGGACAACATCATCTTTAAAATACCACCATGGTGTCCTCTGAGAACTTTCCCAAAGGCAGAATCTATGGTCTATGGAAGTTCAAAGATTGGATGGTTGTTATCAGCTGGGGTGAATAAATGAGGTACCCTTTTAAAAACAGTCTGTTATTTTGAGGTGGGGGACAGAGTGATGGAAACCTTAATTATGCAGAAGAGAACAGTTCCCCCCCCCAAATATCTAATATCCAGATTGGGGATACATGTTTCACACCTTTTGCCCAATTTGGGCCATGGAAGACTCAAATTCAACCTGAAAATACATGTAATGGGTTGGGGAGGGGAATTCACTCCTTTTTATTCATTATTACACATTACAAAATATTTTCTTTTCTTGTCCTGCATTTCTATATCTTACATTTTAATAATTAACAAAACAAGCCCGCCTCTCTAGTCCCTAGCAAGTTGTTCTACCATGTTGCTTTCTTGAAAAACCTATCTTCTTGATTACCACTGTTCAAATTCCACATACCCAGTTGGTGCCTGGGTAGGAAATGGAGTTTCTTAACCCACCTGAGAGATCTGCCCTGCTCTGACAGCACTTATGCCTTCCTGGTAGAGCTGGGCCTTGTCTGGGAGGCCTTCTCCTCCTCCTCCTCCTTCACTGCAAGGTGGATCCACAACTTCCTGCTGCTCTGCTAGCATTGGCATTGGACGCCTGAAAGCCACAGAGTCTAGAGCAAAACCGGAACACACAGCTCAGTCTTTCCTAGAAAATCTCTTGGATGCCTGCCCCCGCAGCTAGATTTATGCAGTACCTACAGCTAGAAGTAAGCTATCCAAACCTCTTAAGGCAAACTTTAGTTGGCTTTTGGTACGTCTCAGGAGATTTTCTTTCATGGGAATCTAAAGAATGGAGGGGAAGGAAGAAGAGAAGAGAATGCAGTTTAGAGCCAATCCTCTGAATGAGTTTCTTGCAAGCCAAATGCAACTAAAACCACCCCTGAGTCAAGAGCAAACATGTGAGATGGAACCTGGTTCTGAGCCGCCACCACATCATGTTTCAAAACCACATGTGAGTAACAGGATGGAGGAGAAACTGGACTAACCTTACCTGGTACGACTTCAAAACAAAACTCCAATTTGGGATAGATAGATAGATATTTGTGCCTCTCCACCTTACAAGGGTCCGGTGCAACGGAAATGAACTGGAGATGTAAAAGTATCATCCAGTTTCCTCCTCTGCAACCCTCCTGCCCCCAGTCCACAATTGCAATATAGCTGTGTCTTTATTGGGTCAGTCCAAGGGTAGATTCCATGAACCTTTTCATTCCACACAAGGATCTCTTCCCTGGTGGATTTGGTTTTGTCTGATGCAGCTTTTAGGAGACTCCTGGCCCCAGCGGACTCCGTTCCCTCCCACTTCTGACCAAACACATGTAGGATTGCTTGATGGGCCAATAAATACATACAATTTCTTAACAACACATCACAGACACACCAAGGTGTTCTGTTGTTGTTTCTATTATGATTATCACATTTACTCGTCACATTCTACTAAGGTGTCTCAAAGGGACTCACAACCACAAAAGCACATATAATTAAAAAATTAACACACACATAAAAAAGCACATTGCTTGACTAAAAGTGCTCCTCATGCAAACAACCCACAAAAGTCAGGCTGGGTACTAGAGGCAGGGTGAACTGAGGAGCCATCATAGGCTTATAATTTTATCTCTCGAAGATTTGTGGATTGTGCTTGTGGAATCTCCTATTCTGTATGACTCTGTAACAGCAACAAAATGTTTACAAAGTTGCTGCATGTGGCAACTAAAGGCATTTTCTCCCTTTCCACAAAAACACTGTGAAGTCACTGATGCACATGGTAAAACCTGCATCCCTGCTGAGCACCACACTGCACCAGAAGCACTGCCTGGATTGTGGCATCAGCTGAAGGAGCAATAGGCGGTTGCTCTAGCGAACACAGGGAAGGAAGCCTGCACACCTTTGTTGCAGCCTCTTATGAAAGGCCACGTCCCCAGGACTCCAGCCAGAGAATCCCACAAGGGGTCTTGGCAGGTCCGGCAGGCAGGTGGTCCCAAGGCCACTGAGGCACTGCAGTGGGGAGGCAGGGGGTCCTCTCCCTGGCAGAAGATCTGGAGCCCCACAGGTCTTCAGGGCAAGGCAGGCAGGTAAAAGCTGACGGGCAAGCCAGAAGCGCTTGCCTCCCCTACCCCACTTTATCCGTGTGTCAAGGATGCCATTATCTGAAAAGCAACAGCGCTTGAACACAATAGGAGTTTTGAACATGAGACCATCAGGCCAAAGGCACACCTTAGCTGACTCCCTATAATGATAACATATGGACCCACGCAACCAACTTCCTCCCAGTTACTGCTTACCTTTGCACTGGGTGCCTTCTGCACAGTGAAGAGGGACTCCAGCTCCTCCTTCCTGGCTGCCACTTCCCCCTTCCTGTTCTCTAGATGCAGGAGGCTCTTCCTGGCTGCCACTTCCCCCCTCCTGTTCTCTAGCTGCAGGAGGCTCTTGCAGCGAGGCAGTGGGGGAGCAACAGGAGCCAGCTGCCAGCCACAGGATGAGCTCTTCTCCCTCAGGAGGCTTCCCTTGGGATTCCTTTCTTTACTCACAAGGAGGCTTCCCTTGGGATCCCTTTCTTTATCCACAAGGAGGCTTTCCTTGGGATCCCATTCTTTACCTGCAAAGATACTTTAGGGCAAATACAACAGCACACGATGAGTACAGAATGGGGACCATACTCTGCCCACCCAGCTCTTGCAGTTTCTGCCTCTTAAACAGAATTTGGAGTAACTTGGCCAAGCCCCAGAGGACGATGCTGGTGGTGCATCAGGTGTGAGCCCCTTTTGAGGGGCAAGGGTGCATTAACGAAGACCTGGTTATGTCTAGGATGATACCTACAAATGGACATTGAACTTGTTTGGAGGTTCTAGCAGGGGAGCGCAGCTATCGTATACCCTTGACCGAAGAACGGTACACTCCTTCTATCTGGGATGGTCTTCCTCTTCCACCGAGCGCGCAGCTTCGGGAGGGATGCACATGGAGCGGTGAGGGAGGAAGGGGACACCCGCCCAGCCAGCCAGATCAGCCAAATCAACCATGGCGATCAATGGGGTGACAGATGTCGCAGCCAGATTGCCCTCACATCCTAGAATGATACCGCATAGGGAAATATTCCCTGATTCCAATATGAGGGATTCCATGGAATGCAGATAGAAGAAATTGATAGGATTGAATGATCTGTTGTGACTTTGATGGAAGCGTACAATAGACGAGCCTTCCAGTCCTTTTTTGGCTCGTCTATATTTATTTTTATTTTACTTTTTGCTTTTGTCCTTGTTTTCAATTTTGTTTTTTGTGTTTATGATTATTATTATTATTATTATTATTCCATTTCTGATATTCTTTGTAGCTTTGTATCTCTCATTATGTATTGTTAAATATTCCTTTTTTGTTAATTTGAGTTGTTCATATTTTCCTGTATCTGTTTGATAGCAAAATAAAAATTAAAAAAAGAAGAAGTCTGAGCCCTTGTTAGGGAAATGGTGGTTTAGGAGCTGACCTCGGCATATTGGCAGGTTCCTTTGGCTTCTTCCTTAGGTGAAGGAGGTAGGGCTGACCACCTGTAGGAACTTTATTCGATTTTTTTCTTTTCTGTGAAATGAGGTAATTCCAGTGGGCAGGAGGGGAGGAAAGCCACAAACACTCTCCCACTGCTCCTACCACCTCTGCCCTTCCCACCCGCTCCAAAAAGGCAGGACAATCCAATGGCACCTGCCACTCTCGGCTCACACAAACACCCTGGAACAGGCAGGCTCTTGTGTACTCCTCTTTGCTCCCAACCCAACGTCACTGAGTACCTGCTGACACAGAATTCAGCCTAACGGAATCTCTCCCCCCCCCCGTAACAGCTTGGAAGTGGGACACCCAGACCTTCCCCTGCCATTATCAGCAGCCAACAAAAACTGCTCCCTCAGCACTCTCTCCCAATGCCAGCAAAAGCTTCACATGTTACATTTCAGCATTTCAGGCTGCCATTAAAGGCACAGGAGCCAGGCCAGCACACCAAGAAAAGGAAAGAGGCAGCACGCTTTGGGCAGGCGGCTTCTGACCTAGAAAGCAAGAGCAAGATCCAGGCCAGGGGTAGGCAACTTAAGGCCCATGGGCCACAAGCAGCCCATGGGGGTCGTTTAACAGGCCCCCCGAGCCGCCCCCGAACTCAGCCGCCCGCTCGAGTCCCCGCACGCTGCGCTAAACGTTTAGCACAGTGCGGCACGGGGACTCGCTTCCACGGTGCCAGAAATTGCGTCTGTGCATGCTCAGACGCCGGAAACTGCGTCTGCGCAGATGCCGACGCCGAAAATCGTGGCTGTGCACACTCATGCGCATGAGCGATCCGGCCCATGGAGGGATCTCCGCTGGAGTGAACCGGACCAGGCAAGGTAAACCTTGCCGACCCCTGATCTAGGCAGTGCAATAAGCTCAACTTACCATCTCCTTCTTCTCCACATCCATGAGGGTGCTTTCCGAAGCAAGGTCTTTCACCCGCACTCTAATAAAAGAGAAGCCCCACAGTTACCTTCTTGCAAATTCTCGTCTCTAGTAAGGCAACTTCCTACACCCAGCCCTTCAGCTACCATTGATCGGAAGGAGACAGGAAGGCAGGACAGGGCAGGGCAGGGCAGGGCAGGGCAGGGCAGGGCAGGGAAGGGGGACTCTCCAGCAGAGAACTCCCCTCTCAGCCAGCCACTGAAACCCTCAGTCAAGCACCCACACTGCCATAATGTCTTGTTGTTATTATTATTATACCCAGCTGAGACTCCCCACAGAGTATGTGGCATTCAGTTTTAATTTTGGATTTTAATTAGTGTGAGCTGCTTTTGAGGGCATGTCTAGACTGGCTGAAAGGGAGAATAAAGATGTAAGAAATAAATAAGTGAACAGGATCATTTCCTACAGGTGTTAGCAGGGTAAGGTCCTCAGGCTCTGTATTTAGGAACTGCCCAGGGGAGTCAGCTTCACTGCACCTGGTCTATAGGCCATAAGGGAAGTTCATACCACTGAAGCCTCCAGCGACCTCTAGCACAAGGGGAAACCCTTAAGATGCACATGGGACAATGTGGACCCACATCCTGCTACCTACCCTCTTGTGGCCGGCTTCTCAGGTCGCAGAAGCCTGTGGCGCCTGTCTGGGACCCATGTGACCACCAAGCTTCCACAGGGGGGCAGGTGTGTGCACAGCCCGTGCACAGCAAACTCACTGAAGTCCGTCACCTGTATCTATCATATACGTGTGGGAAAATGAGATGCTCTATTTAGCCAAATGCCCCCAAAGAGCTTATAAAAGGTCACTAGAGAAACACAACTAAGATTTCCCAATAAGTGGTTTCTGAAGCTGCTTTTGTCAATGTTTGTGATATTTCATGGGTAGAGTGCCACGGCTGGCCATTAAATAATCTTTGTGATGTAGCTGGCAAGAAGAAACACACAGCTCCTTGCCTGCTTAGGAACACAGGAAGCTGCTTTACCCCAAGTCATGCCTTTGGGGCCCAGCCAGCTCAGCGTCAGGAGCTCTCCAAGGTTTTAGGCAATGCTGTAAGTAAACAGCATGTGTGAGATAAAAAGAAAGCTGTATAATATAGACTGTTTTAGGAGTTTAGGGAAGGCTATGCGCTCTCCCATTATGCATATCCAAGCATTATTTGGGCAGGAGGTGTATAACAATAATGTGGAGTTGTGCAGCTTATTATTATCAATCGTAATGCCAAAAGTTGGGCAACTGCAAGTTAAAGGAAATTAATTAATTTTACTAGCAACTGTGGTGAGTTTCCAGCATCAGAAGGGCGTTGGACTAGATGGAATTCAAGGTCCCTTTCTAATCCTAAGGCTCTAATTGTTTACAAAGAAATCCCATCGAGCAACTGCAGTAATCAATGTTGTTAAGTGGGCAATCACAGTAATAAAAATATATAGGAAGTTAAAAAGCAGGAGGTAGGAGCACTCAGGCTGCAAAGGGAAAGCAATCGATTAAAGCGCCAACTGTATCCTAAGCTAGGAGGAAATTACCTATTAAAGGGCCAGTGCAGGGGCTGGGGGTGGAGCAAAATAATAAACTACCTAAGGGCTGGTAGGCAATGCTTCAGCTATTATGCTGTGTGAAGTGTGTTGTGGAGCCACTGTTTAGATTTCGCTTGTGGAAGCAGCCAGAGAGAGAGAGAGCACAGCGAGAAGCAGCCTCTTCCTGGAAGTGCTTACTGCTGCTGAGCCAGCAGGACCCTGGCTATGTGTAAGTTGCCCCTCCTGACCTACTGTTTCTCTCCAACCCCCCAACCCGCTTCCCAGCAATCCACAGTACTCACTTTCTCAGCTTGCCTCAAGCAGTTGAAACTTATCGGTGTGAAGTGGGAAGTGCGAGTTTCTATCCTTGAGTTCAGTCCTGGGAAGGGATACCTTTCAGAACTGGAAAAACCACATGGGCAAAAGCATGAATTGACACAGTGCACAACCCACCAGTAAGCTCAACTGTGCATGCCTCGTTTAAACCTATGGGGTTTCCACAATGATACTGCAACGTATCTGCTCAGCTCCAGTTTGTTTCAATGGGGGTTGTGCAGGCAAGTGTTATGGTAGGTTATATTTTCTGCTATAGATACCTCCTCTGTCTGTTGGGGGGGGGGCTGCTGTCATGAGGATTTTTTGCCAAGGGCACCAAAATGGATCTAATTCACGGGAGTAGCAAAAGAATGCATTAAACATCAGACACCCAAAGCCTGTGATTCCAGAAGCACATATTTTTTGGGAAATCTCAATGTGCTAACCTGATTCGTGAAATTGGGGGCATCAAAGCATTGTTCAGGGTGGTATTCGAAAAATAACTTCTACAATCTTTGATGCTTGAGATAGTTTTCGAGATGGAAAGTAAACTTTCAGCACATCTTATCCGATCTCTTTGAGAATAGTTGAGGGGAAGGTTCACAATCTTTAGTGTCGGCAGTTCATCTGAAACATGGAAAAACCAAAGAGAAGAGCCAGAAGGAAAGGCAGAAAGCACTTCTACCTTACTGCTTGCAACAGCTATAGGGTCAAACTTGGCTAGTATAATTTGGCATCCAATCGCTACCAGAAGCATATACATTTAATAACTAATAATCATCATCTTGGGCCTTTTAAACGGTGAGGGGGTTGTTGTTTAAATTGTTATTATTTGTTATTATGTTACATCTTTTTGTGTTTTTATACCGTAAACCTGTGATCCCCGGATGAAGGGTGATATATAAATGTAATCAATAAATTGAGCGTATTGTGCAGGGTCGAGAGTTTCTCTGGCTTACCTTCAGGTTCGGGGGAATCTCCCTCCGGAGAGTCAAGGCTTCTCAACATGATCCGAGGCTGCCCTTTCACGATCCTCTGGATTGCCTCCCAGCAGGGAGGGTGTTGGCAGGCAATCATATCACAAATGGTTTCATCCCACTGACTGGCATCGATGGTCGCCATCCTGGCATTCTACAGCAGCCTGAAAACAAGGGGAAACAGTGAGCAAATTTTTCAGAAGGGACAAATCGCTGGCCAGTAACTGTCCTGCTGCTGATTAGAACCCCACTGGGGTGGAATTTGCACATATATAAAAAACCGCCGTGGAAATGCTTTTTTAAAAAAACGTTTTGAAAAAGTACAATGAATTTTGCATAGCTCACTGTTACCATCTAGTGCCACATTTGTATATTGCACTTTACAACACTGTTAAAACATTTTATTTACAGCCGTATAGCTAAGTCCTGGGTCTTTAGTATTCCAGATGCAATTCAATGTGCTAGTTAGGAGCCTGAGTGCTACCTAAGCCTGAGAGAGAACCTTCCTGGTACAGATCATGTGAGCCGAGATCAAGGCAACCAGCGCATGTCAAGAGTTGTTCAAGCCATTTGTTTCCTACCCAATAGCCTGCTTATTTCCTGAAGAAAAAAAGGCAAAACCTTCCTCTGCTTTGCCCTTCATCTGAGGATCACATGGTGCTTTACAGAATAAATTCATACACACTTGCATGCATAAAAACTCCTTCCCCCTCCTTGAAGACACCTTAAACTGGGCTCTTATGCAAAAAATATGTCGTATTTAAAAGTATGGAAGAACATTCATTCATACAAGTTCTGTTTAGTTCAATGGGACACGATCCAGAGATGCTGCTGGTGAAAACCTGACCTGGCAAACACAACTTTTTAAGTAAGACGAAGTGGGTGCAAGAGAGTCGTTGTTGTGCTTTCCTTTTTAAACCAAGAGATGCCCAGGGCAGGAAGACTGTTGCATTGGCCGGAAAGGCCTATCTTCTGAGCTACGCCAATAAAACTCAGAGACTTTAGGAGCTAGGAGTCCATTATTGTTTATTGCAATCAATAGGTTACAGCGGAATCATTCCCAAATCTGCAACCCCGCCCAAATGTCTGGGCAGGTGTATTTATTACATTTCAGACAAAGGATTTCAATTTAACCAATCATATTTCATTTTACCTCATATTAGTTCAGTACGCATGGACATTACCTAATTTAATACGCAGGCGCATTAAGCATTGCTAAGTGTACACTGATGCTCAGAGATCTGTTACATTTTGTTAGTACGCGTGCTGGGAACCTGTGTTAGCTCTTTGTGCATGTATCAACTTATGTTCTAGCTTATGAAGGGCATCTTTGTGTGATTGACGTATTTGCTGTACTTTCCAGTAGGGAAGGCCTCTTTTGCCAAATCATCAGTTTCTTTAAAGCAGCAGGTTATCACAACGTTTCTATAGAAGCATATTCAAGGATTTATAGGGGTTCACATTATCACATTAATTGGGGCCCTTTGGGCCACTGCTACAAGACCTTGCACAGCGATCACAACAGCCCCGGATGGGATGGGAAGCTGCCTAGTTCCCAATGGCCCGGGGCTGGTGGCTCTCCCTCCATCTTTCTCTGCTGGCCTAACTTAGCTTGCAGAGTTCTTGTCCAGGTGGCATGTGTAGGGGAAGAGCCAATCTCATATGCATCTACTCGGAAGTAAGTCCGCTATCGGGACAATCGTTATTTCAAGGCTGGGTTTATTCTTTTAGCTGTCATCTTAAGCAGTTTGTTTTTGTTACTCTGTATTTTGTTGGTGGTGTTTTGAAATATGCTGTGAGCCGTCTTGAGTCCCAATCTGGGAGAACGGCAGGATATCTATAGACATTAAATAAATAAATCCAATGGAATTCAGCGGGGCTTACTCGCAGGTAAGTTAGTGTAGAAATGCGAAAGATTTAAATATATTGACGTTTGGAAGCAGTTTATACAGAATATAGTAGGCTTCTAATAATCACGTAGGACCATATATATATATATATATATATATATATATATATATATATATGAATGGCACTGTAATAATAGTAATATTTTTTTATTTATACCCCGCCCTTCCTGGTTCAGAAACCTGGGCTCAGGGCGGCTAACAACAGATTTAAAACACTTCATTCTAATACAACATAAAAGCAGCATAAAATACAATATAAAAGCATGAGTAACAATAAAATTCAAAGTTCAAAAATCAATATTGGGGGAAATCCATCCAATAAACATTAGGGAGTTACCAGGGCTAGCTGGCTAAAGTAATCCTACTTGGGCCAGCGAGGAGGCCAGGGGAGAAATAGCTGTGGGGTCCCAGAGCGGGTAATCTTCACAAAAAGGGGAGCGGGGGAAGAGAAGGGAAATAAAAGATCAGGCTGAGTTACAAATTAAAGGCCAGGCGGAATAGCTCTGTCTTACAGGCCCGGCGGAAGGAGGTTAAGTCCTGTAGGGCCCTAGTCTCGTGGGACAGAGCATTCCACCAGGTCGGAGCCACCACTGAAAAGGCCCTGGCCCTGGTCAGGATAGTCTGACTTCCTTAGGGCCCGGAACCTCTAAACTATGGTTATTCATTGACCTTAAGGTCCTCTGCGGGGCATACCAGGAGAGGTGGTCCCGTAAATACAAGGGCCCTTAGCCACTGTAACTATTATACTCATTGCAAACCTTTCTTTTTTGTGCTTTTTTTGTACTTTTTTCTTTCATCACTTTTAAAAAAAGTTATTTAGAACTGCAGTGTTTATTTGCACGTTTTGAAATACACACACGCACAAACACAAACTTTTAGTTATTAGGAGCTGGTAGTTCGAATCTTTGGCTACGCTGATACTTGCTGCTCCTCAACTTCTATTTAATTTTTTATTGTGTGCATGTGATGGGAATGGTGCCAGAATCGTTTTCAGACCAGGGAGCTCTGGGTTCAAATCCCCCGCTCAGAAACGAAGCTTTTGGCTGCTCACCCACTGTGTCTCTGCCTAAGGCAACCTTGCAGGGCTGTTGTGAGGGGGGAGGGAGGGGGCCAGCCTTTTACGCAGACCCTTAGGGGGAAAGGGGAAAAGAAGAGCCAAAATGCCTTGGGCTCTGTGTCCGTGATCCCCCTCAGACACGGAACAGAAATGAATCCAGCTCCCACTTATTTCACCGGCAGCGTTTGCATGCTTTTCCTCAGGGAAGAGGAAATGAGTAGCAACAAATGAGTAAAGAAAACATGTTTGGAACTACAGAACATCAAAAACAATAAAAAAAGAAGTAGTGTTCAAACTTTTTTCAAAGAGGGCCAGATTTGATGAACTGAAGGGCTGCGAGGGCCAACCAAAGTTGTTGATCTTTTTTAATGATTCTACCCCAAGAATCCCCCTAACTTTTTTTAGGATTGAAGTTTTTGAGGTTTTTTTTTTAGGATTTTACCCCAGTAAATAAACTGCCACAGGGGCTGGATTAAACCGACCAGTGGGCTGGATTAGGCCCCCAAAACAGACTTTGGACATGCCTGGAGTAGATAAAACTAAAACCTCACCTCCTCAAACCCTGAATCAGGGCTCCCCCCACCCAAAAAAAGGGTATCTTGATTTCACCCCAATTTTGCTCCTTATGCTGCAAAAAACCCAACCACCACCTTGCAGGGCTGTTGTGAGGGGGGAGGCAAGGGGGCCAGCCTTGTATGCAGACCCTTAGGGGAAAGGATGGACATAAACGGGGGGGGGGGGCCTTTCCCTCCGGGAAAAGTAAAGAAAAAACGAGTAAAGAAAACAGGTTTGGAACGAAAGAACGAAGCATCAGAAACAATAAAAAACGGAGTACTGTAGAAGAAATAAAAGCAGAACCTCACACCCTGGAGCAGGCTTGAAAATGGCCTTGGGAAAGGCCAGAGCGGGGGCTGAGGAGAAGAAGGGGATGATGATGGTGATAATATTTATTTCTACCCCGCCCATCTGGCCAGCTTTCAACAGAACCTTAAAAACAGAATAAAACTTCCAACATTAAAAACTTCCCTAAACGGACGCCGACCGCTCGGGGGTCGCATAATCTTGATTTCACCCCAATTTTGCTCCTTATGCTGCAAAGCGGCTCCAGATGGAAAGAGGATACGAATTTAATGGAAAGAGATTTATAAAAACAGAGTTTGAGAAGGGCAGGAACAAGGTCTCAGTGTCAACCACCTAGGTGTGTGTGGGGGGGAGCGCTCTGTGCATGCTCAGGTGCTCCTTCGCCGTCCTAATCCGATTCCCCCCCCCCTTGTCACTGACGACCGCGCAGGGGGGAAGGGGCTGTTCCGTGAGGGAAAGTTTCCGGGTCTCGCCTCCCCCCGCCCTCGGCCCCTTTTCCCGCCCTTTTCTCCCGCCTTTTTCTCCCCCACCTGAGCTAAGCCGGGCCGCTCTCTGGTTGCTAAGCAACGTCAAGCGCCCTCTCGCGCCCTCTCTTCCCAGAGTGCACCGCGCGGGACAGAGAGGCGCGGGACGCGGAGGTCTCTTAGCAAAGCCGACGAGCGGCGCACGCTTCGCGGCCCCAAACTTCCGGCTCCTATTGGTCCCGCCGCCATATGCGGGACAAGGGCCGCCGCCATATGCGCGCTTTCTACGCGACGAGCTTTCTACGAAAAGCGTGTCGAGGGTCGCCACCCCCCCCCCATTTCCGCGGCTCCTTCGCGGGCGCCACTTGCGGGGCAGGAGCCTGCCGGCGTGAGGGGAAACAACCGCTCCGCTACCGCAGAGGCAAGGGGAGCCGGAAAGCGTCGTTGCGACGAAGCGCTCTTCCCTCCGCGCGTGCGCGGGCGCGCTGCATGCCGGGAGCGCTGAGGCGGCCCTGCTCGGCGCGCCTTCCGAGCGGCCGTTGCTGGCGGCGGAGGGGAGCGGTGAGTGGGAGTCGCGCTCTGTGCATGCTCAGGGGCACCCTCGCACGGGAGGCGGCGGAGGGCGAAAGGGGAGCGGGGAGGCCGTTGGCGGGCCTTCCTGGGGGTGGCGGTGGCCCGTGGATTTATTCAGGCGAGTATTCCCCTGAGGGCCGCCAGCCCGGCCTCCCTGCGCGGGGAGTTCCGAAGGCGCCTGCGAGAAGCGAAGGCGGGAGGGAGGCGTGGGGCCAGGGGGCGCGGAGCGAGGGGAGAGGCGGCGCATTAATAACCCCCCTTTCCCCAGGCTCCGGGGGCGCCATGGCAGAACGTCCCGAAGACCTGAACCTGCCCAACGCCGTCATCACTCGCATCATGAAGGAAGCCGTGAGTAATAGGCAGCCTATTCATCGTCCAGCCCGGACACTGAGGTCCAGCACCGAGGGCCTTCTCGGTGGTGGCACCCGCCCTGTGGAACGCCCTCCCACCAGATGTCAAAGAGAACAACAACTACCAGACCTTTAGGTTTAGAAGACATCTGAAGGCAGCCCTGTTTAGGGAAGCTTTTAATGTTTGATTGATTATTGTATTTTAATGTTTTGTTGGAAGCCGCCCAGAGTGGCTGGGGAAACCCAGCCAGATGAGCGGGGTATAAATAATAAATTATTATTATTATTATTATTATTAATATTATTATTAGTGCAGGCAACACTATGGCAGCACTAAGGCAGCTTGCTATGTTCCTAGGAAGCTAAGACGAGCATCATCACTTGACAAGGCAAAGGCCCACCTCGTGCAGCATCCTGTTCTCAAAGGGGCCCAACCAGATGCCTCCCGTAAACCCCACGCAGGGCACGGGTGCAAGAGGATTGTCCGCACTCGTGTTCCAAGAACCTGGGAAGTCCCAGGTTGGGCAGGGTATAAATAATAAATGATGATGATGATGATGATGATGATGATTATAACCTGTTGGGGCTCAGGCACACTTCCACCACTTGCCCCAGGGTTTCAGGCAAGAACAACAATTATATCATAGTTGTTGTTACAATACAAAATTATAATAATAATTTTATTATATTATACCTCCCGGTATAAAGGTAAAGGTACCCCTTTGATCCAGTTGTGGGCGGCTCTGGGGTTGCGCGCTCATCTCACTCTATAGACCGAGGGAGCAGGCGTTTGTTCGCAGACAGCTTCTGGGTCATGTGGCCAGCATGACCAAGCCGCTTCTGGCGAACCAGAGCAGCGCACGGAAACGCCGTTTACCTTCCCGCTGGAGGGAGAGTAAAGAAGAGGGAGAGGGAGAACACCCTCATCAGTGGCAGAAATGCAATGTCAGACATGTCTTGATGGGAGTGGGACAGAACGCTGTGGGCAACTGGTGCCTGCTGAATGTCGACGTGACATGGATCTCCCAGGCTTACGCACGCCTCTTTCCCCTCAGCTTCCTGATGGAGTAAATATTTCCAAAGAAGCCCGAAGTGCGATCTCCCGAGCTGCCAGTGTGTTTGTGTTGTACGCCACATCATGGTGAGTGAGTGTTGCTGCTAGTGAGACCCATGAGCCTGACTGGATAAGCTCAAGCCTCTCACCATTTTTACTTACTGACAGTGGCCTGTGACTACTAGAACTGGTTGCTGTCATGTCAATAGGTGTTTTCCCCCCACTTGGTCTACAAAAAAATAGAGAGAGCTTGGGCTGTCCCTTCACAATTGTGCAACACACACCTTTCCTGTGTAACATTTCACAACGCTGACTTGCAATTTATATGTTGTTTATAAGAATAATCACCATACCAGTTTTAATAACACAAACAAGCACAAACACAATGCAGTAAGTTTGGTGGCGCTCCAGCCTTCCAGTAGCCTCAACCTCCATAAGGTGGACAGCACAGAACAATGCAAATGTTGTATATCAACAAAGGCTTCAGTACAATTCCTATTGATGGGAGAAATTAGGTCATGCTGCCATCTTGCACCATTGCAAGCCATGCCTCCTCATAAAAAGTTATTTAAACAATGGTGGTCTTGAAAATTAAGATGTTTGTTTTAGTACCCTCAAAAGAGCTGTGCATTGATATATGTGCATGTATGTTTTTCATATGGATAGTCACCTGGGAAAAAAATTAATTAAACCTTTGAAACCACATAGTTGCACTGTGTAGCCATTCATTTTTGCTGCTGTTTAATTTTATGGGGACAGGGAGAAGAGAATTAATTATTAGAAGCTTAATTTTTCCTTTGCTTTCTCCTTAATTAGTGCCAATAATTTTGCAATGAAGGGGAAAAGAAAGACGCTGAATGCTGCAGACGTCCTCTCAGCCATGGAGGAAATGGAGTTCCAGAGATTTGTTGTCCCCTTAAAGGAATCCTTAGAAGGTAAATGCTCAAGTGTCCTCTGTTCAGCCTCTAGTTCGCATTCACCTGTGCCCAGGTGTGTGATAATAGCCACTGCCTGGGCTTGCTTTGACTGTTGCTTGTCCTTCTAGCTTACAGGCGTGAGCAGAAAGGCAAAAAGGGAGCCTCAGAGCTAAAGAAAAAAGACAAAGACAAGAAGGGAGATCCAGAAGACCCTGAGAAGAACCGAGGCGATGAGAACGAAGAGGAGGATGAAAGGATGGAGGAGGAGGAGCAAAACGAGGAGGAGGGGGAGGAAGGGGACAGCTAAGTCGCTTAGGATTTCAGCTCTGGGCAGCCCTATTCCACCATCAGAACCAGCTGTGAAGCAGAAGAGGCAATATGGTTCCTGCTCTGAGACTGGGGATTTGAACTTTGGTTGAACCCCCAGCACCACCTGAATCTCTGTGCTTTTTCTTCATTCCAGTGCTGGGGATGAGCTTGCACATGGAAACAGGGGCTTACTGGATCAAGGGGTCCCAAGAGAGCACTGCAGACTTTGGAGAAGAGACTGGATCAGTTACTGTACTTGGAGTGTCTGCAAGTGAATTCAGCGCTTCTGCCCACATAGGTTCATCAGGATCATTACACGCATCATTTAATTTGTAACATTTCATTTGTTGGTTTTTTTTGTTCATAGTTGGAATTTCCAGGCTTTGTCAGGTGACAGCTGTTCAGGGTAACATTCAAGGGCAGCAAATTGTGCCGCTTGCCAAGGAGGCTCTCTGCTCTGGTGGGTAGCAGTGGAGACTAGGCAGGTTTGAAGTGTGGCAGAACTGCTAACCACCCACTTTCAAAGGGTGTGGACATTGGGGAAACCAGCAAGTCATTTTGAAAAGGGCATTGGATGGGATGTGAGTGGATGGAGGGTTAGTCAAAGAGGAACAATTCCTGACCACGCAGCACTGAGAAAACCACATTTTAAAAAAATTATATGCAGTTATTCTCAAAATTGGATGATAACTTGTGGACGTTATTTTATATATAAAACAAGTAGATGCAGCAAAACAAGTTGATAGCTCAGTTCAAATGGACACTTTAATTGCCAAAAAATTAGATGAAATGGGATTTGCCATATGATTAAGGGAAATACAATAAAAACCTCCTTGAGTAAACAGGCTATATAAAAAAATATTCTGGTTAAGATGTTCAAGAAACAATTGCACATCTATTAAAATACAAACTGAAACAGTTTAAATTTGTGGATTTTACCCATATAGTGATTTATCTTCTTTGAATACCTGCAGGCATCAAACTTCTCATCCAAGCATCCAGTAGACCCCCCCCAAAAAAACCCCCACCCCACAGCAACATTACCTATTATTTCCCCCGAGCTCAAGTGTGCTTTTGTGTTTACGCATCAGAACGTCAAGCTCCTCCTCTCGCAGGAGCCTCTTAAGCAAGAGAGCAGTCCACGTCCCGTGGGGGGGGGGGATGACATTTTTATTGGGACCTGGGAAGCAATCTTCCGCCTGCCCAATGCGCTATACCTCCTCTATGCACTATGCTGCTCTCCGGTTGGTGTTTTCTGGATCTAGTTTAGCTGAGCTGCTATTTCCCAGCTCTTACTAGAGTCCCTGAGGCTGGGCCATCCTAATAGATCCCCTGCCTTCGTGGAGGGGGAAAGGTGCCGAAAGCCTCATTCTCAACAGGAAGTGATCTGACCGGGGCTGATGTCCATGTCCCCCCTTTCAGACCGCCCTCTTCCTGCCTAGTTGAGAAAACAAGGTCCAGAGTGTGTCCTCCCACATGTGTTGGGACAGTCCCCATAGCCATCCCAGAGCCAGTCGCCTCAGCATGGATGTTGAAGTTCCACAGGACCAGCAGTCTGGGAGTCTTCAACACTGCCTCCAAAACCAGCTCAGGCAGGGAGACTGCTGGGCAGAACCAGCACAATTCCTAATCTGTCCTGCTTGCCTAATGCTAGGGACACGCTCCAGATCCCCCACCTCCCAACTGGACAAAGCCCACTACTCCCCCTTGAGGCTGTGCCATGATCCGAGTACCCTTGGTTACACTTTGCAAGGATGGAGCCACTCCTTTGGAAAAGAGGATTAGTATGGCAGGTCTGGTATGTCTGCTTCCCCCTCCCCGTCATCAAAAGGTTTGTTCCATAAAGCCATCTCCGATAGTGGCGTTGCTGACATGAACTTTGTCAGAAAGTTCATATGGCTGCAACGTATGTTAGCCCCAGCTCACAAACCTCCCACATAGAAGACTAATTATGCGCAGTAGTGAACTAAATGGTCCGATCCTGACCTCCCCATGTTTTCTTTCCAAAGTGGTGCGTCTTTACTGCCACTTTCTCCCTACTTCCATGGGGATTTTCATGACAAACATTTTATGCTAAAGCTCCCAAAGTAAATTTCAAGTCTAGCAACATGAGGGAATCATTTTTACAGAAATAAATCCATTTATTTATTTTTATAACATTTTGTTTTTGTGTGTTTCAAATGAATACAGTACTTGTAGATGGTAAAATTTCGACAGGAGAAGGAACAACTGGCACTAGATCGCTGAGAATTGCACAGCAGGGCAGAAAACTTAACACCTTTATAAATTCTGGACAGAGATAAAATTCAGTATTATTTTTCACACTAAAATATGGAAGCTATATTCAACACATGACATTTCTTTTAAGACGTGTTGTTCAAAATATGTAAAAATTATTTGTTTTCTATAAATTTTGGTCAACATGCTTCATTATAACCTGTTAAAAGTTTTACAAGAGTGCAGATAATGAAGCCCTGCTGTCAAGCAGATGTAATACATCAACAGCAGCAGCAAAAGCAAGCGAACACTGCACAATCATGACTGGGACTGATTTTAAAAATACATTTTTTCCCCACAAACATCACACAGAACCCTGTTCTTTATAAATGTGCCTCTCAAAAGTTTTTTCCCCCCTCCCTCTTAAGGCTACATGAGAAGACATGTCATAACATGATTTCATGATTAGAACTATTCCTATTTTTAAAATCTCATCTCCGTTAGCACACACACAGGGCATCGTCCCACCGAGTCTAAAGAAGAGTGCAAACAAGCAGAGCTGACTTTTGCTTTCGCAAGACATCCATTCCCCAACTCCACAGAATTCTTGGAACAGCACCAGAGGGGAGTAAGTTCCCAAGCATCATACTGATTTTGGTTTCGGCCTAGGAGGACGTGCACCGGGGGGGGGGGGGGAGGAAAACCCAGTAATTAAAAGCAGTCAATCCAAATCCACTTCCACGTGAAAAGCACAGGCACTGTGAAGAAATGCGGCGAAGGGGGGGGGGGATGCTCCACTCGACCCCATGGAAAAGTTTGCTGTCAGTTATTCAGTAACCTGTAGGAACCGTACTGTCCATGTAGGTGCATTTATTCATGCACACACCTGCGTCTGCTCAGTCTGCTTCAGGTAGCTTGGTCAAGGAATTCTTCCAGAGTTCTTTTGATGTGGGGGGACTGGGACGAAGCTTGGATCAGCAGGTTCTGACCCATTTGTGCAAAAAGCGCTTTTGACAATTTAGCAGTGGCTGTCCGAATATTCCCGCCGGCTCCGGGCAAGGAGCCGCTGTTCGTCATGTTGCCCAGCAGGTGCCACAGGACCACCAAGACCTTCTGCTCCACAGCGTGAGGCTTGCGGGGGTACAGCTCCACCACCAGCTCTGGATTCAGAACAAAAAGGGGGAGACGAGAGAGAGGGGGAGTAACTGGTCACACCAAATGCACGGCAGGAGGCTCTCTTCCCCACCTCAAGCCTTGGCCTGGTCAACTTGAGCAAGAATGCAACTCTGAAAGCACGCAAAGTCAGAGCATCTTCTGGAAAGGCCATCAATTAGGCCCACGGTGCTCCAAACAAGCTTTGTGGGGGAGGGTCCGGCTCAGCAGCAGAGCAGTGCAAGGCCTCGGCTTCAATCCCCAGGTAGGGTTAGGGGAGACCCCTGCTGCCAATGTGTGTAGACAGTACTGCCCTAGATGAACCAATGGCCTGACTGTGTGAGGCGGCTTTCTCTGTTTTTAAAACTTAAACTCCTGCTCTGCTTTCAGCTGTTATAATGGGATGGGACGTCAATGGGCTATTTCACATTCAAGCTGCCTGGTACCATCACGGACCCTGCAGAGCAAACTATGCCATCGCAGAGCAGTAAAGTCTTGAGCAAACAGGTCCTGCGCAGGCTCATACTGCAAGGCCAAACTCCGGGTACGAAGGCACGGAAGCAAAGCACCAAGAGCCTTACCTGCAAGCTTCTCCGTGATGTCTTGCTTGGCTTTCCCATTCAGAAACTGGGCCTTTGTGCAGAATGGCTGAAGCAGCAGGTAGTTGTCTAGATGCAGAAGGAGGAGGGACACAGAAAACCAACTCAATGGGAGTCCCAGGAGGGCTACATATATCCTGTGTTTGATGCAGAATAGCCAGGAACACACACACACACACACACACACACACACACACACACACAATCAGAATTGGCTGAAGGCCTGCTCAAGTTTGGAAACATTCCTCCACACCCTCAAGCTCACACAAAGCACGAGTGTGCCAACATCTGCACAGTGAACCGATGTTTAAACTGAGCAGTGGAAAAAGAAACAAGAGTTCCTGGTTGCTCAGCCCCAAACCTGCTGCGAATTCTTTTTTCGCAACCCTGTTTTCTGAAGCGTGGCAGGTAGCTGAAAAGGTCCCATTACCTAAGTGTTGACAAAGAGCTTGGATAACGTTTGTGGCAGCGGCGTAGATGCCTGGATTCTTGGAGTTCAGGTTGTTGTCCACCAAGGCAGGTATCAGCATATTGATAATGGGGGACAGCTTCTCTTTCAGCAGAGGAATCAGGCGGTGCATCGTCTCCAGGGCCACCTGGTTGACTTTGCTGTTAGAGTCGTGCAAGCGGGACTTGAAGGCATCAAAGATCTAGACAAGGGCACAGGACCACAACAGCTGGAAGCTCATTTCCTCATGCTGATGCCCCATGACAACAGCACACACCAAGCAGCCTACTCCCCACACTTGTGGGGAGGGCAAAACAAAGGAAGAGGCTGCATCCCATCATCTCTGAAAACTACAGTCAGCGAAGGAGTTGAATTCTGGGCTGCTTTTGTTTAAGAAATAGCCGATATATGAAAAACAAGTTAATATCAGATAATCAAAAAGGAAATGAGGAAACCAGGCTCCTATCTGACCTGTTCTCCTGCTCATTCTGCAGTGTGGTAAATTCTTACTGGCCATTTTATAGAGAGCCAAGCCTGAAAAGGCTAACTTGTCAAAGGCTCTGCAACACATCCATGTGCCAGGGAGAACCCAAGCAGCAGTCCCTGGTGTCTAAACCTGGTGCCCAGTCCCAGGCCATGAGGGGTCTTGGTCCAAATCCCATGGTGCAAAGGGGTGAGCAGAGCCATGTGTCCAGGAGGAGGGCAGGGCATGCAAAGTCCCATGAAGAGATTGAAAACTTTTGCATTTCCATGTACATTTCAGTGGTGGGGCCACAGGACGCCACACCCAATCCCTGCCATTCCCAACTCAAGGGAGCTCTTTCCCCGTGCCCTTTGAGTTGCAGTAGACGACACAGGGCTAGCTGAGCGGTAGTCGGAACCCCCCCCCCACATCATTTCCCCCCCTATATAGCTGTGCTTCTACCTATAGTGTCAAGCAGGCTCCTCCTTTGTTTAGAGCGATCCTCCATTTCCCCTCGGAGCCATGATATTTTCCCAATTTAAATCTCATGGTTTCTGCTCTATGGGATCCCCTGCTAGCTCTGACAAGGATGTTGAGGGCTTCTTCTTTATACGGTTACCTTCACAATGTTCGCAACAACAAGGTCCTGGTTATTTTCTGTGTCTGCCAACAGCTGCTTGATTCCATTAATTCGATCCCGGAAATCTTTTGCATTCAGTAGCGTCGTTATGACCTTCACGTATTCCGCACTTTCCAAGGCGTTACGGGGAGCTAATTTCCGGGGCATTTCGCGTACTTCTCTAATCTCTCTGCTGAAAAGAAGAACGTCAAGAGGTTTGCAGCGGAACTTTCCCACTTCTGCAGCCTTTGTAAGAACTTCAGAGAAGGCCCATACAGTTCAATAGATTCTAGAGCTACGCAGGAGAGATTCCCAACTCCTTAGCCCATGTGCCCCCCCCCCAAAGCTTTTGAAGCAGGAAGGCACAACTGTACCTGTCGCCAGCATTGAGCGCTTCTCGTGACACAGAGGCTGATCTCGAATTGTCCATGTTGCTGGTGTGACCCCTTCTTCCGCCCTTGGCTGAGGGTGTGACTATCGGCATCTCTCCCAGACCCTGAAATTGCATTACAAAGACAGGGAGGGTCTTTTGGGTTATATCCTACTAAGTTCTATTCAGAGAAGGCCCACTGAAATGAATGAGCCTAAGGTAGTCATGTCTACAAACTTCAAGAGGTCTTCTCTGAGTAGGATTAACGTTTGATACAACTCCAAAGGGGCATCTGGGTAAAAAAAATTAAGGGTGGAATTCAACATTGTGCTACTGCAAATGTTTCGCCTACACAAGCACATCAACTTGCCAGACAGAACAATCTCCCGCGAAGTGCTGTTTCAGGGGTTCTCTCCACCAGAAGAGCAAATTTTGGGGGTGCACAAGGAAAAATATTTCTGAGACGTTCTCTACCTAACTAATGGAAAGGGCATTAGTTGCAGGGTTCTAAAAGCAGTTAAATCAGTTTCTGAAACAATCCAAGGGTCAGGAGGCCTCCAAGGGTAGTTTCTCAGACTGATAATAAAAGCAGCTGCAAACAATAATTGTGTCTGTTTGTCACATGGACCAACTAATTATCTTACAAGCCAGGGACTGAAAGCAGGACTTGTGAAAAGCTATTGAGGGACGACCAGGGAGCTTCCTCACTGTCTCTGATAATTAGAACTAAGGATTGTTCCTCAGGAAGAGTATCATATATGGTCTAAAGTATTTCCGGGTATTTTAGGTGGGATACAAAGGTGCCATCTAAGTGACAACCAATGAACACGGCGAAGACAAAGGCCTCTGCTATCTGTCCCTTTAAAAGAGAAGCTGGAATTGTCAAGTTGGCAAAACCTTGGCAGTAGCGGTCAGTTCATCACTACTTCCAAAATCTGACAAATCTCCCCGCCTCTTCTTTTTACACATGGCATTACATTATTCGCAGCCTACCTTCTGTCGCAGGCTGCTGACAGTCTCTTTCACATAAGGCAAGTCCTTCGACAGCACATACTTTTCAAGCATCTTGTCAAAGTCTGCGTGTGTCATCAAAGTGAAGAGCATCTTCCGTCCATAGTACCTGCATCCACCACAAATCAACCGAGTAGATTTACACCCATTAACATAACCCAAGGCATGTCTGTCAGGCCAGATACTTCAGTAAAAATAACAACAACAACAATAATAATGCCTGACTGAGGATCCCTGAGCTCAGTCACAGACTCATTGTCTGTCTGTCTGTCTGTCTGTCTGTCTATTTATTAAATTTGTATACTGCCCTTCACCCGTAGATCTCAGGGCTGTTCACACCCTGCCCCACCTCCCTGGGATGTGCATTATGAAGCACCATAAATATATGCTCTAAGTAAAGACGTCTTTCTGTAAAATGGGAACAGTGGCCAGTCAGAAAGGGATGTGAGGATGCATAAACCTTCAGGCTGGAAAACTTAAGGGTCTTCAAATGCCACAACTGTAAGTAAGAATTCTTCCAACTACTTTTAATTTCACACACATTTGGGGTCAGGTGGGAAGGAGCTTCCCCACAAAGCTATGTTGTACAGTCTGTGTGCGTGTGTGTAAAATTTATATACCACCCTATACCACCCAGAGGTCTCAAGGTGGTTCACAGAACAAAATCAAAATATAAAACCACAAAATATTATATACCGGTGTGTGTGATATTTGTGAAGCATTTGAGGGCTCACGTTTCCTGCATTGCAGGGGGCTAGACTAGATGAACCTTGGGATCCCTCTTCCAACAATTCCAATGGTACAATGAACCACAGGAAGGCATTCATATAAAACCTTGCTCATATCAATTATTTTGGCTTTGCCAATTATGTACATACAAAATGTATTCTCTGCGTGTGTAAAAAAAAGAGCACTAGGAGCAGTGAGAACAAAAGTTGAGTATCATGACAATAACTGCATTTGGAGCCAGATGTCAATCAGTAATTTGTATATGGTGCCTCTATTGATGAACCAATTTGCATGAACTTAACACGCATAAAACTGCAGCTGGTAGACAAACTGCACTTCTACGCAACGCTCTCGTTCTGAACCGGTTTAGAAATGTGGAAAACCTATACTGAGATTTTTCAAGCGTGGAAAATCAGCTGGGGGAAAATGTAACCTGAGCTTCTTTCATTTCCTTCCTTGTCTCTTATCCATCAACTATTTCTGCCATTACATCTTCACATTTCTTCATGTGCGAAGCTAGAATCTAGGTTTCCAGACAAGCTGGAGAGCACAGCATCCTAACAAGTGCCCGTATTCCTTCTCACTCTGCATCTGCTCACTCACCTTGTTTCTTGTGATCCATCTTGGACAAATTTGGCTACTGCAGACAGAAGCTTGTCGGTCACATCCTTGATGCCTGACAACGCTCGCCCCGGCCCCATGTGCTCCACCACATCGGACAAGTGCTGGGCCGCACATCTTCTCACTGCTGTGTTCAAGTGGCTAATGGGAACGAGAAGAAAGGAAAACATCCGCAAGAGAGAAGGGTGTGGTTATCTGGCCTCGAAACAATGATTTTGAAAGCAGACCCTAAAAACTTCCACAGCTGCACACCAGAACCCTTCCTTTAAGCTGCTGATCACAGCAATGTGGAGATCATCTGGATCTGGCTGGTTGACCAATCATCAGCCCCGCTCCATTCTCCCAACATAATCTGGACTAGAGAGTAGGAATGCGCTGACACGAAACCTTTCACCAACGGACAGTTTTGTTTCATGCAGAAGCAGCAGCAACTAAGGAAGAACTCCTATGAATCACTGTTGCTCATGAGGGGAAGCAATAAAGCAGCTCTCTCAGAGTTCTTCTGAAGTGCGATGAGCAACTGGTTTATGTGACGGGGCTTCTGCACTCACATAGAATTGGCCTTTCTACCAAGCACACCTTTCAAAACAACTTGCACAAATTTCTAACCGGACTTCATCTCAACAGTGCTCCTGTGTGAGTCCCATTTCTTCCAGTGGAGCTCACACAGCAAGGCTTAACTACTGCTATTTATTTCATTTCATTTATACCCTACCTTTCCTCAAGGCCTCAAGGTGACACACTTAGTCTTCCTCCCCCTCCTCCCCATGAGGAAGGTAAGGCTGAGAGGCAGTAACTGACTGAAGGTCGTATCCAGTGAGTTCCAGGGTCAAGTGCAGATTTGAACCCCAATCTCCCAGGTCCTAGTCCAACACTCTGGCCACCATACCACACTGGCTCTTACTATGATCTATATTTGTTTGACAACGAAGAGGCCTACAAAGGAGCAAATAAGAAGCAGGAGAAGCTCTGAAGAGCCCCAGTGCAAAATTTCCAAGAGGCTCACCTTTGGCCTCCGTTGATCAGAGACGAGAGCGCCCGTGCTGGTGTCACGTTGTTCACCATGGCCTTCAAGGCTTTGTCAACATCCTCCCTAATGAAGGTGTTCAATTCCCCAGCCTTGTGCAAGAGGACTTTCACCGTGTTGTCCAGTTCTTGATCCATGCTCTTTTTCAGGAAGTTGAACAAGTCCCCTAAGCAAACCACGGCAGCTCGGGAAACAACGGAACGCAAATTCTTCACCTGTGCGAAAGAAAAGACCTTGAGTCAGATGACGATGGCAAAATGCAAATGCAACAGTTGCCTTAAATCCAGAATGTTTCCCTAATCTTGAGAAAATGGTAAATTGCCTGCCCTGGACAGGATTGCTCTCCCCTGAAGGAGCAGGTTTGCAGTCTGAGGGTGCTTCTGGGTCCAGCTTTGCCACTGGAGGCCCAGTGTCTGGCATGGCAGCTACGACTGTTCCTGGAGTGGGAGAGCTTGACCACAGTAGTTCAGGCAACAGGGACTTCTAGGACTGGATAACTGCAGCCAAGCTGCTGACGGGAGACTTTGTCAGCATGTAACACACGTGCTCAGAGATCTGCACTGATTGCAGATTTGCCACTGGGCAAGGCGCAAGGTGTTACTACTAGTATATAAAACCCTTAACAACTTGCAGGGTTGCCTTACCCCAAAGGGCCCAATCTGTGGAACTGGCATTGTTACAAGTGTCACAGAATACTTGTATTCATTTCTTCTTTAAAAAAACAAACAAACAAAAAAATTAGTGTGGCAGCACCCACACTTTGCAACTCCTTGCCTATTAAAATTAGGCAGCTGTACTGTTTATAGTCTATTCAGCACCTGCATAAAACGTTTTTGTTTAGGCAAGCCTACATAGGCATGTAAAAGCCGATGTGTTTTAATCTCTTTTTAGTTTACTAATTTCAATTGTCTTTCAAATGTTTTAACTACTTATTGTTTCTGATAATTTTAATTTCTTGCAAACTGCTCAAAGGTTTGGTTACACTCAAGCGGCATATGCATTCTGTTAAATCAACTGTTTTGTTTGCCACTACAAAGTAACATGGCTGTCATTCTAGATTTCAGAACCACCTGCAGCCCCAACTCAGTCCATTAGAAAATACCAATGAAATTAGGCTTGGTAGGCCAGAAAAGCCACAAAAAATAGTATTTTACCTGCATCCCATTAATTGACAGACATGAAAAAGAAGCCAAGCAAAATCCCAACTTCAGTATCTAGTGTGTTACATAAAATTATCGGCTGCCCTATGTGCTGGCAAATTTAGGCTGTGACCCTAACCCCTCTTAGCTGGGACTGAATCGTGGTTAGGATTTTGCTATAAGTTGTGGAAGTAACAAGCTGATTGAACAATCAAACTTTTAATTAAAGGCTTGAGGGGAGGTAAAAATGAGGCAGGTGTAGGAGAAGCCGAGGTGCCAAACACAAAACAAGGCAAGTGGCTGCAATGCTACACCCACTTCAATGCTCCCCTCAAAGCCATCAGCCAAGAAATTGCAGGGAAAGATCTAGATAGGAGAGGTGAGGTTAACCTCCTGAACAACAGACAGGCTGGTTTCGTGCAGCTTTGCCGTCAACACGTCAGGGTGGTAAGCAGAGAGGCACCTAATCCAGTTCAGGCCTTCAATCTTCTTCTCCCTGTGTTTGAAAATGGAAACAACACAAAGCTATGCAAGCGGCATAGGGCGGGCTTCAACTCTAATTGCTGATTGCATGACAAAGTCAATAAAAATAAAGAAGGGAAAGATAACCTGGGACACTTACCAGTCATCTTCAGCAAGATAATGCAGGGCTTCCGAAAGAGCAAGTTCAGGTTTAGGGAAAGGTCTCAGTTCGGATGGTTCCATTATCTCTGGGCTGTGCGTGACAGACAGCAGCCGATCTTTCAACTGCATTCGTGGACCCGGAGAGACTTCACCTGCAAGCATTGCCCAGTTGGTGATTCAAAGGTGCAATGGGACCAGTAGCACATGACAAGCATGTGGCTGCATAGGCAGAGCAAGCAGATGCAGCCCCAGGGATGGCCAGATGTTCCCAATGGTAGAAGCAACCTATCTGAGACGCCCCACAATACACGACACTGCAACAATCTCTTCTTTATATTTGAGCTGCAAAGTCTCACCTGATTCTAGCAAGACCGAAGGCTGTGCCCTTTTTACACTTGACATTCTCTTCAACAGAGGACTGAAAGCAGCATTTCCTAAGGGCAAAGAACCAGATTTCATTAACAGCACATCTCCATAAGTTACTTAAATCACAAGCCTCTTTTCATCTTTGTAGAGAGCCAGTGTGGTGTAGTGGTTAAGAGCGGTAGACTCGTAATCTGGTGAACCGGGTTCGCTTCCCTGCTCCTCCCCATGCAGCTGCTGGGTGACCTTGGGCTAGTCATACTTCTCTGAAGTCTCTCAGCCCCACTCACCTCACAGAGGGTTTGTTGTGGGGGAGGAAGGGAAAGGAGAATGTGAGCCACTTTGGGACTCGTTTGGGTAGTGATAAAGCGGGATATCAAATCCAAACTCTTCTTTGTACAGCCCCCAGGCGATTTAGAGAAACAAGTGCTACGCACACCCTGAACCACACCAGAAAGAAATCGCATTTGGAGTAAGAAACAAGAGCTCAATGGATCTTAAAGCACTGTTGCTTCCAGTGTTTCATCCTTCCTTTGCGATCTGCACACAGAGACCAAGCAGCCTGCCAGAGGAAGAAAGGCCTCTCCCTCCATGCACAGCACAGAAATAAGTGATGCAGCTGGACTTGCAGATCAGTGACTTTCACAGGCTTATTTACAAGGTGGCATTACAAGAGCAGTTAAAAACAACAACTTGGCTTACTGGTTTCGGTTGCCTTCTTCTCCGATTCATTGTGCTTAAGCAGTTCCCAAGTGTGCGATTCCTTTCTTTCAATATCTCTGACTTCCTGATATTCTTTTTCTTCTCTCTTCTTCTGTCTCATCTTCTCCCGGGCAGATTTGGATAAGGCAACTTTCATCTGCATAGAACAGGAAAATGTACTTTTTTATAATAAGTATTTTTATACCCACCATATCAAAAAATATTAAGGTGGCGTAGAATGTTAAAACAAAAAAATGTTTTAAAAAAAGCCAGGCTCATCAAAAATAAAATAGCTACGAAGGGCCTTTGGCATGAAAAGTCTTCAAGACACACCTAAAAGTCAAAATTTCTGAATATTATTGATGGATTCTCCAGCCGCCTGACTTCATTCCTGGAGGCCAACAATATCTTAAAGTATGAAGTGACATAGCACTTCAGTGAAGAAACAGGAGAATTCCCTCACCATAATTCCCTCACCTTTTAAAACAAACAAAACAAACAAACAAACAAACACACTCACACCATTTTGGTACTCAAAGAACATTTCCACAGCAGAAAAACAAGATGATTCAAGAAACAAGTCATGCAAATAACACCGTGGCTGCGATGTTAACCGTGGCTGCGATGTTAACTCTGATGCATCTAAGTGCTCAGCTATTGAGAGGTCAACAGTTGCTAAGAGACTGCAGATGGCTGTAGCACTTACTTTAATGCAAGGGAGAAATGAACAAAAGTGAAAAGTTAAGTCTCTCTTTACTCTGCTAACCAGAGTAAGAAAAAAATAGGGCCTCGCTCAGTATTATCTAGCCTAGTGGAAAAAAAGGTTGTGCTTTATTGTTTAAACTTGCTGGAGCCTTTTAGGATAACAGAATGGGATCGTGTCGGCATTTGTCACTATGCCGCAGTATATATCGGGAACTATTTGCAATTCGTTCCTGAGCCCATTTTCTGTAGGTGTGTTATTTGGCCACATGCAACATCTTAACACATTAAACAACATCAACAAGAACAAAATGAGATCGTAGCAACCGTGGCACACAGGTGCATTATGCATTTTCAGAAATTTCATCTTTGTGACAGTCCCCCTTCTGCAACGTATTTTCCATTCTTACATCTCTTTCGTTTTCTACATCAAAATAAAGTGCAGGGTTCTGCTGCTGGACGGCTCTCCCGTAGATCCCGGAAAGCGGCTCCATGCTTTGCTTGAACGAAGGTGCATCTCCATTCTCCATGGAGAATATCAGGGACTGGCCGTAACTTAGTGGAGCTGAAGGCGGGCTTCCAAACACTCCTAAAATATATATTTATATATAGCTCATTGGGATATCATGAAAGATCCAACACTCATGATGAATGTTTTTTTCCCCTGGCATACATTATTTCTTTAAACACAACCATTTTATGCACAGGTTTAAATAAGGCGACGACAGCACCAATGTGCACAGGAACTGTTTTCTTTTCTACCTTCCTTTGCCTCTTTTATTGCCAGCAGGGAAAGGCAAGCACAGCTACCAATGTGCAATTTTTTGCACACACCGAGTATATTATTTGCTCAGCAAGAAATGTTTGCACAGGTCCATGTGACCTCCCACTCCAACAAAAGCACATGCAAGAGAGTTGGGTGGGGGAGAAGGATCATAAAGCAAAATCTATTTTAAGCCTTCCTGATACAGTAATTTTATTTATTTTTAATTATTAATTAAATTTACATCCCACTGTTTCACCCAAAGGAGTCCAGGCTGGCAAAAGCGATGAAACATCTTGAGAACAATTTTCAGATGCAGACTGGGAATTTAAAAGGGCTATTGAAAAAGGAAGGTCTTCAGTTGGTGCTGAAAAGGCAACAGAGACAGTGCCTGTCCAATATTCAAGGGGAGGGACAACACGGAAGGCCCAATTCCTCCATTGGGTGGAGTGGACCTGAAGGAGGCCCTCACCTGCAGAGCACAGTGACTGACTGGCCGTATAAGGGGTGAGACTTTCAGGCCAGCATAAGCAGCATTGTAATCAACCAAGTGCTTGTTCGAAATACCTTTTCCAACAATGACTACAGAGTCTTCTGACAAGGCACTCGGTGAAATGAAGTCTAAGCTAGTTAGCTGCTGTAAACTCGAAGTGGGCCCTGTAAACCCTAGAAAAACAAACAAAAACCGGGTGTTATAAGACTACCTATAATTCCTCATTAAGTTATTTTTGCTTTGCATCCACGACATTGAGAAAGTTCCCTTCTGGTTTTGCATTTGATATCAACAGCCCAAACCAGGGGATCCAGTACACAAGGTGGGCCTCCACTTACCCTCAGGACCCTTATCCGAAGACCGAGAAGCAAATGTTCTCACGGAGGACCTGCATGCCTACTTTAGCTTCACACAGCTCTGGATCAGGTCTAAAGCGTGTGCCGTCACTCCCATCCCCCCCAGAAACATTCCTCCATTTTAACCTTAAAATGAAAAGCTAGATTCTACCACATCTGAAAGTAGCACTTTACTCTCTCTCTCTTGCTCTCTCACACACAGAGCATCAGAAAGAAAGACCGAGAGAGGATTCAGGCCCAAAGTTAGAGGAGTAGAGTAGAAGCCCCTCCCTTCCAGCTGCCAACTCTGTGGCACCCTCCACCTGATTACCTTTGGTGGATTTACAGTGCCTTTGGTGCTCTTTAGTCTGCCCTTTAAGGATGGCAGGCGATGCCACTTTCTGCCTGTCCTCTTCATAATCTCCTGATCCGTTCCCGTAGCTCAGGCGCTGGCCGCTGATGCTCACACTGGAAGCTGCTTTTTCATGAAACATTATCCCTGGAAGGCAGAATCCACAGCAAATTGTTCCTAAGAGCCACACGGGAAGCCGTCTAATTTTGCAAATGCCAGTCCCAAGCTGGCCAGAGTGTGAATTCTACGTGTACAAACTGCTTGCAGGAGGCATGCCTGCCTGGCGAATTTTTGTCACAACCCGGTGAAAAGAGTTAACACATGTATGATATGGGCTTTGGGAGATAGTTCAAGGAAAACTAGAATTTAGGTCTCAGTACATGTTTGGGGAAGGGATGCGGGTGGCACTGTGGTCTAAACCACAGAGAGTAGGCCTTGCCGATCAGAAGGTCGGCGATTCGAATCTGCGTGACGGGGTGAGCTCCCGTTGCTTGGTCCCTGCTCCTGCCAACCTAGCAGTTCGAAAGCACATCAAAGTGCAAGTAGATAAATAGGTACCACTGCAGCAGGAAGGTAAACGGCATTTCCGTGCGCTGCTCTGGTTCGCCAGAAGCGGCTTAGTCATGCTGGCCACATGACCTTGAAGCTGTACGCTGGCTCCCTCGACCAATAAAGCGAGATGAGCGCAGCAACCCCAGAGTCGGTCACGACTGGACCTAATGGTCAGGGGTCCCTTTACCTTTTTACATGTTTGGGGAAGTAGCAGGACATCCAGTAGGTAATGTGGCTGGGGTAGAAAACTTTCCACTAGTATGTTTTTCTGACAGATAATTTTCTGGTTCTAGAAACATTGCTTCATAAAATTGATCCAATACCAGCCAAATGCCAAGTCAAAGTTGTTATTAACTTTTTTATTAACTTCTTCAAATCTCGTAAAAAGCATGTATATTTATGTACAGTCATTCTAGGACATCAAAATTAATATGCTGACAGTTTGCAGTGCCTTTATTTTCTTAATGTGTAGAGTCTTCAAATATTTATAAGATTGTATCGACCCCTCCTAGCAATACAACTGAGTCACATCATATGTGCATTGTATTTACGCAAATTCAACTTTACATGCTCAGCTGCAGCTCCATTCCAGCCTTTTTCTTCTGCCTGCATCACTCTCTGCCCCCCTTCCTCCTTCCACCTCTCCCTCTCTGCCTCCGTCCTTTCTGGGGGTCACTACATGCGGAGGAAGGGCAGCCAGCAGAGACATGGAAGAGGCTTCCTTTCCCAGCCAATGAAAACGTAATTTTTGCTATATGCATTTTCACATGCTATGTCCAACCTTTAGAGCCCAAGCCCCACATACGATGCGACCTGATTGCAAATCCACATTAAAAAGCTAGCTGGGTCTACGTCTGCTGCCTGCCCACCCTCTTTCGATGACCCGGAAGGTCAACAAAGGGAGGCCCACTGGAGCATCCAGAGACACTGCAAACAGAGCAACTTTGCCTCCATTAAATCCACCCTATCCTTATGTGCCCTACTACCTGTGCAGGGACTCTGCTCCACAGTTATAGGACCTCGGTTCCGTGTTGGTGAGAGCTTCATTGGCTGGGAGCTACCTCCAAGGAGAGGGAATATGTCCGACCTGTGGCAGCAAGAAAGGCACTTTTGTTAACTCGTTCCGACCCTGCACAAAGTGCTCCAGCTTTCACTATGACTCATCCGAGAGAATTTGCAGGAAGGAACAAGCTCTCCGAGGACCGAGAATACACGGGAAATGGATCAACTTATTCACATCTCCAAGTGGGTGTTTCACTGCACACAGAACAGCCACCAAGAGCAGCTCCCAGCACCCGGAACAAGGATGGCAAGTTTCTCTTTCAACATGCCTTCTAAAGCCTTTATCCCAGTTGGTGTCTGCCTTGGATATGAACTGTTTCTATGCACGTGCTGCTGTTTTGACTGTTTCAAATGAGGGGACAAGGAGCATAAACTACCGAGCCTTGCCTGGAGAATGGCACCCAGGAGGCTTCAGCAAGCGCATATTCTGGAGCACTGGTGTCAGGGGGCTGCATCCTTCCTCTAGTCCCGTGTTAAGCAGCTACCGAGAGCAGCCCCCCCCCTTTAAGACAGATTCCTCCAGTTCCCCTTCAGGCCCAAGCAGTGGAGAAGGGGGGTTGGTGGAGAGGCTCCAGCCAAGCAGGCAGAGACCTCGTTACGAAAAGGGGGAAAGGAAAAAACGGAGAACAAAGTGCTTCCGCTTTCCACGATGGGCTTCCTGGCGGGAGAATCGACAGGAAGCAGTTTCGGAATCTGATGATGACAGATGAGCAGGTTTTACGACCTGCTCCGCTTGTAAAGCAATTAACTTAGATTAAAGCTTTGAATAGCTTGATGGATTGGTCTTTCCTTTCGTGCGACCTAATTAAGAAGACAGCCACGGTCTTCTGACAACTGGCATAACATGTCCCCAGCCACCCCCACCAGTGCTCAGCAACGCTTGAAGTCTCCAAAAGAAAACAAGGACTGCCCCTCTACAGCTCAGCGACTCAACACTTGCTCTGAATGCAGGAGGTCCCAGATGGTTCAGTCCCCGGCATCAGCACCTCCAGGAAAAGGCCCTCATGGGATAACGAAACCTCCCCCCCCCCGCCATGGACTGTGGATCCCCCCCCCCCTTGTGCTATGAATGACACTCACATTGTTCTCATTCCCTGAGGGGCTGTCGAAAGCGGGGATGTCACGGACTCCTGGCTGTACACCCCACTTTCGCTGTAGGAGCTGGTGCTTGGGGAGGACAAGCAAGAAGGAGACTCTGAGGTCAGGTCGAGTTTCAGGACAGAGTCTGGGCTTTCGAGATCGGAAGTGCTGCCGTTTAGCTTTGCCCTCTTTTTGGCGGCGCTGTTACGTAAGGAGCGGAGAGAACTCTGCATCTGAAAAGAAGGGAAGAGACGTGATCCCGGCTGCATGCTGTGAGGAAGCGCAAGTGTGAGGTTACAGAGTCACTTGCTGCCTGCCTAGGATTGGATGCTGAGGAGCAGGAATTTTGTTTAAAAGATGCATCATCTCATCCCATTCTGCCCCCCCCCCCGTGCCTATGATAAGAAAGCAACATGGAATACAGAAACTACAAACGTGTATATATCCTATGGGAAGCCCAGGAAAATATTTTTGCTATTCACCCTTTCTTAACAGTAAAAACATCACACTGAGCCCCCACCTCTTCCTCATCCAGCTCCTTTTCATTGACATTCAACTCTGAAAGATCAATGGCCAGCTTCCTGTCCCTCTCATTCAGCCAGATGTCTTCTGGCTCCCCGTTCTTGTGTCCCACTACGTTGATTTCCGCTCTGTCAGGTAAGGGACTAAGGCCCCTGGGGATGGGAGGCACTGGTTTTGTTCCACTCAGGCCTCTCCGCGAAGCCGGCGATCTCACAAAGGCAGGTTTCAGCTGAATGGGAGGCGTGTCCTGTGGCTTTGCCTCTGCATCAGAAAACACACAGAGAGAACACGTTCAGAACATTTTAAAAGTAGAGTTTTTTTCATATACAGAAGGGAATGACATCCTGCACTACTGATGCACAGTGCACATTGGCTTTTAATATTGTTTCCTAGATATGATTCAAGGTGCTGGTTTTGGCCTATAAATCCTGCAACGACTTGAGCCCTGCAGACCCCAAGACGGTCCCCCCCCCCAGTCCTGTCACAATGCCAGTTACTCACCGGCTGTGAAACTCCCTTTCTCTGGAATTTGCCAACTCCTGAAGCTATAGCCCCTTTCTAGAGGCAAAGCAAGATTCCCCCTATTTGGGCAGATGCTTAGTGACTGATCAGTAACATGTAAAGGAAGTGTGTGTTTGGGAAGAAGCGTGCAAAGGAGAAACGCAGGGATTTCCATGGTTGTCTGCTTCTTGCCAGTGCTGACCCCAGCTTCCCTCCTCCCTCCTGGGGCCCAGGAAGACCCCCTTGCTGGAGACTGGGTTGCAGCAGGGTGAGGTGGCACTTTCCTTCTCCTTCCGGCTTTGGCAGCCCTTCCTTACCAGGTTCAGCTATTTCCACCAGGGCTCTTACCTGCGTCCTCTCCTGCCCTCGGGCTGGAAAACCTCTTCTGATGACTAGATTTTGGAAGCCCTTCGAAACTCTTCAGCGGCCAGGAATTAGAGAAGTCTTGCGACTTCTTGAGCGAGTCCGCAGGAGGGGAGGTGTGCTTTGGACTGTGCCTGGGAGATGAGAATGGGTAGGATGGAAGGATGAAAGCTCCTTGGGAGCCCAGGAGAGGCGGTGCATGCTCAGGTGGGCTGCAGAAGGTCCGCTGAGGCTTGTTGGGGAAACTGAGGCTGGCACACACTGGTTGGAAGGGGAAAAGAAATGCACAATCCAGGTTAAAGAAGCATGAAAGGAAACACAACCATTTTAAAACTATTTCTTGTCTAACCTGTCTGATAACCAATCTTCAAGCGCCAGTCACACAGAGAGATTTTCCTTGAAGTCATAAGCATATCAAAAAGGATACGTTACTTTGCTTAACTGATGGTCTGTGGCATACAAACGGGTCCTGCCACTTTGGCTTCACTGGCATAAATTATTCTGCATAATTGATCCCTTCTCTGCTCCCTACAGCAGATGTAATTCTGCACTATAGGTTTGGTGAATAAGCAGCTGGTCTGGAGCAAGAACCAAGGGCCCTGTGCCCAAGGCTGGCTGAATGAGCTGGGCTCCATACTTTCCTCATGCTCTTTGCCAGTGTTCCTGCTTCCTAACAAGCAAAAGAACTGGGTACTCCCTGCTTGTAAGGGCTCACTATTCATTTCAGAGGAGGAAACTGACCCATACATGCATTCACTGTGTGAGGAAGTAATCTATAGCACAGAGCTTTGACCTTAAAGGGCTTCAGAACATAATGACTCCTATTATTATTGCTACAGTTCTGTGGCCATGCACATGCTCTGTGCACCTCAGGTTAAAGAGGTCAGACAGCAGAAAGCCAGGAAAGATTTCTGCTCATGGCCTGGAAAACCGTTGCAAGTGCTTCGCCAGTTGAACCAATCATCTGGATCAATGCAAACCATCCCCTTATATGCTTTGCAATGCAGATACCTTTATCTTGCCAAGGATTGCTCAGTCCTAGAAACTGCAGATCAGAATCCACACTGCCGCTCTTCCCGCGAGTGTGAGAGAAACCAAGCAGACCGCATTTTCCTGGAATATGAGGCTGATGAGAGGCCATCACACCTTTCAAGCAAAAAAGAAAGGGCAGTCAAGTATGCTTCCATAAGCAGTGGCACTTTAAAAGCAACTTTAGCAAGCAAAGAGACCACACACAGACACGCAAGCACACAGCCCCTCTTCTGGGATTTCACACACTTCTTTAGGGACTCTGGAACGTCCCGTGAGCGTTCCCAGCACCAAATGTGAAGAAGCTCCCAAGGCAACCTTACAACAAGCTTTCTTCATGTGCACAAGGCAGAAAAATTTAACTGGCAAGATGCAGAAAAGACCGAGTTCCTTTTCCTTGGGGCACATCAAAAGTGGCACGGCAGTTTCTCCTAAGTACTTTTTGCCCTAATCGATCCAGGACAGGGAAAGATAAAAATCAAAAGCAGCCCTTAAAAAGAAACAAAAAACATACAACTGAAAGCAATCCAGTAGTTTCACGTCTCCCGCTCCCCCATCAAACACACACACTTGCTTTCTAATTGAGCTCATCCTAAACTGGCACAGTCCACCCAGAGGCAGGAGCACAACGCACTGCCAATAAAAAGGAAGCAAAGCAAGTCTGGTCTTGTCCAGTATGGCCTTTTCAATACTAAAGTGGGAAGTGACAAAGCTCGGCCCCTTCTTACTACGAGAATGCAAAAAAATCTCTCAGGAGTCACTACTGTATTACAAATATGCTAACCATTCCAGACTCACTCCCATTAACTTCTCCTGCTGAAGGACTGGCACAGGCCTGGCAATAACTTCCTACGAACCAGTTACAAACACATCTGAAGTCAGCTGCAGCACCTCCCCTCCCCGCATTTGCCCCAGAGATACACCTGGTTGAGCTACTAGGAAGCCTCTCCACAGATCTAGCACTTTTCCAGGGATAGCCTGCTGTTTGGTTGCAGCTTTCAGACCCACTAGCTTAAAGAACACTAGGGAATTATTTCTATTCACCAGGGAACTGACCTAGTAGGCTTGACGTCACGGACTGTCAGCTGATGGGTGGCGACTTCAACCGGTATGCTCAAGTTCGCTATGGGGAACGGAGTTGTGCATCCAATCAAACCCACGACTCTACCTGCCACACACCTGGCATCGCGTATGATGTTGGGTAGGTGGCCATGGTCTGGAGGTTCCCCACTCCTAACCCAGACAGACAGTGGGGTTCAGTGAGCCCCCCCCAAGACCACGCTTTCGACACAAATGCAAAGGGATAGGAAATAGCTGGCACTTCTGCTAGCTATGAGGGTGAAGAGGAGAGGGCTAAAAGTAGTTCAATCTCTCCTAAAGATGAGGAACTCACCAAATAAGAAAAGTTCTTTACTCACACATTCATTTCAAAAGTAAATGACTGCCATTTTAAAAGGAAGGAAGGAATGTGCCCATATAGGAAAATAACATGTGGGCTGGCTCCAAGTCAACTTCCAGGCATTCTCCTCACTCACATCGCCACCACTTGTTGCTCTGAACTTTCCCCCAGTTGTTAAAAAGGGGGGGAATTATTTAATAGTCATTTCCCATGAAACAGCTTAGAAAAATGTTATAATTAAAAATACAGTGATCCCTCGACTTACGAATGCCCCGACTTCCGTATTTTTCGAGTTACGAGGGATCAAAGCAGCCGCCACTTCCGAATTTTTTCGACTTCCGATCGGAAGCCGCGGCCGCTTTAGATACAGATTTTTTGACTACCGAAGCTTTTTTCGAGCTACGATTGCGTTCTGCAACGCATTCCTATGGGGACTCGACTTACGATTTTTTCGAGTTCCGACGCTCACATCGGAACGGATTACATTCGTAAGTCGAGGGTCCACTGTATCACCAATAAATAAATAAATAAATAAATAAATAAATAAATAAACAAACATAATTTCTGTGCCAGTGAAGACCACTTAAAAGGCTTGCTGGAAGACAAAAGTTTTTCACAGGCAAAAAGACAAGACAATAAAGACAGTACCTTTCTGGTGGGACAGAAAAACTCAAAAAGGCAAGAACTCAACTGTGCAATGGAGGAATAATTATAACAACGTTTTCTTAAAAGAAGTTCAGGGGCTTGCCCTAGATTCTGCTATTTGCATAGACCTTTCCATTCAGTGTCTAGGGCTTTACCCAAAGAACCAAGATTCTTGGAAAGGTTTCCAGGACAACAGAAGCAGCTTCAGGTTGCTCTTTCATTCAGGGTAGATTTGATTTAAATCACTAGTCAGTAAGACTTGATTTTTTTTTACAGAAAGACTCCTTCTTGCTGGTATAATCTTAATATTTACAACCAGATGATGGTTTCATCTTTGGAATAATAAATTTTCAGAGTAGTTATATCAAAAATTACTGATTTGGTTATACTATTAGAAATACATAGAACGATGATTATGAAATTATTGTGAGGTTTAATAAGTTAACTGTTTATATTTGGACAACTTTTCTGCTACACTATATTGGAAGGAGAAAAATAAGCATTTCCTTAATAACAATTTAATTAATTTATTTAACGAAAACAATAACATTACAGTATAGCATATGTATTCATGTTTGTTAACTGATGTTGTTAAACAGTTTAAAAACAAACAAACTTAGACTGAGCTTTAGCACACATGAAAAACTTAAAACAAATCCTTATTTCCTGATGAATAGCCTATGGACTATAATGTAACTTAAATAGAAAGCTATCTTCAGAAAGATTTTTCCTCCAAAAGCATTTTATTTTAAAAATCCAATTTAAATTTTAAAAAAATCTGATTTAAATCAAAAAAATCTTTTTACAATTTATTTTTTAAAAAATCATTGATTTTTATCCACCGTGCTTTCATTTCTGCAGTGTGGGCACTCCCCCCCCCCCGGAAATCCCTACTGACAACAGCTGTGTTCACTTGTAACAGGAAGCCATGGTTTGTTCAACAAATCACAGGTTGCCTTACAGACCAGCAAAGGCTCTTGTCATGTGCCTTTGTAGCTTGGCTGGCTTCTGATATGGAGTGGCCAAACAGAGATTAAGCAAGGATGTTGAGTTCAGATGCAATGCCAACCCATCGCTGAAACAAACCACAGTTAGTCTACTGGCAAGAGTTTACATTTCAAACAAACCATGGCTTAGCCAAATCAGTCCAGGATGCGACAGGATCAATGGTTTCAAAAAAAGGATTGTGATAAAATCTACTGGGTTGTAGCCAATCATGGCTTTGTTTTAGCAGAAAGCACTTCTCTCAGATTCAGCACTGAGTTGGGGATGGGGAATGCCATCTCCTGTGTCATATTAAGAGCAAAGTGCAGATTTGGAGGACAGGGACCCTTCTTCCTTTGCACAATCGCATGACAGTGAGTCACTTGGGTCTGCACACCTATGTGGCACTTACCTTGCGAAGGCCTCAGTTTTGGAGACTGCAGGAAATCATTTGATGGCGAGAGCTGCAGGAGAAACAGAACAGAGGAGGCATTAAAATACAATTCAGCCTTCTTCCTTGTAAAACTAGAAAGCGATGTGGTCACATGCAATGGACAACCGTGCTGAATCTGGACCTTGGGAGACCACAGGGAGCCTGCAGGATAAATGTTTTAATTGAGTAGTCATCTTACAAAAGTTCCAGCATTTTCAAGTACCATACTTTTGCTTCCATCAGTCTCTGGGACAGCACAAACCTGATTAGGAATTGGGAGTCAGATTAAATTTCTAGCACACTCTAACAGAACAATCTACAAGCTGATCGGACAAACAGAGAGGAATTTTTCATTATATTATTCTTCCTCTCAGCATTTCTGCAGCTGCTAGTCTTCCCCTACCTTTCACTACCGTTACTGGATCACTAAGAACATTCCTCATTATAAATTCTTTTAGCTATTACTGAACAACTTGTGTTAATTTGTAGCAAAATATGAGCACACTGGAATGCGCCTGAAGGTAATAATTAATTTCCTCCATGATCCTGGGAAACCTTTTTTGCTGCTACTTTCAAGAATCAATTCCCGACCATGAGAATTCTACTGCTTAAATCCATCTTGACAAACATTTAAAATACAGAAGAAAATCCTAAGAAACTTACATTTCAGTAAGTAACAAGAAACAAGCCCAGTAGTAGTAGTAATCATCATAATAATAATCTTAAAGCAAAATTACAGTGGAGAAACCACCAAATAGTTCCTCCCTGAAATTGTACAGATACCTGCAAAATTCAAGCTTCAATTTGAGTCTCACTTTATGCTGAATCTGGTTAATCATGTGACCTGTGCGAGACTACAGTGCCCCAAAATGGGTGTCCTGGACAACTGACAGGTATGTGCCACAGACCCCCTGGAGGAGGGTGCTGCAGACCACCAATAGTGAACCGTTGTTCTAGATCACTATAAGTGATGAAGGATGGCCAGCAAATCTAGATAATAAAACAGTAAAGATGGTCTAATGCAGGGGTGGCCAACTTCCAAGAGACTGTGATCTACTCACAGAGTGAAAAACTGGCAGTGATCTACCCCCTTTTTGGGGGGTTCACGTAAAAGTTGTTTGAGCTTCTTTAGGGAAGAGGAAAGCGACATTGAGCTTTTTTTTTTTAGGAAGGAAAGCCCTATTTTTGGTGGTTCAGGTCATTTTAGGGGTGCAGGGCAAAGATGTTGAGCTTTTTTTAGGGGAGCCAAAGTTTTTTAGCTTCTTTGGGGGGAGCCGGTGATCTACCACAGGCGTCCAGTGATCTACCGGTAGATCACGATCTACCTGTTGGACATGCCTGGTCTAATGGATAGCACAAGATTGCAAATAGCTACTTGCCTGGTGGTCCATGGGGGATGAAAAACTGCCTCCAGGAGATGAGGCAAATAAGCTTTTGTAACAAGAACTCCCACCCTCCTTTTTGGTCTCAGCTGATGTAACCTAAACATAACTGGGTAGATGGACCAGGGAAACCATTCACCATTAGCTCCTATGAAGACATTTCCAAGGGTGTGACAAGAAGTGTGTGACGGGTAGCTGAAAGTTATTACATTACCTTAAAAAAATCGCTGTTCAAGCTTCTAATGTGCTGAACTATTAGCCTTTAACCACAGGTATATTAGAGTCATAATAACCCTTTCGTCACCCCACCTTGCACTTTAAGGATTGCTCCCTCTTCTATGGCTGCCCCATCCAGAGAACCTGCTTCTCCAAACTGTCCGCTGAGCTTTTCCTCCCCACAGCTCTTTGCTGCACCCGCAAAACCCTCGGCTCCTGTGGAGTCCAGAGGCCACACCATCGAAGCTGCAGCATCCACACCACTCGGCAAGTGCCAGTTTAGAGAAAATGCGAATAGCCATTGCCTCTTCTTGACCTACCCTATGGGAGCCAGTGGTGGCATAGTGGTTACAAGTGTCTGACTAGGACCTGGGAGAGACCAAGGTTCAAATCCCGCATTCGACCATGAAGCTCACTGGGTGTGACCTTGGGGGCCAGTCACTGCCTTCTCCCAGCCTACCTCCCAGGGTTGTTGTGGGGATAAAACGAGAAGGGGGAACACCGCACATGCCACCTTGAGTTCCTTGGTAGAAAGGCTATGAATCTAGATTCAGGTAGGTAGCTGTGTTGGTCTGTCGCAGTCAAAATATATAATATAAAATATATAAAATATAATGTCTAGTAGCACCTTAGAGACCAACTAAGTTTGTTCTTGGTATAAGCTTTTGTGTGCATGCACACTTCTTCAGATACACACCTGCTTTTCTAAACCACCTGCCAAGCTTCCCCTCCTCACGGCTCTCCTTGTTGCACCCTACCAAAAAACAACAACCTGTGTCCCCACCCTCAGCTACTGCAGGGTGCAGAAGCTATTCAACAGAGGGATGTCAAGTTTCATCATCATCATTTATTATTTATACCCCACCCATCTGGCTGGGTTTCCCCAGCCACTCTGGGCAGCTTCCAACAAAGATTAAAAATACATTAAAACATCAGTCATTAAAAACTTCCCTAAAGAGGGCTGCCTTCAGATGTTTTCTAAAAGTCTGGTAGTTGTTGTTCTCTCTGACATCTAGTGGGAGGGCGTTCCACAGGGCGGGTGCCACTACCAAGAAGGCCCTCTGCCTGGTTCCCTGTAACTTGGCTTCTCCCAGTGAGGGAACCACCAGAAGGTCCTTGACACTGGACCTCAGTGTCTGGGCAGAACGATGGGGGTAGAGATGCTCATTCAGATATACTGGACTGAGGCCGTTTAGAGCTTTAAAGGTCAGCATCAACACTTTGAATTGTGCTCGGAAATGTACTGGGAGCTAATATAAGTCTTTCAGGATTGGTGTTATGTGGTCTCGGCGGCCACTCCCAGTCACCAGTCTGGCTGCCGCATTCTGGATTAATTGCAGTTTCCGAGTCACCTTCAAAGGTAGCCCCATGTAGAGCGCATTGCAGTAGTCCAAGCGGGAGATAACTAGAGCATGCACCACTCTGGCAAGACAGTCTGTGGGCAGGTAGGGTCTCATCCTGCATACCAGATGGAGCCGGTAGACAGCTGCCCTGGACACAGAATTAACCTGCGCCTCCATGGACAGCTGTAAGTCCAAAATCTACAGTTCTGTATTTCAGCTATTTTTGAACTGCTGGTCTATGACAGTAAACCAGTAAACTATGTGTGAGGACACCCCGGTGCCCCTCCGGGGTCTGGAAAGGGGTTAGCAGTCCCCAGACGCTATGGTGCGTGTATAAAAGGTATGTCCCCAGGAAGGCACCCGATGAAGCGGAGTCAGGGACTCACCGTGGCCGCGTCGCTGGCCTTGGCGAAGCAGCATCCGCGCCCGGCGGCGGCGGCGGGGGGCCTGTCGCTCTCCCAGGGCAGCTTCCCTTTCCCGGCGCTGAGGACCCTCCTGGGGCAGCCGCCCTGCTCGGCGAAGGGCGCGAGGGCGGCGCTGTCTGCGGCGGACCCGCTGTGCGCGCTCTGGATGCGGTTGCCCTCGAGGAGCCAGTCCGTGTCTGCGCCGCGGGGCCAGGGTCCGGGCCTCCCGGCGTGGGGCGAGTCGGGCAGGGGCACGGCGTACTCGACGAACCAGTTCTCGGTGAGCCTGGGCAGCGTCTTCCTGGCCAGCCGCGCCTGCACGGCGCCCAGCACGCCCTCGCCGTCCCCGCGCAGCTCCACGGCGTCCACGGCCTCCAGGAGGGTCCCCGCGCGGGAAGGGCCCAGCGCCGAGGCGAGCACGGCGAAGGCCTCGAGGGCGGCGTGGCGCACGCGGCGCTTGGCGTCGGCCAGCGCGGGGGCCAGCGCGGCGGCCAGGGCCGGCAGCTCGAAGTCCTCGGAGGGGAAGGTGAGCAGCGCCGCCACCGAGATGGCCAGCACCACCTCCCGGACGCGCGCGTTGCGGTGGCGCAGGTGCTCCGGGCGCAGCAGCAGGTCCAGCACGGGCTGCGGCCCCGCCGCGCGCATCAGCGCCAGGAACAGCTGCCGGTACTCCTGGCGCACCGCCAGCTTGGCGTCGCCCAGCACCTTGGCCGCCGCAGACACCAGCGGCTCCAGGCGGGCGCGCGACCCGGCGGCGGGGCCCAGGCGCGCGGCCAGCAGGCGCAGCGCCTCCAGGGCGCCCAGGGCCACCTTGAAGTTGGAGTCGTCCAGCAGCGCCCGAAGGAGGCTCAGCAGGCCCAGCAGGCTCGGCGCCGGCAGGCAGGCCAGGGACGCGGCCGGGGCCTCGCCCAGCACCCGCTTCAGCTGCCCCATCGCCCCCACGCGGCCCCGGTAGTCCCGCTGGTCCAGCAGCCGCGCGTGGAGCTCCGCGGGGACCAGGCCGAAGCGGAGGCCGCCCTCGGAGGGAGGCGCCGGCGGAGGAGGAGGAGAGGAGGGAGAAGAGACTCCGCCGCCCGGCGCCTCGCGGCCAGGCCGCTCCGCCTCAGCGCCCCCGCCGCCGCCGCCCTCGGGCTCCTCTCTGGCCATGACCCCCGACGGGGCCTCGCCCGGCTCAGACGCCAGACCGACCCCAGGCCGCCGCCGCCGCCGCCCCCGCCGCCGGGCCCCGCGCAGGGGAGCATCGCCGTCTCCAGGGAAACGCGTCACCAGCGCCGCCGCCGCCGCCTCAGCCTCGCCTCAGCCGCCGCCTCCGCCGCCGAGACGCCGCCTCAGGCAGCCCGCCGAGGCCGCGCCCACTGCGCCTGCGCGGAGGGACACGCAAGGCGCGGCAGTAGCAACAGCAGCAGCAGCAGCAGCAGCAGAGCAGCCGGGAGGAGGAGGAGGAGGAGAGCGGCGGTCACGGGGTGCGGGCGGACTCGTCCTCCTCCGCGCAGGGCGCGCTGGGAGTCGTAGTCCTCGCCTCAAGAAACGGGATGGTGGGGGAGGGGACACGTCATACGTATATACACACACATACATGCATACAGATGCCAGGAAATAAAAGTCGTTATGGGAATTTGTGAGGGGGGCGGGTGTTACATCTCGGCCGTCAGGGCCTGAATCCAACCCGCTTTCCTCAGGGGCGGAGTCTGCGGGCGCCGGAAGTGACGCGCCCTCTCTCCCTCCTCCCCTTCCTCCTCCTCCTCCTCCTCCTCCTCCTCCGCCTGTGTTGTTGTGGCTGCGAGGAGCCCGCGGAGGTCGCCGCCCCCGCCCCTCTCCCGACCGGGCCGCAGCCACGTGACTCAGGTGAGCCGCCCCCCTCCGCCCCGCCCCCGAGGGGGGGAATGCCGTGGGGGGGGCCCTTCGCTCTCTCCCCCCCCCGGGGTCCCCCTCTTCCTCGCAGCCCGCCTCCCCCCTCCGAGGGACCCCACAACAACAGCCCTGCGAGGGAGGCCAGGGAGAGAAAACGCTGCATTTCATTGCATTCCTTTACTGCATTCATATGCCCCCCTTTGACCTCCTCGTGGCTCTCCCGCCCCCCCATTTAACCCCCCACAACAACCCTGCGAGGTGGGCTAGGCTGGGAGGAAGCAGGGGCTTACACCAGGTGTGGGATTTGAACCCTGGCCTTTCCCGGGCTCTCAGCAAGCCCTCTGGCCCCACGATGCAGCATAAGCGAGGCATCCAAAGACGGTCGCATCTTTTCCTTGCCTGGCCCCATGTACTCAGTGTGCGGGTGCAGGGAACCTCCTCAAGAGGGTGAATGGCTGGGTAGCGCTTTCTGGGGTCTGTGAGCCACTCTCTCTCTATATATATCCCCCCCCCAATTGCATTTCTAAAAAGAGTTCAAGGGGGTTACATGGTTCTCTCTCTCCCCCCCCCTTTCCTCACAACAACCCTGTTAGGCAGAAAGACTGGCCCAAGGTCACCCAGTGAGCTCCGTGGCTGAGTTGAGGGGATCTGGGCCCTGGCCTCTCCCAGGTCACCGTCTGTTTGACACGCTAACTACTATGCCACACTGCCTTTTGAGGATGGAGGGTAGGGGGCCATGCCAGCATTCCCCCAGCAGCCTCATACTACTCCTGATGCGTCACCATGTTCTCCCTCCACTCCCAATGCCCCCGGTTGTGAATTGCTGCTGTGCTCTGGCCCTGCTACCGGTTGCCAATTCCCAGGGTTTGAGAGAGCAGTTGTGGGGTGGGGATATGGGAATAACATTGGTTGTATCTTGCCTGGTCTGCTTGACACCAGTCCAGCCTCTCTGATAGAAGCTCTCATTACCTCTCTTGCTTACGGAAGATCCGCAGTTCAATGGTAGAACACGTGTTTTGCAAATAAAATGTGTTTAGCTTCAATCCACCTGCATCTCTCCAGGATGAGCTGAGACCCGGGAGAGTCACTGCTAGGCAATGCTTTGATGGTGTTTCCTGCTTGGCAGGGGGTTGGACTGGATGGCCCTTGGGGTCTCTTCCAACTCTATGATTCTATGATTCTATGAATGTGGACGATATTTCCGTATTTACTAGATTTCTTACCCTTAAGGTCCCAGGCTGGGTTGCAGCATGAGAATATAAATGAAACGGATAAACCGTTACAACCATAAACTGGAAGGAAGAAGAGCTATGTGTAGTAGGTGAAAAAAGGTAAAGGATACTGTTAGAACAGTATACATAGTATGCTGTGCTAGATGGAGTAATGGTCTTTCTTGGTATAAGGCAAGGTAAGAAATAACAATAAGAATAATGAATAATAATAATAATACTACTTTTTTATTTATACCCCACCCATCTGACTGGGTTTCCCCAGCCACTCAGGGCAGCATATATCAGAGCATACTAAAACATCAAACAATAAATACTTCCCGATACAGGGCTGCCTTCAGATTTCTTCTAAAAGTCAGATAGTTGTTTATTTCCTTGACACCTGATGGGAGGGTGTTCCACAGGGAGGGCGCCACCACCAAGAAGGCCCTCTGCCCGGTTCCTATGAATTGTGGCAGGTCAAATTATTTTGAAAGGTTTTTTTTTAAATGATTCATCCTGGGTGGTATCAAAGAACTGTGCACTTCAAGCAGCTTCCACGCAAAATAGGCAATCGAAGCCAGATATGGAGGGAAACAAGAAATAAATACAGCAAGGATAATGAAGCCGAACCAGAGAGAGAGAGAGAGAGCTCATGGAAGCCTAGCAAATTAAGAAAAAATCTGTGCGGCCACACAGGACTTGCATCCAATTTCTAGGTGGACTCAGCACAACAAGTCCCACTAGTACAACAGGGCTCTCTCCCCCTCCTCTCCACCCCCAGTCAGCTCTAGCAGGGAGGGGCAGGGAGGACCCTGAGAATTGCACCTGAGGTAAGGAGTGGGGAGTCAAGCAGAAAGACTTGTGCTGATAGAGCAATCTCCAGCACTAGCACGATGCACTATGCTTTGAGGTTTCAGCTCTGCTTCACGCTTTTCTAACTTTCCCTTCCATTTCTTGCAGATGGACCAGTCGTCCCCAACCTACATGATTGCCAACTTGACCCCTTTGCACTCGGAACAACTCCTGCAGGGTTTGAACCTCCTCCGGCAGCACCATGAGCTCTGCGATATCATCCTTCGCGTTGGAGACGTCAAGATCCACGCCCACAAAGTGGTGCTCGCCAGCATCAGCCCGTACTTCAAAGCCATGTTTGGCGGCAACCTCTCAGAGAAAGAGAACTCGGAGGTGGAATTCCAGTGCATCGCCGAGGCTGCCCTGCAGGCCATAGTGGAATATGCCTACACAGGGACCGTGTTCATCTCCCAGGACACAGTGGAGTCCCTGCTGCCTGCCGCCAACCTCCTGCAGATCAAGCTGGTGCTGAAGGAATGCTGCACCTTCTTGGAAAGCCAGCTGGATCCTGGAAACTGCATTGGGATCTCCCGCTTTGCGGAGACGTACGGCTGCCACGACCTCTACTTGGCCGCCAACAAATACATTTGCCAGAACTTTGAAGATGTTTGCCAGACGGAAGAGTTTTTTGAACTGACTCATTCCGAGCTGGACGAAATAGTTTCCAATGACTGCCTGAATGTGGCCACCGAGGAGATGGTCTTCTACGCGCTGGAATCCTGGATCAAGTATGACGTGCAGGAACGCCAGCAGTACCTGGCCCAGCTCCTGCACTGTGTGCGGCTGCCTCTGCTGAGCGTTAAGTTCCTCACGAGGCTGTACGAAGCCAACCACCTCATTCGCGATGACCACACCTGCAAGCACCTGCTGAACGAAGCCCTGAAGTACCACTTCATGCCTGAGCACAGGCTGTCTTACCAGACGGTGCTCACCACACGCCCCCGCTGCCCTCCTAAAGTCATCTGCGCTGTGGGAGGGAAGGCTGGGCTCTTCGCTTGCTTGGAGAGGTGAGGGATTGCGAGAGCCAGGAAAGGGTTCGGAATCAGCTGTCTTGCTTCGCTTCTGTTCTGAAGCCACAGCAGCGAGCGATGGTTTCTACACCCCGTAGTTGAGCATAACAGAGGGATAGCTTGGTGGGCAGCCTTCTGTGGCATTTCATTTCCCGAGTCTCGTAGAGCATGCAGAAGGGTCAAGCAAGGAAAGGCTTGGGATGGGATGAAACAGCTTCGTGAAGGCAATCAGTTCATTGCTTAGAGTATGTAATGCTCTTTATTCATTGTTCTGTTCTTCCTGCACACTGGTAACCACTCTGTAAAGGCAACTAGTATCCAGGGATCGGCAACACGCAGCCCATGGGCTGGATGCGGCCCACGAAGACCATTTTACCAGCCCACAAGCCCCCCCTGAACAGAGCCTCGGTGTGTCCCCCACACGCTGCGCTAAACCGGCGCGGCACAGGGACTCACCGAGCGGCGCCAGAAATTGCGTCTGCGCACGTGCAGATACCGGAAATCGTGTCTGTGCATGCCCAGACACCACAAATCGCTTCTGCACAGACACTATTTTAGGCATCTGGGCATGTGCAGAAGCGATTTCCTGTGTTGCGCTGCACCGGTCCAGCCCACGGACGATCTCCATGGGAGAGATCCAGCCCATGGCCGGTAAGCCTTGCCGACCCCCGGGTTAGACCAAACTCCTTCCTAGTCCAGCACCCTCTTTTCTGCAGTGGCAGATGGTAGGTGCCTCCGGGAAGTCCAGAGACAGGACCCGAGAGCAATAGGGCTTTCATGCTGTCTTTCCCTCAGCAGCTACTATTCAGAATCATGGTGCTTCTGATCCATTGAGCCACTGAGAGGTTTACCATCCATGAATTCTCATCTCTTATGGCCATCCAAGTTGCTGGCCTTCACTGTAGGAGCGAATTCCACCATTTAATTTATGTGCAGTGGGAATAAGGGCTTTCTTTTGCTTGCCCTGAAACTCCCAGTAACCACCTTCATTGGATGACTCCCAAGTTCCAGTTTTATGAGAGAGGGAGAGGAACATCTCCCCCCCCCCCCACACACTTTCTTTGCACTGTGCATAATTATTTATGCCTCTGTGTCCCAAGACCGTCCCTTTTTTTCTAAACTAAAAAGCCCCAAATGTTGGGGAGCTTTTCCAGACCCCAATCGTCACAGCTGCCCCTTTTTGAATTTCTTCCAGCTCTGCAATATTTTGCTTACGGGGCAGCAACCTTGAACTGTAGGCAGTATTTCAGTTGCCATCACACCTTGGATTCGTAGTAAATCATGATGTTGTTGACAGTTTTTCTTCTTCGCCCCTATCCTAGCAAGGAATTTGCCTTTACCAAATCTCTTGCACACTGAGCTACGCACTGCTGCTCCCAAGGTTCCTTTCCTGACCAGTCACCCCCAGTTTGCATCACTTCAGGGTCTATGTGAAGGTGCCCCAGTACACATAACTTTACTGCCTATTCACCTAATTTGGAGAGATCCTTTCACAGCTCTTCATAACTTTTCTTACCGTACAGTACCATAATTTCATGTCATCAGCAAATTTAACCACCCCACCTCTCACCCCCAAATACTGGTTATGAACAAGTTAAAAAGATCCCAGTACAGATACCTGCAGAACCCAACAACTCGCTGGTCACCATCCTGGAGAACTCTCAGTTTATTCCTATTGTTGGCTTCTTGTTCTTCGACACTCTTATGTAGACAAGCCTACCCAGATGTTTAAAAAGCTGGTATCAGTTTTCATTTGTTTTAGTCTATTTTACTGTGGTTTTAATTTTCTGCGCGTTTTACATTTTTAGAGGCAATTTATTGTTTTATCCTTTTTGTAAACCGCTTTGAGGTTTTTTCCTAACCATCAAGCGGTTTTTAAATTTTATGAAAGAAGAATAAATAAATAAGCCCAATTATGCAGGTTCATGCAAAGACCTGTCCTCTTACCCCATGATTGCAAAGTTAGCTCAATACTTAGGCGAAGGAAAACCTTTTGAATGTCCACACATACAATGTCTGCTGGATTGCCTGTACCCATGCTTATTGACGCTAGGCGGTGTCGCTCTGTACACCAAGGAGGGCGCTGAGTCCAGCAAACTAGAAATCCCCAAAGGGGTGGACTGCTCCAGAGAATCGTTGTGGGTGGTGAAGTGGGACCCCAAGGCAGCCACTGAATTGGATGGCTTTGAATGAGGATTGGACAATTTCATGGAGGATAAAGCTGCCAGTGGCTACTCGCCCTGATGGCCATGTGCTGCTTCTCTGGTCAGAGGCAGTAATAATAATAATGATGATGATGATGATGATCTATTAAGCTCCCCTAAACAGGGCTGCCTTCAGATGTCTTCTAAAAGTCTTGTAGTTGTTGTTCTCTTTGACATCTGGTGGGAGGGCGTTCCACAGGGCAGGTGCCACCACCGAGAAGGCCCTCTGCCTGGTTCCCTGTAACTTGGCTGTTTCAGCATGTCAGTTGCTGGAAACCACCAGAGGGGAGAGTTGCTCTTGTGCTCGGATCCCGACTGAGAGTTTCCCATAGGGATGCTGGGCCACGAGGTGGACCATTGGCTTGATACAGCGGCCTCTTCTTATCCTCTTGTGTTTTGCCTCATGACCTCTTCCCCCTCCTCCCCCTCCTCCCCCTCCTCCCGCAGCGTTGAGATGTACTTCCCTCAGAACGACTCCTGGATAGGCCTGGCACCTTTGAGCGTCCCTCGCTACGAGTTCGGGATCTGTGTCCTGGACCAGAAAATCTACGTCATAGGAGGGATCGCAACCCACATGTGCCAGGGCATCAACTACCGGGAGCACGAGAGGTCCGTGGAATGCTGGGACCCCGACACAAACACCTGGACGTCCCTCAAGAGCATGAACGAGAGCCGCAGCACCCTGGGGGTGGCGGTTCTGTCGCGGGAAATCTACGCCTTGGGGGGCTACAACGGGCAGTCCTACCTGCAGTCGGTGGAGAAGTACATTCCCAAGGTGAAGGAGTGGCAGCCTGTGGCGCCAATGAGCAAAACCAGGAGCTGCTTTGCCGCGGCCGTTCTGGATGGAATGATCTATGCCATTGGAGGTTACGGCCCTGCCCATATGAACAGGTAAGTAGAGCTGGGTCGTTGGGGGTTGGATGAAGCACCCCCTAGCTCACCCCCCCGCCCCCACAGACCTCAGCCCTGTTCAATCGGCACAGGCAAGAGCTGCTTCCAAACAACCCGTAGTTGCTCCCTGTGAGCCTCATTAGATTTCTCTGGAGGATTCGCCCAAGGAATTCTCTGTGATCTTCAGCTGAAACCTGCAGTAGAGTTCAACGTGTTTTCCTTCATTGCAAGCTTAGAAAGAGAAATTGGAACGTTTCAAAGAAGCTTTTAGTTGGCTTGAGGCTAATAAAAAGTCCTGGTCTGGAAATGTCTCTGTGCGCACTTGGCTTTGCACCCTTTGCAGGGCAAGATGTTGGCACCCCTGTGGGTAACCTCATGTCTTCTCTGGGCTTAGTTTTACTCTGG